>CM064582.1:38763608-39008608 GCA_032716605.1 Paralithodes platypus | reverse complement strand
AGCGGTAGTCCCTTTGTTGTGTTGTGTCAAGCGCGTAACAACCAGGTCCCATCATTTTAATATGACGACTGCTATAATACCGTCATTTATGCATGTACTCATTTTGGGATAACTATCTATATCCACGATTTTTGTGTCTCTCTTCCATTTCTTTCCACACCTGTTATACGTCTTGTCAATCACCACCTTCTAGTATACAATACATATTACTCTGCTTTGTGACCCCATGCCCAGTTGTAACCTTTTGAGTCACCCTGTCACTTCTTCCCTCAGACACCACTATACCTGTTTTCATCATAGGGAAATGTCACCCCTATGCCCAGAATGTTAAGGGTCAATGTCAAAGTTCACGAGAGACAACCGCGACCTAGCCTCACACCAGGCACCCCCCAAAACACAACCCTCCACCTGCAGAGACGTCCTTAAGGATGTTATAAAGTGCCGATTCAGTTCGTTCCCAAGCCGCAGTAAGTAGAAGGTAAAACCCTAACCTTGTTACCTCCATTAACTATCCTCTAAGATGTATAGCCAAACTCACAACTTGTCCCAGAAGGACAGACAGCGCGAGGCTAGGACAACCACCTCGAACCCCCTTAAGAGTGTGTTTTCCCCCCCTGACTTGCACGTTAACAAAACCACTATTCATAACTCCCATGAGTGATCCTCGTAAGTGAAAACTAGATTCAATGATCAACCATAACTAAAAGTGTATCTCATGACAACCTAAAATCATATGACAACCCAATTAACCGTAAAGAACTCCATGCCGCAGTATTTAAGGTGCGGCCTGCCCCCCTACCCCAAGGGACCCCACCAACCCCCCCGACCTGCACGTTTTTCCCCATGTAGGTATCCACTGACCCAGACGGGCCAACCAAATTCTTCTAAAAGTTCTAGTTATCTGCCAAAATGCTATCCTATCCCACCCATAACCAAACCCAAAATCCCCCTTAACCAGACCTAGATTCCTAATAGCATTTCAGCTAGACCAGAGAAGGATACTTATGTGAAATGATGAATAATGCCTTCCAGCATGGGCCAGTATGGCGCCCAGTAAAGTAGTGCCCCCCTTTACCAAATCCTACTCTATACCACTCTAATAGTAACTTGTACTAGAGTAAAGATGTCCACAATAACCAATCATATTACGGACTACATACTGAAGAGATAAAGACCTCTTTCACACTCCCCCTAAGTTAAAAGAATAAATTTACTTCTGTCTGACCCCCAACATCCAATAGTTCTAGAACATTCTCCCCCCTTTGACCAAAACCTATAAATGCTCCCCCTGAGACAAAGCTACGCCAGTTCATTAAATCAACGGCCTACCGCTCTGCTTGAAGTCTAGTATACTCCGTCCCTCAAGATCCCTGATAATTCGGCACCCCGTAGTCTGTGAAATCTGTGAGTAGGTAAATTAACCTTTTGTGAATATTTTATTTTACCCGGACTCCCGAAAGGTAATATCATATCTACAAATAACTAATTTACCAATTATTGATTGTCTTATAAATGCATTGTAGTGTGTCCTCTTCTACTTGGGTTTACAAGCAATCATAGAGTGTAGTAGTAACTCCTTTTGAATGACACATTGGATTCTGGACTCCAAGATTTAATGGTTATCTATCCGAGTACGTTTTCTGTTGTAATTTAGTGGTTGTTGAAACAGGAAAAACCCGCCTTTCCAACAGTGACTAAATTAGAATAGTGGATACTAATACTTCAAACTCATACTTGATCTAGGACAGAAAGATCTTGCTATGTTAGAAGGATTATGCGAGAAACTCTTAATTGAGGACTCTGCAAGAATAATTCCTTGGTAACAATTGTCTGTGGCCTCCCAAACAGAATTGTTAACTTAAAGGTTTCAAAACCGCCCAAGTTTCTTGAACCTCTTTCAAAGACCAGAGACAGATAAGAAAGTTGTTTTTCCCTACTATCTTACGTTCATCCGATACCTTGTTAATCCGGCCTGTGCCTGAGACATTGTATTTAAGGTCATATCGGAACTTCATCACCGTTTTTTTGTTTTTTGTTTTTTTTTCTATGTGATTGAGGGAGGCAACCGGCATAACTGCCTATAGCGAGTGCCTCCCCCATAGTTGAAAGAGTGACAGGGCCAATATCAAGGGACGTTCGAGCCAAAATGCCTGGACACACAGAGTTTGAAGCAATTTAAGTCATAGGAAGCGGAAAAAACTGATTCTGGGAGAGAGTTCCAGAGCTCAGCTGTTGAATAGAAGAAAGTTTGAGAGTAATGTTTCACTCTTGGGATGGAGAGTTGCACAGAGTAGGGGTGGGATTGAGTTGCAAGACGGGTACCACGTGCCCTACGTAAAGGAGGTGGTTTGCACTGGGATAGCTCTGAGGAACACTGATTATTATAGTAGCGAGAGAATAGCGAGAGAGATGCAACATTGCGGAGGAGAGAGAGATTGCAGAGAGTTGGTGAGTGGACGGGAGTTAACCCGGGAGCTGCGGGGAGACTCTTAAGAGTTCCCCCGGCGCACTGCGGGGAGACTCTTAAGAGTCAGAGAAAACAAAAATCAACTTTTGACATCGAAAAAAAAAAAAATTTATATTTTTTTTTTTTTTATTTTTTTTTTTTTTTTTGGCCCCTGGGCCATGCAAAATCTCAGTTCTCTACCTCCCCTCCTTCCCCACTTTCCTCCTCTCCTTCAGTTATCACCTATTTTCCCTGTTATTCCCTTATTCTGAGGTATATTTTCGTGCTAACATTAGAAATCCGATTGGAGGGTGTGGTCATCACTGATAGCAAGCGAGTGCAAGAGAGAGAGAGAGAGTATCGATCGACTGTGTCTCAGTGGCCTTGGGGGAAATTGGCGGGAAAGCAGATTGCCTCACCCATACATTATACAACTCGCGGGCTATATCTCCGATTTTGACCATCCAAACGCTGTTTTCACTCGTTTTATTGTTGTTTCAGGTTAATACCTTTATAATCAACCCATAATAGGCGCATATGGATAAGTATTAATGCTATTAATGGCACAATGAATATTTTAGTGACGGAAACACCTCAAATACGTCAGCACAGGGGGACGTTTCCAATTACCCCCATGCGCACTTCAGAGGTTAATGATACGAAAGGCCTTCCTTTCAACCTTGTCTAGGAGAGCGGTGTGAGAGGAACCTCCCCACACATGTGAACAATACTCAATACAAGGGCGCACTATGCCCCTGTACAGAGCAAGAAGCTGTGCAGGGGAAAAGAACCCCCTAAGGCGGTTGAGCACACCCAGCTTCTGGGAGGCTGCCTTAGCAAGACTTGTAATATGGTCCTTCCAAATGAGAGCAGAAGAAAAAGAGACACCAAGAATATTGAGAGAAGATGAAGGGTTGATTTTTGTATTGTTGAAGAATAAGGGATAGTCTGCTGGGAGATCCTGACAGGTAGATAGATGGAGAAATTGGGTTTTGGAAGCATTAAAGTTAACAAGGTTTTCTCTGCCCCAATTGGAAATAGTATTTAGATCAGAATTTAAGAGTTGTATGGCTTCATTACGTTTGTCGTTGAGGTATTGCTGGCTGGGGCGTTCTGAAAAAGTAATGGAGTAGTGTAAGGTTGAGTCGTCTGCGTATGAATGGATGGGAAATAAGGTACAGTTAAGGAGATCATTTATAAAAATTAGAAAGAGAATAGGAGATAGGACAGAGCCCTGAGGAACACCGGAGTTTATAGGGTGAGGAAGTGAACAATGGCCGTCCACAACCGCAGCTATGGAACGGCCGGAAAGGAAATTAGAGACAAAGGCACAGATGGAGGGATAGAAACCGAAGGAGGGTAGTTTAGAAATTAAAGATTTATGCCAGACTCTATCGAAGGCTTTCGATATGTCTAGTGCAATAGAAAAAGTCTCACCGAAGTCCCGAAAGGAGGATGACCAAGAGTTAGTAAGATATGAAAGAAGATCACCAGTAGAGCGACCCTTAAGGAAGCCATACTGGCGATCTGAGAGCAGATTATGAGAAGAGAAATGCTTAAGAAATTTGGAAGCAAGAATAGTTTCAAAAACTTTAGAAAGACAAGAAATGAGAGCAATTGGATGATAGTTGGAGGGTTGAGAGCGGTCACCCTTCTTTGGGACAGGTTGAATGTGAGCAAACTTCCAGCATGAAGGGAAGACGCTAGAGGATAGACAGAGACGAAAGAGTTTGCCTAGGCAGGGAGTCAGCACGGAAGCACAGTTTTTGAGAACAACAGGAGGAACACCGTCCGGTTAAGCAAGTAACCCATCTGTAACCTTCTCTACACTACCGGACAACTTAGACGGCCCCAGAGCAACTGTTAACCCCCGACTTCACCAACTCAAGATAACCAGGAAACTCCATCACAGTGCTAAGGCCCGCAGTACCAAACGTTCCCTTCCCTCGAAGGTATCCTTCCTTTCAAAATTCGTAGTATAGAAACATTCTTTGGGATTTGTTTGGCTGAGCGAATGCTTTCGTAAACGGTCGCCGCGACCGTTTACGTCCAATATTATTGGAATCTGAAGAGGACCTTCGACCCTTCTCTTCGATGGTCGTCGGATCCCTTCGTTTGCTAATTGAATTTTATTATGTGTATTATTGGTTCAATTCGTAAATTAAAGGTTGCTTCTTTAAAGCAAATCAATTGCATAATGTACGAAACTATTAATATATATTAATATGGGTTACAATTAGCACATTTCCAAAGACTTTAGAGATATCTTCAATGACGATGTTGAACTTGACAGGAGCCGTTGTACAGGCACCTTCACCTGAGGCCTATGTCGGCCAGCCTTGACAAATTGTAGATCACTTCATCAGATTTTATTCGCCCAATTACTACCCAGGTAAGGAAATTCACGACATTCCATTATACTTGCTTGTATTTTTGGCTTGGAATCCTCATTTGGTGACTATTATTATCTATCTATTTGAGGCATATTTCCTGAAATAAGTCTTGCAATTGACGAGGATGGGTGTGAATGGGATCTGCCGTGTGTGGGCGTGTCAGCTCTGCAGACTAGTTATATATGTTCATTTATGGAAGTATTTAAAGTAGGCCTAGGCCTAGCCCAATCAGGGAGAACATGTTATTCCCTATTTATAGCCTACTTTAGTAGGGTAGGCTAGGCCTATATTTTTTAATCCAATAGGCCTAGCCTATGTTAAAATAGCCAACAATAGGGTACCTAGGTTAACAAGTCCCAGATATTGAAAGAAAAAGTGGTAAAAATTGAAGAGACCTTGGACAGCCTTTTTAACTAGGCCTAGGCTAGGCCTATAATTATGTTTTGTTAGGTTAGGTAAAAAGGCCATCGTTGACTATTTTAACATAGGCTAGGCCTATTGGATTAAAAAATATAGGCCTAACCAGCCTACCCTACTAAAGTAGGCAATAAATAGGGACTAACATGTTCTCCCTGATTGGGCTAGGCCTACTTTAAATACTTCCATAAATGAACATAAGATAACGAGTCTGCAGAGCTGACTGGCCCACACACGGCATATCCCATTCACACCCATCCTCGTCAATTGCAAGACTTATTTCAGGAAATAGGCCTATGCCTCAAATAGATAGATAATAATGGTCACCAAATGAGGATTCCAAGCCAAAATACAAGCAAGTATAATGTAATGTCGTGAATTTTCTTACCTGGGTAGTAGGCTAATTGGGCGAATAAAATCTGATGAAGCGGTCTTAAGGACCTATCCATATGGAAGCATACAACAGGAGTTGTGATTAGATGATACAATATTATATAACGGGTACCTATGTATGTAAGAATTGCAATAAATTATATGAAATATATTGTTCATTCTTTATGCGGTACCTATAATTGTCCAAGCATCATATATTTAGTCATTTATAAAAGTAAACCTGCCTACTAGACTTTCTGTTTTTGGTACTGTATAGTACTGTAGACAGGGCAGGTGTCAATTTGATGCAGAATAAGTATTGAAAATAAATGGTTTTCTATATTAGCCTAGTCAAAGGGGGTGATCACATTACTATTAACTTGAAACCCGAAACTTTATGATATTGCTGCACTGCCACTGAATGGTACTAGATTAAAACCTGACACTTTTCATGTAGCAGAACTGTACAGTATAAAACTTGGGGCAAATTGGTGCAGCTGTGGTAAAATGTGGTAAGCAGTATCGTTAGGCTACACTACTTCAAGAAACCTATCATAGCCTAGGCCTATTCCAAATTTGTAGGTTAGGTTAACTCAGAAATCGCTTTCCCCATTAGCTAACCTAACCTTGGCTATATTAATTTGCCAACAATTTTGCATTGTTTAAAGAGTAGGCTACATGTTGATTAAATATGCAAGTCCCATGGAGATTAAAAAATACTATTTAGCCATGAAATCTTTTTCTATAATTAGGCTAGGATAGGAGACTATCCCTAGATGTCTAAAGCCGATGAGAACAATTGTGTGATCCAAACACTCCCTGCTAAATTTTTGGAAAAACTCGGACAGTCGGAGGTTACCTCGCTTGGATAGCTAAAATAGATTAGTTTTATTAGGTTACCATGGTTATTATAAACTAAATAATCCACTAGCCTCTCATGCCTAACCCATCGTCCAAAATCCAACCCTGGTAACCTCTTAAGGTTAGGCTAGGCCTACCCTGTTTTCAGTAGTTTTAATATATCAAGATAATTACTTGAACAATATAGGCTAGGCCTAGGCTAAATTCTCATCAAAATTGCTCATAGCCTATGTCCAATTTAAGTATTTCTTACTATGAAATGGAGGACTCGATGCTTTACCTTTCCCATTTGGGAAGGGTCAGCCAGGGGATAGATAGCCTATGGCAATTTACAGCCCACTATCCTAGCTCTGGCCCTTTTTGAGTTAGAGATAGGCTAGGTTAGATTTCACAATTTATGGCCATAGGCCTAGATCTACTTGGAACAGGTGAACAGGGCTAGGCTTGAATATAACAGAAAAGCTTGCTTGATATTATAACCAAGCCACTTTTCCAGAGAGCCAAGCACAACCCAATTATTCAGCGAAAATACATACCACAACCCCATGGCTATTCCTAAACTCAAAAATTGATTGGTGGTTGAAGGGAAATTAGGCTAAGAGAAATTCAATGGTCCTCTGGGGAATCACTAGGGCCTAGTCTACCTTATTTTCGTCAATTGAGAATGTCCTAAATACAGAATAATAAGATTAATGCAATAAACTGGGTAAATAATACACCAGGGACCATCACTTTATTACGATTCGATTCCGTCTGTACTCCCGTGAGGCTGCCCGAGGCAGTAATTTGTAAACAAAACGTTCCTCAGGTATACCAACCGTAAGAAATGCACCGCGGCGAGTTTGACAGGCTTACCAACCATACGCCCGACGGCATCGCACGAGAGATTCCCACAAGGAAGCAACTGGTGGTACCACCTTCACGTGCGAATCCGACGTGCGAATCCTTCGTCGAAGGGATCGCACGATTATCTGGTACTGCGGGCCCCAGCCTGTGGCCCGCAGTACCAAACGTTCCCTTCCCTCGTAGGTATCCTTCCTTTCAAAATTCGTAGTATAGAAACATTCTTTGGAATTTGTTTGGCTGAGCGAATGATTTCGTAAACGGTCGCCGCGACCGTTTACGTCCAATATTATTGGAATCTGAAGAGGACCTTCGACCCTTCTCTTCGATGGTGGTCGGATCCCTTCGTTTGCTAATTGAATTTTATTATTTGTATTATTGTTTCAATTCGTAAATTAAAGCTTACAGAAGATATTCTTTAATGCAAATCAATTGCATAATGTACGAAACTATTAATATATATTAATATGGGTTACAATTAGCACATTTCCAAAGACTTTCGATATATCTTCAATGACGATGTTGAACTTGACAGGAGCCGTTGTACAGGCACCTTCACCTGAGGCCTATGTCGGCCAGCCTTGATAACTTGTAGATCGCTTCATCAGATTTTATTCGCCCAATTACTACCCAGGTAAGGAAATTCACGACATTCCATTATACTTGCTTGTATTTTTGGCTTGGAATCCTCATTTGATGACTATTATTATCTATCTATTTGAGGCATATTTCCTGAAATAAGTCTTGCAATTGACGAGGATGGGTGTGAATGGGATCTGCCGTGTGTGGGCCTGTCAGCTCTGCAGACTAGTTATATATGTTCATTTATGGAAGTATTTAAAGTAGGCCTAAGCCTAGCCCAATCAGGGAGAACATGTTAGTCCCTATTTATAGTCTACATTAGTAGGGTAGGCTAGGCCTATATTTTTTAATCCAATAGGTCTAGCCTATGTTAAAATAGCCAACAATAGGGTACCTAGGTTAACAAGTCCCAGATATTGAAAGAAAAAGTGGTAAAAATTGAAGAGACCTTGGACAGCCTTTTTACCTAACCTAACAAAACATAATTATAGGCCTAGCCTAGGCCTAGTTAAAAGGCTGTCCGAGGTCTCTTCAATTTTTACCACTTTTTCTTTCAATATCTGGGACTTGTTAACCTAGGTACCCTATTGTTGGCTATTTTAACATAGGCTAGACCTATTGGATTAAACTAATTATAGGCCTAACCAGCCTACCCTACTAAAGTAGGCTATAAATAGGGACTAACATGTTCTCCCTAATTGGGCTAGGCCTAGGCCTACTTGAAATACTTCCATAAATGAACATAAGATAACGAGTCTGCAGAGCTGACTGGCCCACACACCGTGACACACGGCATATCCCATTCACACCCATCCTCGTCAATTGCAAGACTTATTTCAGGAAATAGGCCTATGCCTCAAATAGATAGATAATAATGGTCACCAAATGAAGATTCCAAGCCAAAAATACAAGCAAGTATAATGTAATGTCGTGAATTTTCTTACCTGGGTAGTAGGCTAATTGGGCGAATAAAATCTGATGAAGCGGTCTTAAGGACCTATCCATATGGAAGCATACAAAAGGAGTTGTGATTAGATGATACAATATTATATAACGGGTACCTATGTAGGCCTATTATTATGTTCCTTCCAACAACCAACAATACTCCTAAAATCGATTAATGAAATTTTACAAACACATGTGGCAGTCCGTGGACTCGAACCCAGGATGCTCACACCGAAAATCAACACCTTATACATCGCACCACGAAGACAGTTAAAGGTTGGTGGACACTGCCTACGATTTATTATGCAACTTCGAATCCTGCATATCAATCTAAGCATGTACACACATCCCAACTGCAACTCACGTAGGCTATGCATATGTGAATGGAAAGAGCAATTAATGGGGCCTTAACCACTTAGGGAAGTCCTCTCGATAAATTACTCCTGAACCAATATCAATTATTATGTTCCTTCCAACAACCAACAATACTCCTAAAATCGATTAATGAAATTTTACAAACACATGTGGCAGTCCGTGGACTCGAACCCAGGATGCTCACACCGAAAATCAACACCTTATACATCGCACCACGAAGACAGTTAAAGGTTGGTGGACACTGCCTACGATTTATTATGCAACTTCGAATCCTGCATATCAATCTAAGCATGTACACACATCTCAACTGCAACTCACGTAGGCTATGCATATGTGAATGGAAAGAGCAATTAATGGGGCCTTAACCACTTAGGGAAGTCCTCTCGATAAATTACTCCTGAACCAATATCAATTATTATGTTCCTTCCAACAACCAACAATACTCCTAAAATGAAGAATTGCAATAAATTATGTGAAATATATTGTTCATTCTTTATGCGGTACCTATAATTGTCCAAGCATCATATATTTAGTCATTTATAAAAGTAAACCTGCCTACTAGACTTTCTGTTTTTGGTACCGTATAGTACTGTAGACAGGGCAGGTGTCAATTTGATGCAGAATAAGTATTGAAAAAAAATGGTTTTCTATATTAGCCTAGTCAAAGGGGGTGATCACATTACTATTAAATTGAAACCCGAAAATTTATGATATTGCTGCATTGCCACTGAATGGTACTGGATTAAAACCTGGCACTTTTCATGTAGCAGAACTGTACAGTATAAAACTTGGGCAAATTGGTGCAGCTGTGTGGTAAATAACCCCATAAAGTATACAGTACTCGGTACTTACTAAGTGATCTGTATAGGATTCACTATTCTGAACTTATACATACAGGTATTTGTTTTTGAGGGAATACATAAGAGTTGAGACAGGCGAAGCCAGGGTAAAATTGGTGACCAGGCTACAGCAAGATTAGGAGTAGTGGGCGTACCACAACCGACATACAGCATAAATCATCTATAAAACATTAACCTAACCTAACCTAGTACTACATGAATACTATGTTAGGTTGTTTGGTTAGGTTAATGCTTTATAGAGGAGTTATGCTGTATGTTGGTAGTGGTACGCCCACTACTCCTAATCTTACCCAGGCTACTGAACTGGAGCCACAGGCCTAGGCCTCTTCCAGAAAAAACATCTGTGAGTATTAGGCTATGGTAATATTCAGTTGAGAAACTCTGCCTCATAAAGCTAAACTAACTCAACCCAATCCCACAATCGGATTGCTACAATACTATACTGTGCCTAACTTACCTAATATACGGTAACTAACCTTACAGACCCCATGCTGGAAATATATAAGATGACAATTAATTCATGGGGTGGCTTAGGGGGGAAAAGCCCCCCTTCAACCTATTATTGTATCCCACGGCAGTCAAAATATAAAGGAGCGTGCGAGTAGTGTAAACAAGGAAGGCGATACGTTTGAATACTGCCGTACATCCTTCCCCCAACTTTTAGAAGCCGATTTGCTTCGTCTGGCTTCTGAAATTTACGGGATAGGGCCTAGTCCTATACTCAAAAGTAAGGAGTATCGTTAGGCTACACTACTTCAAGAAACCTATCATAGCCTAGGCCTATTCCAAATTTGTAGGTTAGGTTAACTCCGAAATTGCTTTCCCCATTAGCTAACCTAACCTTGGCTATATTAATTTGCCAACAATTTTACATTGTTTAAAGAGTAGGCTACATGTTGATTAAATATGCAAGTCCCATGGAGATTAAAAAATACTATTTAGCCATGAAATCTTTTTCTATAATTAGGCTAGGATAGGAGACTATCCCTAGATGTCTAAACCCGATGAGAACAATTGTGTGATCCAAACACTTTCCCTGCTAATTTTTTGGAAAAACTCGATGAGTCGGAGGTTACCTCGCTTGGATAGCTAGAATAGATTATTTTTATTAGGTTACCATGGTTATTATAAACTAAATAATCCACTAGCCTCTCATGCCTAACCCATCGTCCAAAATCCAACCCTGGTAACCTCTTAAGGTTAAGCTAGGCCTACCCTGTTTTCAGTAGTTTTAATATATCAAGATAGCCTAATTACTTAACAATATAGGCCTAGGCTAAATTCTCATCAAAATTGCTCATAGCCTAGGCTATGTCCAATTTAAGCATTTCTTACTATGAAATGGAGGACTCAAAGCTTTACCTTTCCCATTTGGGAAGGGTCAGCCAGGGGATAGATAGCCTATGGCAATTTACAGCCCACTATCCTAGCTCTGGCCCTTTTTGAGTTAGAGATAGGCTAGGTTAGATTTCACGATTCATGGTCATAGGCCTAGATCTACTTGGAACAGGTGAACAGGCTAGGCTTGAATAGGCTATAACAGAAAAGCTTGCTTGATATTATAACCAAGCCACTTTTCCAGAGAGCCAAGCACAACCCAATCATTCAGCGAAAATCCATACCACAACCCCATGGCTATTCCTAAACTCAAAAATTTATTGGTGGTTGAAGGGAAATTAGGCTAGAGAAATTCAATGGTCCTCTGGGGAATCACTAAGGCCTAGGGTACCTTATTTTCGTCAATTGAGAATGTCCTAAATACCGAATAAGGACAATATATACGAGTCGCACCACAGCTAGCAGCACTATCTTAATAGTTGATGGCAAAGTAACATAAAGATTAAGATTTTTTAAGATAGGTTTAAACTTCCGGAAATTAATGGGTAATAAATACGATGATTTCTTATTTTAACTTACGTCCGCCGCCGCACTCATGTTATTGTTGTGATTCTCGGTCCTCCTCTCGCTGCCACTCGTTGCCGGAGTTAGGGAAAAATTTCATACCGTCTTTGCCTTCCAAGACTTATTTTATTGTCTTTTTTGTAAAATGACGTTTCTCCACATAGGCCTAATTGAAAATTTCAATAAGTCTCTAATTATTTGTTATTCCACATAAATCTTTATGCCCTAGTATGTTAATCTTCTATTTTTTACCAAACAACATTTTCATTATCTTAATAACTTGTTATTTCACCTCTTTTCACCCACCCTACAATGTTACTATTATTTATAAAATTTACATCAGATACATTTCATAAAACAGCCACAAAGACATCGTAATATATACTGAAAATAATTACACTTACGTCTGCCACCTACAACGTCGGCATGGTGGACAAGTGCTGCCCTCATGCAATATTTTTCGCAAATTGGCTGAAACAAAAGCAGCCAATTAGAGCTCATCATTGTATCACGTCATCACTGTCAGCCAATCACATGTTACCACAGATTTTCACTCATCCGGGGACGAGGATACATTTTTCTGCTGTCAGTTTGAGCATGGCTGCCATTTGTCTCGGGTGTGAGGACGAAGCTCTCAGAGTTCTCACCACTATTTTCGAAAAAAACGACTCTGCATTATAAATCCTAACAGCTCACGGTGTACTTCCTTCCTCTGTTCAGTGCCCGAACTGTCATCAACAGTGTTATAAATATTACAGAGAGGACGAACAACGGTGGATTTGGAGGTGTTCACGTACTTATTACCCTCCTAAAACTAAAAAAAGGAAGTGGTGTGGTTTTAGCAGTTCGCATTTCAAGGGAACATTTCTTGATCAATCAAAAATCCCGGCTTGGAAAGTTCTTTGTTTTGTGGTATATTGGTTAGACAAAGATTTTAAACATAGACAGCCCATTTCAAATCTTAGGATTTCTCTGAAAACTAGCGTAGATTGGCGGAGCTTCTGTTGTGAGGTGACAGACTCTTGGCTTCATTTACAACCACCAATTGGCGGAAAAAATATTATTGTTGAAATAGACGAAACTCTTATTGTCAGACGTAAATTTAATGTGGGGAGAGTAGTGAAGCAGGTGTGGTTATTTGGCGGGATTGAGAGAGTTTCTAAAAAAAGGTTCATTATCCCACTGATTGACGAAAACATTGAATCCCAGGCCAGAAGCAAGGAAATATTGTTACCTATAATTCACAAATATCCTACCTGATTCTGTGGTGTATAGTGACGATTGGCGGGCGTACAATTCACTGCAACACGAGGGTTTTACACATGGAACAATTAATCATTCGCTGAATTTTGTAAACCCAGACAATAAAATCATTCATACACAGAATATCGAAAGGCTATGGTTGGATGTTAAACAGTATATTAAACGCCCTGGTATGAGAAAACACTTTCTCAAACAATATCTCAGTCGCTACCTCTTTCTGAAAACATACCAAGAGTCGGCTCTACATCACTTCCTGCTTCACGCCGCTTCATTGTATGAGCCTCAGTCAGACCTACACCGTCCGGCTCCACCACCTCCCCAGCCTGACGACCCGGACTTGTCGGATGTAAACCACGACTCTGAAGATGAGGTAGATGACCCTGAACCTGTACTCCCTCACCCATCCCATTCACCTCAACCTGGCACCTCTGCACCTGTACTGCCTCAGCCCTCCCATTCACCTCAACCTGGCACCTCATCTTCTCATGATTAAGGTATGTCCCATAATACTGTGTTTTTTGCACTTTTACCCAAGGAGCTCGGGTGTGAGAGCGGCAGCCCCCAACCATAATACTATAGGATAGGTTAGGTAACATTGGAATCATAACTAAGAATATGAAAACACTAATTTCGCAAAATCTGGGGGAAAAAACATGAACAATATGGGTGCGAGCCTATTCCCTATAATTACTCCCACCCCAACTTGATTTTTACCATTAGCACTTACCCAACAAGCGGGGGGGGACTGGGTGGGGGCGGCAGCCCCCACCCATTATACTAGGTTAGGTTAGGTTAGGGTAATGTCTCCTCAAGTACCATTAGCAGTTTGACCCAAACAGCGGGGGTGTGGGGGCGGGAGCCCCCACCCATAATACTAGGTTAGGTTAGGTTAGGTTAGGTTAGGTTAGGTTAGCTTAGGTTAGGTTAGGGTAATGTCTCCTCAAGTACCATTAGCAGTTTGACCCAAACAGCGGGGGTGTGGGGGCGGCAGCCCCCACCCATAATACTAGGTTAGGTTAGGTTAGGTTAGGGTAATGTCTCCTCAAGTACCATTAGCAGTTTGACCCAAACAGCGGGGGTGTGGGGGCGGGAGCCCCCACCCATAATACTAGGTTAGGTTAGGTTAGGTTAGGTTAGGTTAGCTTAGGTTAGGTTAGGGTAATGTCTCCTCAAGTACCATTAGCAGTTTGACCCAAACAGCGGGGGTGGGGGCGGGAGCCCCCACCCATAATACTAGGTTAGGTTAGGTTAGGTTAGGGTAATGTCTCCTCAAGTACCATTAGCAGTTTGACCCAAACAGCGGGGGTGTGGGGGCGGCAGCCCCCACCCATAATACTAGGTTAGGTTAGGTTAGGTTAGGTTAGGGTAATGTCTCCTCAAGTACCATTAGCAGTTTGACCCAAACAGCGGGGGTGTGGGGGCGGAAGCCCCCACCCATAATACTAGGATAGGTTAGGTAAGGTTGTTAGGTTAGGATAAATGTCTTTGATTCTATTTATATAACCTACCGGTAGGCCTACTTTCTTTATTTTATTTATGAATGATCTAAAGCAGAGTAAACTTTCAGGAAAACATGGCTAGGAATGTTCGCAAAATCGCATTTTAGGTATCTGCAAACTTCACAAACACCAGCAAACATTTGTATTAAGGTTACTATGTTTATTTTATCTGAAAACTTGGTAAATCCGAGCCAACTTTCGTCAAAACTTGGCTCGGGTTTTCAACAAGTCGCCTTTTATGGGTCTCGAAATTACCAAACTCCGAGCCAACTTTTTATTAAGGTTACTATGTTTTATGTATCTGAAAACTTGGTAAATCCCAGCCAACTTTCGTCAAAACTTGGCTCGGGTTTTCAACAAATCAGGTTTTATGGGTCTCGAAATTACCAAACTCCGAGCAAACTTTTTATTAAGGTTATTGTGTTTTTTTTTGCTGAGAAATCGTTAAATCCGAGCCAACTTTCGTTAAAAGTTGGCTCGAGTTCTCAATAAATTGGGTTTTATGGGTCTCCAAAATGGATAAACCCGAGCCAAATTCTAATTACAAATGCAATATATTCGATTTATACGCTTTTTACCCCTCAATTTCCCTATTCTTCATAGCCCTTCCCACTATCGGGGGCCGTGTTTTTAGATTCTTGGTAATGGGTAAATACTCATTTCCATGAAATAATTTTATTATGCAATGCTTATAAACCATACAAATAAGTAATCCACAAAAAAAAATCCTTGAAAATACCTGTGGTGTGACTCGTAAATATTGACCCAGAATAATAATATTAATGCAATAAACTGGGTAAATAATACACCAGGGACCATCACTTTATTACGATTCGATTCCGTCTGTACTCCCGTGAGGCTGCCCGAGGCAGTAATTTGTAAACAAAACGTTCCTCAGGTATACCAACCATAAGAAATGCACCGCGGCGAGTTTGACAGGCTTACCAACCATACGTCCGACGGCATCGCACGAGAGATTCTCACAAGGAAGCAACTGGTGGTACCACCTTCACGTGCGAATCCGACGTGCGAATCCTTCGTCGAAGGGATCGCACGATTATCTGGTACTGCGGGCCCATCTCTCAAAAGTATCGGTGCTCCGATACTATTAATTCTACCATACAGTGTATTCTATTATGACATAAGACTAGGCGAACTGACTCCCGTAATTATTCTTGCCACCAGGTTTAACCTCACCGAAGAAATACGTCTTAGTTAATTGGACTACGGCTCGAGTGAAAGCAATTCTAAAATAAGTGATTGTGATTGTTAACCAGAAACCTGAATCGCCCTCACTAATATTCTGTCTTATTTTTTATTTTTTTTAAACTGAAACTGAAAACATTTTATTTGATCTGCAAAGATTACAGTTTTTACATAATTACAATTTATATATATATATATATATATAAGACCAGGTTCTTTGATGAACATTTTCATCTTAAAGAGCCTTCATATCCAATGTACAATGTTTATACAATTTTGTTTACAAGAATATCAAATATCTGTAACATGACACAGCTATGATACATCACTACATGGCCATTGAACACATACAGCAGCAGTGATCACATATTTTGTTTATTGAATATAGATACAACAATGCAAGGACATGTACTCTACAATTCCTTCAAATGTTCATATTATGGAATAAAACGAAAGTAAATATTTTTTTAAAACTGGAATTAAAGTTCTCGATACTGTTTTTTGTTTTAATTTCATCGGGCAAACTGTTATAAATTTTGACACCATGGTACCGAATGTTACTTTGGGACTTTGTCGAGACCATTAGGGGTATGTGGAGATTATTCTGATGTCTTAGAGAATATCTGTCATTAATATTAAGTTTAAAAAAGTCATCATTATAAATCAAGTTATTCAAGCATTTATATACAAACGTGGCACTTTGTACTTTATTTATATCTGAATCTTGTCAGTGATTGGATATCAGCAAATAAGCTAACCCTAAACATTAAAAAACAAATTATATGATTTTCCATAGGCACAAAATAATTCTATATCCCTTATCTCCACTGAAATTAAATAACTCTGTTCTAACCGAAGTTCACACAACAAAATTTCTGGGTGTAACAATGCAACAACATTTAAACTGGCATGGCCACATTAACGTAGTTAGAGGCATGATCGCTAAAATATGTGGGATTTTGTATCTAACTCGCGATTCTCTTGATCAAAATGCCCTTATTTTAATCTACTACTCCCTAATATTTAAGTATTTTCATGTTTTGGAAAGATTCATTAGTATGGTCTCGCCTTCTCAATCCCGCCATAGTTCGTACGGCCCATTTTTGAACGTTAACTATTGGACTAAGCGCTGACTTGTTAGTGCCTCCCCACACAGTGCTACAATATAGTATGTTGCTATATATTAGGGAGTAGTAGATTAAAATAAGGGCATTTTGATCAAGAGAATCGCGAGTTAGATACAAAATCCCACATATTTTAGCAATCATGCCTCTAACTACGTTAATGTGGCCATGCCAGTTTAAATGTTGTTGCATTGTTACACCCAAAAATTTTGTTGTGTGAACTTCGGTTAGAACAGAGTTATTTAATTTCAGTGGAGATAAGGGATATATAATTATTTTGTGCCTATGGAAAATCATATAATTTGTTTTTTTAATGTTTAGGGTTAGCTTATTTGCTGATATCCAATCACTGACAAGATTCAGTTCTGTGTTCACTGACTGTATGAATTAAAATGTTAATATTCGAGTGACTAAGATAAAGAGTAGGCCTACTATCATCAGCAAATATAATATATTTTAAGATTTTACTGGAGTTGATTATGTCATTAATGTAGATTAAAAATAGAAGGGGGCCTAGAATTGAGCCTTGGGGCACACCACAATTGATAAATAATTTATTTGAACATTCATCATTAAATTTAACATATTGTTGGCGACCTGATAAGTAACTAGTGAACCACCTATGTGAAACTCCCCTGACTCCGTAATGATACAACTTATCCAATAATGTATTGTGGTCAACTGTATCAAATGCTTTTGACAGGTCAAGGAAGATACCAAGTGTGCAATTATTTTTGTCGAAAGCATTCAAAATGTGATCAGTGAAGCGAAGCAAGGCAGTTTCGGTTGATCTTTTGGGTCTGAATCCAAACTGACTAATTGTTAATATATTATTATTAGTGACAAAATTCAATAACCTTTTATGGTTTTTTCTAATATTTTGCTCAGTGATGGGAGGACAGTGATCGGTTGAAAATTACTTACATCATCATAGGGACCTAATTTGTGAATAGGAGTAATTTTGGCAATTTTTAGTGGTTCGGGAAATATACCGGATGTAAGGGAAACATTACACATATGGGCAATAAGGGGAGCGAGCACTGTTACACAACGTTTTATTAGGAACATGGGGAAATTATCGTGGCCACCAGCACTGTCACGTAATGTGTGTATTATACTTGTTATTTCATGTGACGTGACTGGAGTATGTTGTAGGGTATTGGCATTATTAGATTCGGGTAAATATGAGGTGTAGGGGGCAAGGCTAGGTTTTACTTGATTTGATAGTGTTTGCCCGATATTAGCAAAATATTCATTAAATAGATTAGCTGTAGTTTCATTAGTGTTGGAGTGAATTATAATAGGTTTATGGGAATTGTTAATTTTTCTTTTTAATATGGAGTTTATGACTTTCCAAGTTTGTTTAACATTACCAGACGATTCATTCAATTTATCTTTATAATATTTGCATTTAGCATTTTTTATCAGCTGAGTTACTTTATTTCGTAAGCGTCGGTATTCCTCGCCGTAAGTTATTGGTTGTTTATAGCATTTTCGTTGTAGTTTATTTCTCTCCTTGATGAGCGATTTAATTTCATTTGTTATGTATGGCTTTGCTTCGTGTTGTTCTTTTATGGTTTTCGTCTTTATCGGAAAATGCTTATCGTAACCCGAAGTCAATTTGTCATGAAGCAGTGCGAAACACGTGGATGGATCATTTGACTCATAAAACCTATTCCAGTTATCATTGCTCACGTCCATATGAAAATTATCTACGTTATCACTTTTATGGTCTCGGTATGTTATTGTTATTGTTTTACTGGTTAATCTTGTTGGATTATTAGATTTGAAGCTAGAAAAAATGGGAAAATGGTCAGATATTTCACATTGGACAATTCCGTTTAATATGTTAGCCTGCAAGTCGTTTGTCCATATGTGGTCAATTAATGTTGCTGTATTGTTAGTTACTCTGGTAGCGCAAGTTGTAGTACAAAAAAGAAAATGACTGTGGAAAGTGATATTACATCAGACACAGAACGATCAGAATGAAGATCAAGATTGAAGTCACCCATTAAATAATGTTTTTATTTTCTTGCTGGATGAGTAGAAGTAGTTCTTTTAGTGACTCGAAAAATTTATCAATTCTGGAATTAGGCCTTCGATAGATTATACCAACCATCACATTTCGCTGCCGCCCCATTATCTCAATAAACATTGTTTCAAGGTGAGATGTTTGCCAAGTAAGAACTGGTCTGGTTTGGACATTATATACAGAGCGAACATATAAAGCAACTCCACCAGATTTTCGCGAAACATTATTGGCATACATGCTATAAGATGGTATTTCATACAAATGTTGAATACTATTGCAAAGTTTGGTTTCACAAAACCCGAGTAGGCCTACATCAAACTTGTTCATAAGAAAAGGTTCACATATTTCCATAAAACGATCATATTTAAGAGGAATACTATTTATATAAATACACATAAGATTAAAATGGTCACTATTGAAATCACTGAATACATTATTTAATTCTTAGGGAAAATAATAACTGCATAAAGTTAGTAATTTTAAGAGTGTTTTGCATAAAGTTGTCTGGATCGTTATCTGCTAGGTGATCAGAGGTTGAAAATTGATTAAATCTATTCAATCTAAGTAAATCGGTGACATGTGCCTCTTGCAATGTTGAATTATTAACATTTAAAATATTAAGTAAGTCAGAGTCATTTAATTAAGTTAAAGAATGGTAATTCCATGATAGGGAAATTGAAACAAACACAAATTATGTATATTATTTGCGAAAATGTTACCCATTATTTACATACATTCATTACTGGCATATTTTCGTTCTTTTCTGAGCGCCCTTCTTCCGTCAACTTCCACATCTTGAGTCCTGTTACCTTTTTTCTCCATATTTTCTGGTTTATTCACATTTGGTCCATTTCCACAGGTTGAGGTACCTTGTTGTTGGAGGGCTGAACCGTTCGTAGATGTATTAGGTGAGCTGTGCGAGGGCTGAGTGGGGAGCGGGGAGGGTTCTTGGGATGGTTGGTCGACAGGCTGTTCGTTAACGGAAGGGTAGGGGGAAGATTGAAGTTGGGAGGG
Organism: Paralithodes platypus; assembly: GCA_032716605.1. Classification (NCBI taxonomy): domain Eukaryota; kingdom Metazoa; phylum Arthropoda; class Malacostraca; order Decapoda; family Lithodidae; genus Paralithodes; species Paralithodes platypus. Next base: position 38,988,474 of record CM064582.1, on the reverse strand, counting down.
CATAAGTTGATCAATGGGTGGGCGGGGGTCGTTCTGAGGTTCGGTAGGTGGTGCTACATCACTGGATGGGCGGGAGTCAGGTTGGGCTGGTACTATTCTCTGTGTTGAGGAGCCTGCCTCGGTGACTGGGGTGGTAAGGGAATGGTGAGTGGTAAGTGATGGTTGTTGGTCCTGCCGGGGCTTCGTGGGTGGGTTGCGGCATCGGTCCCTCACCACACAACGTGCGGTAATTGAAGAAAACTTGTTTACCACACTTCACCGCATCGTTGTAGGCGGGCAATTGCTGACGTCGCACTTCCACAGTTCCCGGACATAAATCCTCATTAATAAATATGTCTGTTCCTTTCATAAATCGGCGGATGCGAAAGACGGCTTCTTGGTCAGATATCTTGGAGAATTTAATCGTTAAATCTCTTGGTTTGTTGGAGGGTTTGCCCATGCGATATACCTGTTCTAGTTCCGGTGTAAGTTTCAGTTTATCACGTAAAATACAAGATATTTTATGTTGTGCTTGTTCCTGGGTTTCTCGCGGCTGCTCCAGAACACCACAGAATCGTAGATTAACCTTCCTGCCTAGGTCATCTAGAAGGTCCAGTCGTCGTGTTGCCTCATTTAGTTGTACTTTTACTTCTTGATTTTCATGATGAAGCTTGGAGAGCTGCTCCATGTGGATTGATAGTCCAGTGTTGTGCTGCTTCAGTTGCTCTTTAGATTCGGATAGTTCATTCTGAGTGAATTCCAGGCTGGATATCACTTCGGCGAGTTTCTGTTCATTTGATTTAATATAATCAATAAACCGTCTCTCAAGTCTATCCACTGAATCATTATAACAATTGCGCTGACTGTCCAATAGTATAACTGTATCCCAGCCGTATCCATGTTGTTCACTGGTGAATGTTTCGATGTAAGCTGTGATAGATTCGACCTTCTGACGAGAGAGAGGAAGTGCGTGTGCTCAGCTCGGTGGGCAGTCGAAGACAAGTGAACATACCAAACCAGTGAAGCTAGCTACTGTTATTCCCTTTCCGTACCTTCTTGGTAACAACTATATTACTTATATTTTTCATCTTTGATTACGAGTCATATTACCAGAGATTTAACATAACGAGATACCTAGCCTGTGTGATTCGTGTACCCCTACATATCGTTGAAGTAATTGTGATCAGAAGAATAATACCTGAACGTTGGAAATGGGATGTGTGTCTCTATCTAAATCCGCGATAAGTGCTACAGATTATAAAAGTCCAAAGTATGCATTTGACTTATCCAATTTACCATTGTTTCTTGTGCATATATAACCATTATTCTGCCTAGTGTTGTGGAGAATGAAGCTGCATTATAAACCATTCTTTTGATATTATCTATGTCCTCTATTGATTCCATTTGTGTACTGTGCATGAAATCCTATAACCCAATCTTGTAGAACCCACCTATACCAAGTTAATCCTGCATAGAAACAGGGCATAACACTCTTATTCAGAACAAAACGAATATTTATAGGATGGAGATGAGCTGCTTGAGGAGTATGTGTGGAGTTACTCGTAGGGACAGATTGAGGAATGAAGAGATACGTAGGAGAGTGGGGCAAGAGGAACATTTGTCCGCCAGAGTGGACAGAAGGGTGCTGAGCTGGTATGGTCATGTTGAACGAATTGGAGATGAAAGGCTTACAAAGAGAATATGTGAGTCAGATGCAAGGGGAGATAGAAGGGCAGGAAGACCCCCATTGAGATGGAGAGACTGTGTAAGACAAGCTTTGGATGATAGAGGAATGACTATAGATCAGGCAAAGGAAGTGGTAATAAACAGGAATGAATGGAGAATGCTTGTGAATAGTTGAGTGAACACGTGGTCATTTGGGGGAAGGGGTCGGGCGCAAGTTGGACTAGATAAAAGTCCGTCAGGTGCCTGGCCCGGGGAGACGATTAATATGAAGGGTGCACCTGGAAGTGTGGTGGGCGGGCTTGTGGCTTTGGCTCCGCTGCATGTCTGCCTGCCGAGATCGGAACCTTTCCGGGTGGTCGGAGGCCGGGGGAGTGCTGGAGCGACCTTGGTGACCCTGGTCTCTGGGTCTCCTCTTGGGTGACCTAGATGTGTGTGAATTTTGTGTTTGTCTGTTTGTTCGTTGTTCTGTCTTGTGTTTTGTGTTTTCCCTGTTCTTGCTCTGTCTTGAGTCGGCCACCCCCAAGAAAATAAAAACAAAATAATAATAAAAAAAGAGTAAAATAGAAAATGAGAAAAAAAATAGGAAAAGTGGGGATTGGGCCTGAGCATATACATATATATACAAAAATATCATATACAGGTTTTGGAGAAAGATACAAATAAATAGGAACAATTTAGTAGCAGTATCTACGTTTCCAACATAGGGCTTATGATCTCAGCCGCTACCACAGCGGGCCGATTTATCGGTACTCACGCAAAGTACTAAATAATCTCTAGAGTTGCACCTCAATTCACTACTAGGCACGTTGTACACACTCCGAGACGACTAAAGAAGGAAGAGAATGCGAAGGAGAGAAAGAATTGTTATAGTTACCCATTTAATCTAGCTGCTCTCCTCTAAGCCATGCTCCATTTTCTATGAGCCTGCTCCAGTACCTGCAAAAGTATCAGTCTCTTCGCGCACACCGTCGATGACACACGTTTTTTGTCTGTGTTCCGTGAGTGCCTGTTTTTGCCTGCCCCTTCGCTTCAACTAAGTGAGTGTGAGCCTTTTCAGGCTGTTGAGGTTTTAGAAGGACGTTTCAGTGATGTAGGCAGCACTTTACGGATTTATGGCGTGCTTCTGGGTGTGCGCGGAGTGCTGGAGACGTGTTGAATTATATGGTTTACTTCGGGGGTGGTTGGTCCTCAGCGCCGCGTAGCAGTCGTTGAGTGTACTATTCTACCCTCGCTTTTCGGGTTCATGTTCACTTTAATGACCATTAACATAACTTTGGGGGGGGGGGGGGATGTATTCTTCCCGCGTGATGCATTGTGTTTCTTTTCCCTTTTTTGTGTGAACTTTTGTTTTATTTTGTTTTTCGTATGACTGCGTGTGTCGAAGTTTTACAGGACTTGTGCATGAAGTTTCTCTGGATTCTGCTTTTGTGAGAGCATAGGGCATACAGCCTTTATTCTATTTCAAACATGCTGTTTTGGTCTCAACTGACCTATAAGCCCCTTTTTTTTTTAAAAGACCTCTGTCTACGTATTGTGAAAAACCTGTTTTCCTCCGGCAAATTGTGGGGTTGAGTGAGTGAAGGGGGGGACAGTGAATGAAGGAGGATGCATGTTTTTCATAATACGTGTTGCTAGCCCCAAACGCACGAGCAACTGTGGCTTTCAACCATCCGACACATCCCCTTTTATTTATGTGCATCACACATGTTACATACAAATAAAGTTTATGTTTTGTTTTACCCTACTGTGGAAAGACTACGGGATCACCACTCCTGCCCGGGCCTCACACAGTGGCATGAGCCAGTCCTGTCGAACTGAGCTCATGACGCTGGTGGCATTGCCCCGGAGGATAGCCATCCCTAGTCTTTGCTTGAGCCAGAGGGTTTCCCGGGGTTCTCCTGAAACTTCTCTGATTTTACGGCCTATTTCATTCACCATCTTAATTACCCCCATGCGCACTTCAGAGGTTAAGGGTGGTAGGGCCGAAGACTCCTGAAGTTTCGAATGCCAGGGGCTCGAACTGATGATTTCTGGCGATGGCTTGATATTTTTCTCGCTTTTTATTTTCTGCTATCCGGGCGGCTTCACCTGCTTTGTCGGCGTTTCTGGCGATGTTGGTTGTGGAGAAAGTGTCAACACATGTGGCATCCCACACGAGGCACCGGCCATTCTTGTAAGGGAAAGTGGTCATCCCATCTGGCCGTTTGCCGTCTTCTCTGTGAAGTCCATGTGGTTCAAGGATTGATGCACGGTTAACACTCTGCAGGGCCCGTTTTATGACATCATTTAGTGCAGAGTGTCTTGGCAGGCGGCCTGCGTTGTAATTACATGACAAGGCATGGTGACCTTGAGCATCCATCCACCCACCACACTTGCAAGTGTGTGGGTGACAAACTGCCGCACCCACTCTGAGCGCGATGGCAACCCGGAGCGCTTCAGCATCCAAGTGAGTTCCAAGAGGTGGGATGGGGATGGCGTGTAACCACAAGCCACTCTCCGAACGGGCGGCTGCCTGGAGGCGTGCTTTTGCAACCTGGTCTGCATTGGTTAGGAGATTTTCTTGAGTTTTCTTCGCCGAGATGGTATCCCACGCTTTCTGCTTGCTCCTGGAGGTACCCTGAGGCTCCTCCTCTACTCCTGTACTTCCCTTCCAGGTGTTAATCGCTGCTGTTGCGTCCCCATTAATGGCCAGGGGCCAAAAAAAAAATAAAAAATAAAAAAAAAAAATATAAAATAAGAGTCTTCCCGCAGCTCCCGGGTTAAGTGTCATTCCGGGTTGAGAAGAAAGGATGGACAATACAAGGTCGTTGGTCGCGATGAGGGAAGAGATAAAGGCTGGGGAGGCAATATCCGAGGCTCTCCGTATGCCCAAGCCCCCGAGGCGGACAGGAAGGGTGGCTTGTGTCCAGGCCCGTTCTTTAAATTCCACGTTGGTGATGCTGGTCACTGCTTCTCGGATTATGCTGTCTAATTCTTGGAGGCCACCATTGTTCGTGTAAGTCATCGATGTGCGCAGGAGGTATTGGAGTTTTGGGATGGAGAAACAGTTCTTGAGCAGGGCCAGAGCTGAGTGGGCATCGATGTGTATCAGGCGACTCACGAGACGTTGAAGCTCCTCCTTTTTAACTTGAAGTGCTGGTGGGATTGCTGCCAGAGTTAGTGGGGAACCTAATAGGGTTTGCTGGTGCTTCTGAAGGATCTTTACATCTGGCAATATGTTTCGAAACAGGGCCTGAGTCTCTTCTCCTTGTTCACGTGTGTGGTTGAGGAGGACAAGTTCACATTTGGTGTCATTTATGACTAGCCCGGCCTGGCCGAGGTCAGTTACGATGTTATTTAGGTTGGTTAGAACGTTCTCTACTGACCCACCCAAGGTTGCATCGTCCAGGTACCATACATTCAGTTCTGACCTTACTTTGTTAGCTGCTGCATCCACCCCTATTGAGAAAAGAGCAGGACCACCTGGATCTCCCTGCTGTAACCCGGTCGCTGATGGGATTACCGTCTCGCCAAAAATCAGGATTGAAGGTTTGGAATAAGCCTGCCAAAGTAGGGGGTACAGAGTGGGGATGTGTTCTTGAGCTGCACAGAGGAAGACATCCCTGCGAATGCTGTTGGATGCGTTCCGTATATCAATCTTTAGAAGCACTCGTTTTTCTTGGGCTTGGCTGAGGTAGGTGCGGGTTGCGTGTACAGCAGCTTCACACCCCCCTGGAGTTCCGAAACCTAGTTGAACTGGTCTTAAGTGTTGACCTAGGCCATTCGAGAGTGGTTTCAAACCCACCTTTGTGGCAAGGCGGCGGAAGGTGTTCCCTACTGCAATTGGGCGCACACCGCCATCTTTTTTTGCCAGTGCACAGAGTGATGCCCCCAAAAATAGGGGTGTGGCACAGTCGAGTACTTCCCCTCTTAAAACCATGTTGATGAATTTGGTGAGGGTTTCCAAGAGTGCCTCCCCAGCAGCTCCTGATCCCTGACCCAAGAGGCCTTTGAGGTGGGCGGGTCGGATACCATCTGGGCCCGCGGCTGAGCCTGCTGGGAATGAAGTCACTGCAGCAACCACCTACTCCTTCGTGACAACTAAACTTTGTTTTTCAACATGTCCATAGTTGGTAGTCTTGCATTTCATCACCTGGTTCACCCTTTTGTCAGTTCCTTTTCGTTTCCCCGGGCCTACTTGACTCGAGGATACGTGGTTCTGGTAACAGTGTCATTCGCTTGCTTGCCCTAACTTTTATTTAATTTTAATTTTAACATAAATGTGGGGGTTTTCGGGCAGTGTTTAGCTTTGTTACTAGGTTCTTTCAATCACGGATTGACACTGCCCTAGTGTTTTCTCTTTTTATGTGTATTGTGTAACTAAGCTAGGCTTGTTTTTTACCTTGAGCAGACTGCCGTCGGAATGGTCCACACAGGTCCTTTCCTTCTGTTTTCCTCTTGTCTCTACTGACTTGATGGTTATGGTCTTATACGCTCTTGTTAAAATTCTCGCCTTTATATTTTGTGTAACTAAGCTAATTGGTTTTTTGCCTTGAGCAGACCGCCGTCGGAATGGTCCACACAGGTCCTTTCCTTCTATATTCCTCTTGTCTCAACTGACTTGGAGGTCTAGGTCTCGTCGCTCGTTTAAAATTCTCACTTTTCTTACATTTTATGTTTCCGTTCTTCCCCTGCCTGTGTTTACTTGATCATGGGGGGGGGATGTCTGGAGACTGTGTACGGGCTCCGCTCACAGGGAGGATAAGCTTGGACAAGTTGACTTGACATCGTGATTACACACGTTTTTTCGCCACACAGGCGGGGGTCTTCAGGTGTCCTCAGCTCCTTCATCTTACGCTAGGCTTGTTTTTTACCTTGAGCAGACCGCCGTTGGAATGGTCCACACAGGTCCTTTCCTTCTGTTTTCCTCTTGTCTCTACTGACTTGGTGGTTATGGTCTTATATGCTCTTGTTAAAATTCTCGCCTTTATGTTTTGTGCAACTAAGCTAATCGGTTTTTTGCCTTGAGCAGACCGCAGTCGGAATTGTCCACACAGGTCCTTTCCTTCTACATTCCTCTAGTCTCAACTGACTTGGAGGTCTAGGTCTCGTCGCTCTTGTTAAAATTCTCTCTTTTCTTACGTTTTACCCTGTTTCCGTTCTTCCCCTGCCTGTGTTTACTTGATCATAGGGGGGGGGGGGATGTCTGGAGACTGTGTACGGGCCCCGCTCACAGGGAGGATAAGCTTGGATTGGGAGGTTTGACGACCTCCCTTATAACCAAATAAGGAAAACCTCCTATTTGGTAGCAGTCTCGGAGTATCCCACGTAGGGCTTATGATCTCAGCCGCTACCACAGCGGGTCGATTTATCGGTACTCACGCGAAGTACCAAATAATCTCTAGAGTTGCACCTCAATTCACTACTAGGCACGTTGTACATACTCCGAGACAACTAAAGAAGGAAGAGAAAGCGAAGGAGAGAAAGAATTGTTATAGCATATAATTGTTATGTTATTGTATTGTAATCATTAAAATCTCCGACTGGCAATCTTCTAAGTGACCCACGAAGTAAAGCTAACCTTCTTGCGGATATTTCTCCACCACCTGAACCTTAGATGAAATAAATCAAGATGTCCCTGTACTTAATTTTAATTTGCCTGAAATTCCCTCACTTAAGATCCACACCAGACATGTCAAAACTATTTTGCAGAATCTCTCAGTAGATTGTAATAGATAGTAATCTCAGCTCCTGGTCCAGATGAAATTCCTCGAATAGTACTTAAGAATTGCTCCTTGGTGCTCGCTCCTGTATTGGCAAAAAATTTCCGTCTGTGTACTCATACCTCATGCTTCCCAGTACCCTGGAAAGAAGCAAACATCCATCCAGTTCCTAAAAAAGGTGCCTCTTCAGATCCATCAAACTACAGACCAATAGCTATAACTTCCACTCTTGGTAAAGTCTTTGAAATTATATTAAATAATCACATAATTAAGCATCTTGAGAAAAATAAATTAATCAGTGATAGGCAATATGGTTTTAGACGATGTCGATCAACTGCAGACATTCTTTGCCTTCTTACGCATCAAATCAACCAAGCTACAGACCAACATGGTGAAACACATACAATAGCACTGGATATATCAAAGGCATTTGATAGAGTCTGGCATCAATCCTTATTGTCGAAGATGTCACACTACGGCCTTGCATCATTAGTTCCACTAATTTCTTCTTATCTTCATAACAGAAAAATATGTGTAATGGTAGATGGCCTTTATTCTCAATTTAACTCAATAAATGCTGGTCTTCCCCAGGGATCAGTTTTAGCCCCAACTCTGTTCCTCATTCATATCAATGATCTCATATCTACCACTCATAATCCAATACATTCCTACGCAGATGACTCAGATGACTACTGTACTGTAGCAACATACTGTACCGGAAGCTAAATGATGTGAGGCATGGTACTGTACACAATTAGGACAGTGGTTTTGGTAACACAGTAGTTTGATGACCACTGTTTTTGGTTGAGGCAGTGCTGTGAACTACATGATAGCAAGCTGGGTATTATTTAATTTCTTTTATTTTATGTAGCCTATGTACAGTAGCTTATATATATTTATGTTACTGTAAGGTATATATGGACCCCAGTATGGTCCCCTCTGTACTGTGTGAGTCTGAAATAAAGTATTATTATTATTATTAGACTCAACACTCCACAGTTCCTTCACATTTACCAATTCTTTCACCCAACCCGATCTTATAAATTCAAAAATAAACACTGCAATTTCTCTGAACCAGGACCTTTCTAGAATGAATGAATGGGGACAAAAGAATCTAGTTTCCTATAACCCTTCCTACCCGGTCTGCCTTAGGTAAGGACAGCACGAAAGAAGGGCAAATACCCGGTATGCCTTATCTAAGGCATGAGCTTAATAGCCTAATTAAGCTTGGTCCGAACGCCGTGCGTACGACGTATGTCAACAAACCCAAGCGTTCGTCACCGCACCTCCGAAAACAAGAAGGAGAAGACTCCTCAATGTCATTGTTCTGACGTCATGACGAAATTAGTGTCTAAAAAGCCCCCATATTGGCAACATCTCTGCAATATTGGTTCCACTGAAATCGTCATCACAACTGAACCAGTTGACTTACAGAGCTCTACTCAATGCCAAAATACAGATTGAAAACCGCACTACGATTATAGATGAGTGGAAAAGTTCTAGCAGTGAAAATAAACATAAATATGGTAGCCTAGGCCTAGACGTTTTTCGGTCATATCGCCCGGGTAGGGGCGACCGTCATTGGGTAAGACAGCCCGGGTTGGAAGGGTTAAAGCACAGAAAACCAAGTACATTCAATTTTCTAACCGACAGAATCTCACTGACTCCCATATATTTTTTAATGATGTAAATATTCCCACTTCCCCTAGTATTGACATTCTCGGTGTAACATTAACTACTAACTTGAGCTGGACACATTATGTTAGAAGCATTGCTAAGAATGCCTCTAAAAAACTGGGACTCCTGTACAGAGTTCGAAAATTCTTCACTGACGAGCAGTTGGCCGTAATATATAAAAGTCATGTGCGTTCTCAGATGGATTACTGTTCACCTCTGTGGAGTGGAAGTGGAGTGGTTGCATTGAGGCAGTTGGACAAAATTCAAAATAAAGCTATTAGATTAATCAATAACCCTGCAATCACACAGGACCTTCCTACATTATCCATACGAAGAAACGTTGCATCCCTTGCATTATTCTACAGATATTTTCACAGCAATTGTTCCGAGGAACTTGCTTCAATTGTGCCGCCTCTCCACATCTTTCCCCGTAGAACTAGGGCAGCTGAGAGCGCCAATGAATTTACACTTGCTCCTCCACATTGCAGAACTTCTGCTTATCAAAATTCATTTATCCCTAGAACTACTACTCTTTGGAATTCACTTCCCTCGAGTTTCTTTCCACAAACTTACAATCTACAAAAGTTTAAATCCAGTTGTTGCAAACATTTTATGAATGGAGGATGCCTTTAGGCACATCGACCTTTTTGTTTTATCTGTGTTTTTCCTTCCTCCGTTCATTGTCTCTTAAAAAAAAAAAAAAAAAAAAACAAGTTACCCATTTAATCTATCTGCTCTCCTCTAAGCCATGCTCCATTTTCTATGAGCCTGCGCCAGTACCTGCCAAAGTATCGAGGTATCAAGTAGTCAGTGTAGATTGGATGGGCAGGGGATCGGTATGAGGGCGGGATACTCTGTCGTTGGATACTCCGAGACTGCTACCAAATAAGAGGTTTTCCTTATTTGGTTATAAGGGAGGTCGTCAAATCTCCCAATTTAGTAGCAGTCTCTACGTTTCCAACGTAGGGCTTTAATCCCAAATTGGAGGCGGACATCCAAGAAACCTTAAAAACCCCAAGCCGTAGCAAAAGTAGAGGACCAAGAAAAGACACAAATAAACAAATCAGTTTATTGGAAAAAAGAGCGTAACAGTACGGTGCATATTAAGGAAGTACATGTTACAAGCGTATCAGTCTAGGGTCTAAAAGTGCCGAAGCAGGGCAAGGTCATGCCGACCTGTGAATGGCACACCAACCTGGGAAGAATGAAGTCAATTGTACAGTATTACAAGAACCAGAAGGCATTGCACAGCAGGTGGATGATCTCTAAGGCCACTCTTTAATTACAAAACTGGGTATGAGGCATAGGCATACCAAACAAGAAACCCTAGACAGTATAGTCCATATGCAAAATAAGTAAGAGATATATCCTTAACACTAAACATAGAGTACATACATGTAAAAGGAAAGAAAGGCTTTGTACAAGTATACAAAATTACCCTCCCCCCCCCCCCCCCCAGTGTAGGGAAAGGAAGAAAATACAGTATGGGATGAGAAGAGATAAGGGATGGGAGATGAATCATGTGACACATTGGCCTAACGCGACACAAGGCACACCTGGCCTGGCAGTGGACATGGACAGGTACGATGAGACAAAAGTGCTGTGGGAGGACCATAACCCTGTGTCGGCTATGTCCGACAGTGAACAGTTATTTAACACCTTACGAGCGGCCTATGCGGTTTATTTATGTGTACCGCCCAGCGGGGTATTTTTAGCCAAAATAGGGCTGTTTACGTGATCATTTTCATGCCTAAATAAGACCCAGAACGTAAAACAAGTATCTATCCCTGAAAGGGCATAAACAGAGCTTTCGAATGACACCATAACGATCCTTGTATGATGGATAGTTTTCTTGCAATAACCGTGCAACGCGAGTGCAAAAAGCAGGTAATTCGGTACTTTCGGTACATAATTGAGTATGTAGCGAGTGAGAGAGGGAGGAGGGAGCTGAGATTTGTGTCAGTAGGTTCGCCGCGGTGGTCTGGAGCAGTCATACGCTCGCTAGTCTCCTGCCACCACTTGTCTCTCTCTCTCAGCCACATTACGTGCTGAAATTGCCACTCGAGTTATGTCGAGCGCCGCCACATAGTCCAGCTTTATTTAACTCGACTTAAGTGGTGAGCCGCTTTTTAAGGGTTAAAAAGTGCACGGTCGCCGCATAAGAGCGGATATCATGTGCCGAATCCTTCGTAAGGGGATTACTAGCCAGAATGACATGACGCAAATGAAGTACCACATCACGCTTGCCTAACCGTGTCCCTGTTTTAGGGGCCAACCAGAGCGCCGTCCCCGACATCGGCACAGCGGCATGCACATAAGTATGCAAGGCTCTTACTGGGCATAGTGGATGATGCATGCTCCCACATTTTAAAGCCGGTACAGTAAAAGGCTTAAAAATGTGCGCCTCACGTTCATTCTTGGCCACAAAATGAACAGAAGGGGCCAAAGCGACTGACCCCAAGGAAGGCGAAAAACTCATGCAATTCGGGGCCCTCGACATGGCAGCCAACTCCGAGACCCTCTCTCCTGTAGCCAACGCTAAAAGAAACAATGTTTTATCAAGCAGATGAACAGGTGTTGGGTCAGTGGTGTAGATGGATGAGGTAAGGAGCCTTAGAGCCTTCGCCAGAGACCATTGAGGCGGTATGTGGCGCGGGGGCGGTCTGAGCCTAAAGCAGGCTTTCATGAAAAAATATAGCTCCTTGTGAGGGAGCACCAGCCCCGTCAAGGTCTCAAAAGGCTCCCTAATAGCGGGTAGGTGGTTCCTAATGGTGTTGTACATGTAGGTGCGTGTCCCAAACAAGTGATTAAGGTAATGGAAAACTAACGCAACCGACGGAACTGTTTGTTCGGAGTCATTGATCCATTTCGTAAAAGTATTCCAATGAGACTCGTAAGTCTTCCAAGTAGCCTTAGTCCAGTGCTGATTAAGCATGTCAGTCAAGCATCGTCCATATTTCGGTAACCACCCTGCCTCACAAACATCCACGATGCGAATGTTAACGAGGTCCCTAGGTCTCCAATCTGTCCCAAGTGGAAGTCTGAGACAGACAGGGGAACGGGACTCGGGCACCATCGCTTCAGCTGAGCGTACCAGGCTTGGGCCGGCCAGAGGGGCGCAATTAACCAAACCTTGCCACGGTACTCTTTCAGCCTGTGTAGGAATTTGCACAAAAGCAGTGCGTCGGGCGGAGGAAAAGCGTAAATCGACTGCCACCTGCTCCAGTCCTCGCTGAAGGCATCCGGCCCCCCCGCCTGAGTACAAGTCCAGCGGGTGAGGTAGTCCGGTAGCTTGTTCGTCCCCGAGGAGGCGAACAAGTCCACCTGCGGATGGCCCCAGGAGGCTGCGAGGCCGTCGAAAACGCTTTGTCTTAATGACCACTCTACCTTGGTGCTCTGTCCTCTCGACAAAGCATCCCCCCAAAGATTGGCCGTCCCGGGCAGGTAAGTCGCATGCAGGGTTATGCTGTAATGATCGGCCAGGTAAAACAATTTCTCCGCCAGGTCTTGGAGAACAACAGACCTGGAGGAGCCCTGCTTTTGGATACAATGAACCGCGGACATGTTGTCCATCCTGAAGGCCACCGACTTGCTCGTGAAGGCCAGTCCGTGAACCCGCAGGAAGAACAACGGTACCAACAGTTCCAGGGCATCGATGGGGAAGTGTGAGAGCCCCGACCACCTGCCGTGGTTTTGATGTCCCATGTCTGATTGATAGCCCCACCCCACCTCGCTTGACGCATCTGTGTCTACCCAGATGGTCGGCGGAGGAGCAGTCCAGGGCACAGCCGCAGAGAGCGTGCCCCGAGTGACCCAGTGTGTCAGTCTCAGATGTATTGAGCGCGGTTCCATCCACAAATGGTAAGGGGGCGAGATAGGGAAGTGCCTGTTGCCCAGTTGAATGAGGCGTTTTAGTCGGAGCCAGCCCAAGGGCACGGTCAGAGACGCCCAATTCAAAGACCCTAGTAGGGAGCCCAGATTTTTCGTGTTATCGAGACCGAGTGCAACATGACAAAGAGCTTCCTTCGAAGTTGCGCCGCATTCACCTGACTCTGGGAAACGGTGGCGCTTAGGAGATCCCAGTGCAAGCCCACCCTCGTCACTTCTTGTGACGGTGAGAGGCATGACTTGGGAATGTTGAGTTTGAACCCTAGGTTTGTGATATGTCTGACTACAGTTAGCGTGTCCTGTACACATTGTGTGAGAGAGTCTGCTGAGATGAGCCAATCGTCCAGGTAAAACAGGATCTGAATCCCTTGTAAGAGCAAGGGGGTCAGAGCCTGCTTTACCAGTTTGGTGAAGACCCGCGGTGCTATGTTGAGGCCGAACGGTAGTCTGGTGAATTGGAACACCCGTTGATCCGACTGCAGCGCGAGGCAGCCCTGGAACCGAGAAGCCATCGGCACACGCCAATAAGCATCCTTTAGATCCAGGGTGACCACCCAATAAAAGGGCTTGAGTGCCAGGCGCACCTGGCTGACGGTGAGCATTCGGAAACGGGTGTTCACAATGTGAGAGTTGAGGACTGAGAGATCTACCACCGGCCTCATAGCAGTGCAGTCCTTTTTGGGGACCAGAAAAACACGAGAAAGAAATACCTTTTGTGTAGAAGATATTTCCTTGAAAATGCCTTCCTCGTGCATGGACATGATCACTTGGACCACTTCTTGAGACACTGGTCGCTGTCGGGGAGGGCACCTGAGAGGAGGCCTGGACCTCCACCTCCAAGTCAGACCCTTCTTGACCACCCGACGCGCCCATGACCGGCGGGGCCATTGCCGGTAGTAGGGGCGGAAGAAGCCGGTGTGGGCGCCTTGTGTCAGGCCCATCACCGATTCGACGAGATGGTCGGGCGAAGGAAGAGGGGACTGGCCAGGAGGAACTACGCGTTTTTTGTCGCGGAGCCCCTCTTGGACTTATCGTAGTGGGATGAGCCACCACGTCCTCCCCCAGACTTCCCCCCGCCCCGCCGAAACGATGGACGGGCCTCGCGCTCCGGCATATCCCCCTCCAGGCTGTGTCTGGCAGTGGAGGAACTGGGGCCAGACGCCTGCCAGCGCCGCATCCCCTCTTGACGGGGACGGCGATCCGGGGACCGACGGCCACAGAAGGCAGGTACACCACGCCCCCTGGGATCCCTTGGCCAAACCTCTTGCCTGGCGCCCCTTGCCGGCAACAGACCTGCCCCCTCGTCCGCGGGTGGAGGAGGATGAAGCGGGCTTTGCCACCACCTTCCGTTGAGCAGAGTAAGTATCACTCTGCGCCAGTAGGAAAGCCCCTTACCAAGCCTCCTCAGGGAACAGACCAGGAGTCAGAAGGTCAGTCAGGAGGAGGCGGTTGAGGACGTCGGCAGGGGCCTTCTTGCAGAAAGCCACTCGAAGTTGTTGACGGCAACGGGCGGCTTCATGGAGGGAGTGGCGGATGTCCTGAACAGGGTTGAGAGCAAGCTGCAGTGTGATCCGTCGGACATGCTCAAATCCTTGGCGATGATCAGCAGATTCCAGGGACTCAATAAGGCGGAGGTGAACCCGCGCCAGTTCCAACTGGGCAAGAAGAGTCGAAAGTTGGCGGGCCGCTCGCTGTCGGAACTTGAAGTCCCGTTCCAATGGGGACTTCTCCGGTGCCGTGAAAAAGGAACACGGAAGGGGGCCCACCGACAGCTTGGGAGCATTGAGCCACTCCCACACAGGCATAGGGAAGCCCAAGGAGGTAAGGAGCATGCCCGACAGAAAAGATGAGTCCATGGTCGGGATGGCCGGCAAAGTCTCCGCCAGAGACTGACCAAACTCCACCGCTTCACGGACCCACTCTCCCCAGGGACCCGTACATAGGTGCAGCAGCTCTAGCATCAGGACCCCGTCCCGATCGCGCACATTCTGGAGGTACGGCGTCCCCGAAATGGCAGAAAGGGAGTGGACATCCGCTGACAGGTCTTGGCGGGAGTAGTCAGCCCAGGGCTTGGTGATTAGTGGAAGGTAAGACCGAGGGATGGTAGGAAAAATACCGCATGTCTTGCCGGTTAGGATATACCCTCACATCTACCTCAGGGACCAGACCTAGTGGAGTAATGGCCCTGAAGACATTTTTCTCATTGACCTGGATAGCCCAGCCCTCCGGCACTGCCCGCTCCCTCAGGGTTGGAGGCGACCACAGCCCTCCAAGCCACAGAATCCCCATAAAGGGATGGCATCTTGACCTTGGGGATCTTAAACTTGGAGAGAGGCGGCACGGAGAGGGGATGAGAGAACAACCCCAAACCCTGGCCCGGGATAACAACGGGCCAGAGAGGAGTCGGAGGTGCAGGTGATGAAGCAGATGACGTCAACGGTACCACGACCGGGAGAGCAGGCCGAGATGGGATGTGGTCGGAAACAGGCGGGAGAGAAGCCACAACCGGAGTCTGCAGAGGTACCGGGTTCGGCGTACCAAACCGAGAGACCACCGCCTCCATGGCCGCCGTGACAGAAGAGAGGATGTCTGCCTTAGTGGAAGCCATCTCGAGACGAATGGAAGCCAACTCTGCTCTGAACCCCGTCTCCGCAGCAGTAGGGATGGACGCCTGCTGAGGAGAGATGGAACCAGCCTCACTGTGCCCCCAGGCATCATGGTCCCGCATGGCCGACCGCTGACATGTCGGCCGAAAGCAGGGAGGAGCCGGCATCACAGCACTGAAAAATGGGGGAAGCATTACATACCAGTGGAGGTGAGACAGGGCAATATGAGGCAGTATAGCCAAAATAGCATGTGATACCCAAGTAATACAACATCCAGTAAGACGCCAAGTAGCAAGGAGAACAGGAAGTCAAGTAAAAAAAACACCCACACAGTAGACCGTAAACACCAGGGCTGGGACAAGCCCCTTAGCGAGACCCAACCCTGGTAAACAGGTCCAAACCAATTTTGGGGAAAAAAGGCCCCATCCGAAATACCTGAGAACCCTCTGGGTGAGCGGAGGGAGGAGGGGGCGAAGTGGCGGCGTAGGTACTACCGGCAGTAGAGCGGGCACCAGTTGGAAGGAAAAAGGTCAAGTGTGAGCAACCCAACAGTACCATATGAGTGTAAATAGGGGAGGGGAGGGAATCCAAAACACAGAACAATCGCCACTTTGGGTCGAGTCCTAGGACTTTTCAGTAGGTCCTTGGGTCCACCCAGTATATGAGGATGCCGCCTGTAAGGCGGGAACCAGGTACAGAAGGAGGACACAAGGAATAGGACATAAGGGAGAGGAAACAGCCAATCAGCTGTAGTCCAAGGAGCCTTGTCCAGGTACATGAAAAAGGGGTATAACAGGGCGCTTAACACCAAATCAAGGTAAAAGCTATGTGGCCGATTCCTTGACAAGGCACAGGGCACATCAAAAAGATAAAGGCGTTTGTAGGGCGGATTTAAAAGATGAAGGAGCTGAGGACACCTGAAGACCCCCGCCTGTGTGGCGAAAAAACTTGAGTAAACACGAAAGTCGAGTCAACTTGTCTAAGCTTATCCTCCCTGTGAGCGGGGCCCTACAGTTTCCAGACATCCCCCCCCCCCTTATGATCAAGTAAACACAGGCAGGGGAAGAACAGAAACAGGTAAAATGTAAGAAAAACAAGAATTTTAACGAGAGAGATGAGACAGAGACCTCCCAGTCAGTTGAGACAAAAGGAAGTCAGAAGGAAAGGACCTGTGTGGACCATTCCAACGGTGGGCACCTCAAGGCAAAAAAACGATTAGCTTAAACACACAAAAACAAAGATGAGAATTTTAACAAGAGCGTAGAAGACCATAACCATCAAGTCAGTAGAGACCAGAGGAAAACAGAAGGAAAGGACCTGTGTGGCCCAATCCGACGGCGGTCTGCTCAAGGTAAAAAACAGGCTTAGCCTAGTTACACAAAACACAGAAAAAGAGAAAACAGTAGGGCAGCGTCAATCCAAGAGTGAAAGAACCTAGTAACAAAGCTAAACACTGCCCGAGAATCCCCACAATTACGTTAAAGGAATAAAATAAAAGTTAGGATAGCCTAGGGGTTGACCGAGACTGTTACCAGAACCACGTATCCTCGAGCCAAGTAGCCTAGTAGGCCCGGGGAAACGAAAAGGAACTGACAAAAGCGTGAACCATGCGACGAAATACAAGACCACCAACTATGGACATGTTGAATAAACAAGTCAGAAGGGCTATTGGTCAGTTTAGACCAAAGCTGCATGTCTGAGAGAGAATAAAGGCTGTGTGCCTTATGCTCTCACAAAAGCAGAATCCAGAGAAACCTCATGCTCAAGTCTTGTAAAACATCGACAAATAGTCATACGAAAAACATAATAAAACAAAAAGCACGCCAAAAAGGGAAAGAAACAATGCATCACGTGGGAAGCATACCCCCCCCCAAGTTATGTTAAGGGTTAGTTAACCCTTAATTGGCGTCGCGCAACTTATGTCATGTGAAATAAATTTGGACTAAGTGGCGGTTCACAACTTATATCGTGCGCCATTTTCAGCACGTAATGTTGCTGAGAGAGAGAGCTGAGTGGTGTGAGGAGCCTAGCAACCCTATGACCACTCACGACCACCGCGGTGAACCAACTGAGGTGCCTCCCACCCTTCCCTCCCCTCTCTCACTCGCTACACAGGGAATTATGTAGGGAAATTACTTAATTACAGGGTTTTTGCACTTGTGTTGCACGATCGTTGCAAGAGAACCAGCGGTCGTACAAGGATGGTTCGGGTGTCATTGGAAAGCTCTGTTTACGCCCTTTCAGGGATAGATACTTGTTTTACGCTCTGGGTCTTATTTAGGCATGAAAATGATCACGTAAACAACCCTATTTAGGGTAAAAACACCCCGCTGGGCGCTACGGTCCGCTAGACCGCCTAGCCCGCTAATAAGGTGTTAAAGTGAACATGAACCCGAAAAGCGAGGGTAGAATAGACACACAACGACCGCTACGCGGCGTTGAGGACCAACCACCCCCGAAGAAAACAAATAAATAAACACGTCTCCAGCACTACGCGCACACCCATAAACACGCCATAAAGCCGTAATAAAGTGCTGCCTACATCACTGAAACATCCTTCTAACACCTCAACAGCCTGAAAAGGCTCACACTCACTAAGTCGAAGCGAAGGGGTAGGCAAAGCAGGCACTCGCGAAGCACAGACAAAAAAGGCGTGTGACATCGACGGTGGGCGCGAAGTGACTGATACTTTGGCAGGTACTGGCGCAGGCTCATAGAAAATGGAGCATGGCTTAGAGGAGAGCAGCTAGATTAAATAGGTAATTATAACAATTCTTTCTCTCCTTCGGTTTCTCTTCCTTCTTTAGTCGTCTCGGAGTGTGTACAACGTGCCTAGTAGTGAATTGAGGTGCAACTCTAGAGATTATTTGGTACTTCGCGTGAGTACCGATAAATTGGCCCGCTGTGGTAGCGGCTGAGATCATAAGCCCTACGTTGGAAACGTAGTCACTGCTACTAAATAAGTTGACTCGACATTCGTGTTTACACACGTTTTTTCGCCACACAGGCGGGGGTCTTCTGGTGTCCTCAGCTCCTTCATCTTTATAGTTTTCCACTCTACAAGCGAAATTCTACTTTTAATGTGCCCTGTGCCTTGTCAAGGACTCGGCCACATAGCCTTTTGCCTTGATTTTTGTGTTGGCGCCCTGTTATACCCCTTTTTAATTATACCTGGACAACCTCCTTGGACAACAGCTGCTTGGCTGTTTCCTCTCCCTTGTGTCCTCCTTCGGTACCTAGGTTCCGCCCTACAGGCGGCCTCCTAGTATACTAGGTGGACCCAAGGACCTCCTGAAAAGTCCTAGGACTCGACCCAAAGTGGCGATTGTCCTGTGTGTATTGGATTCCCTCCCCTCCCCTATTTCCACTAATAGGGTACTGTTGGGTTGCTCACACTTGACCTTTTTCCTTCCAGCTGGTGCCCGCTCTACTGCCGGCCAAACGTACACCGCCGCCGCTTCGCCCCCTCCTCCCTCCGCTCTCCTAGAGGGTTCTTAGGTATTTTGGAGGGGGTCTTTTTTCCCCAACAGAATTGGACCTGTTTACCAGGGTTGGGTCTTGCCAAATGGGCTTGTCCCAGCCCTGGTGTTTATGGTCTACTGTGTGGGTGTTTTTTAATTTACTTTCCTTGTTATCTTTGCTACTTGGCGTCTTCCTGGATATTGTCTTGCTTGGGTTTCAAATGCTATTTTGGTTATACTGCCTCATACTTTTACCCTGTCTCACCTCCACTGGTGTGTAACGCTCCCCCCCCCCATTTTTCGGTGCCGTACTGCCGGCTCCTCCCTGCTTCCGCCTGACATGTAATCGGTCGGCCATGGTGGTCCATCGGGGGTGCTGCCTCCACAGATCCTGCTACGGCAAGGATATCTACGACCCCCGCCGATGTGAAGTTTGTCTCTCCGCCCTTCAACTCCTGGAATCAGACCTGTGTCGGCACGCATTCCCTTGATTGGTTGACTTGACATTTGTGTTTACACGCGTTTTATCGCCACACAGGCGAGGGTCTCCTGGTGTCCTCTGGTTCTTCATCTTTTTCTAGAATTCCGCTCTACAAGCGAATTTTCTACTTTTTGATGTACCCTGTATCTATATCTGGGAATCGGCCACATCTCCTTTTTTCTTGGTTCTTGATGAAGTTGGTGCCCTGTCTACGTTTGCATGTATGTATGGTCTTGGATATGGCTACTTGGCTGATTTCCTATCCTCTGTGTCCTCCTCCTGTGCTTCCTTTCTGCCCTGCAGGCGGCCTTCTAGTGTACTAGGTGGACTCAGGGACCTGTTGCCTAGTCCCGGGACTCTGCTCGTGTGGCGATTGTCCTATGTGTCTTGGATTCCCCCTCCTATTTGTACCAATTAGATGTCGGGTAGCTCACACTTGACTTTTTACTGACAGGGAGGTTCGGCCTTGACTCCACGTTGTGTTTACACACGTTTTTCCGCCAAACAGGTTGGGTGTCCTCTGCCTCTTCCTATAGAAACTCGCTCCACAGGTGGATTTTCTATTCATGGATGTACCCTGTGACCTGTATCTGTCACCAGGAATCGGCTACGTGTCTTTTTCCTCTGGGTATTTATGCCCATTGCATTTATCTGCACCCAGGGAATGGCTGCTTAGCTGGGTTTCTCCCCTTGATATGTCCTCTGTTTCCTTCTGTGCCTCGAATCCGCTCCACAGGCGGCCTCTTGCTCCTAGATCGACACAGAGACTCGCTGAAAGGTCCCGGGCCTCAGCTCACGTGGCGTTGGTCCTGTGTGTATTGGATTCCCCCCCTTTCTTCATTGACATTTTACCGACCATCCCCACCGTGGCCTCCACTTTTGTGTCTGGCCTGCTGCTCCGCTCCTCGGACTTCACTGGATCTTAAGCCCTACGTTGAATTCGCTTTTCCTACCCAGTCCTGGACGTTCGCCACCCATTGTCGTCGACAGGTTCGGGTGGTTTTTCTGCTCGTCAGCCCCTGCCGACGTCCACAGCCACCTCCTCCTGCCGGACCTTTTAAATCCGGGACTGACGTTCCTGGGGGTGGCTTGGCAGGAGGCTTTCTTGCTTGTGCTAAGCGACACATGCTCCGCACAATGGGAGGTCGTGGCGAAGCCCTCGTCGTCCTCCTCCAACCATGCGAGTGGAGGTCCGTCGCTGGCAAGGAGCCCTGGGGCTTGGGCTATGGGACGGGCCGCGTGGGGCATTGTATACGCTTCTCTCTTGGCCGTTCGTAACCGGTTTGCCGTTCCGCCCTGTGGGTGGACTATGCTGGCAAGTTCCGGGACCCTCGTCCTCCGCTCCCTTGCTCGGACGGGAGGGGGACAGGCCGGAGCATGAGGCCCGCTCTCCGTTTTCGTCAGGACGGCCAGGTGGACGGGGGTTGGCCAGGGAAGTTCCTTTCTCCATGACAAGTTAAGGTGGGCTATGCTCCACACAACGCGTAGCTCCTCCTGGCCAATACCCTATCCCCTCACCCGGCCGTCTCATTGACTTGGTGGTGGGCCTGACGCAAAGCGCCCGCACCGGCTTCTCCCGCCCCCACTTCCTGCACTAGCCACGCCGGTGGTATAGAAGGGTCTGGCCTGGAGGTGGAGGTATTAACCTCCTCTCGGGCGCCCTCCCCGTCATCGACGCAGTGTCTCAGGAGGTGGTCCAGGTAATCCGGTTCATGTATGGGGGAGGTGCCGTCGCGATAAAATCTTCTCCTCACATTGTGTCCTGGACACTCTCACTGTAGTCGTCCATGTCGCAAACCAGGGGTTCGCATTCGCTACTTGACAAGGCGGGCCTCCCACGTTCACACTGAGGGCCATGGAACCTGCACAGTGCTCCTGTTCCCCGGAGTCGGGTGTACGCGTCAACACTTCGCGTGTCATGTTCTGCCCGTTCTCGTTCACGAACGTGTTCGGGGTTTTTTCCCGGCTGATATCTTTACCTTGTGCGGCAATGACCGTGCCTTTAGGCCAGCTCGGACTCGACCACCTTGTTCTACTGGTCCCCTAACACTTCCCTGTATCGCCGCCCCCCCCTTACTGGCTGTGGCCGGTACCGCGCTTGCTACATATGAGACTATCACACTGGGTCGTTCGAGGCTCGCTCGCTGCCGTGGTGCCCTGGACTGCTTCCCCGGCGGACATCTGGATAGACACAGATGTGTCGTGTGAGGGGGGGTGGGGCTCCCGATCTAACATGGGTTATCACCACCACAGCAAGTGGTCAGGGCTCTTTGCTTACGCGTCCGGGCCATGATCCTGTTGGTACCGTTCTTCTTCCTGCGGGATCGCTGCCTTGCCCTAGCGGGCATTGCGGTGGCCTTTCAGTTGGTCATCTTATCCGCTGATGCCTTCAGCACGGACTGGAGTGGGTGACAGTCGGTGTCCACATTGCCTCCGCCCGTCGCAGTCCTCATGTGCTACGTCCTCCTCGGGCTGGGATTGTTCTGGCGCAGGGTTTGGTTGATCGCGCCCATGTGGCCAGCCCATGCTTGATACGCTACGCTATACATACGTGTACTGGTTTCCCGTCATTTTCCCGTTAACTTGCGTTGTAACGGCTCAGACGGGTTGCTTTTCGGTAGTTGGAGTGTACTGTAGGACGACAGTCATCACTGTGGATGATGTTGGTATAGTGCTAATCGTTCCTCAGCACGACTCACCGGAGTCCCCCCGCAGCACTTGTTCCTGCAGTCTCTGTTACCACACCAACCTTAACAGTGTTCCAAAGAGACAGCACCTTCACAAGACTCTACTGTCGGTTAGACAATTGGCCTATGGAACAATAAAGTCCTGCCCCAACACTACTCCAACATGTAAACACTGTTGCCGCCGCAAGTGTGGTGCCAAACAACTGAAACGATGGTGTCCGTGTTCCGTTCCCCTCCGTCTCCGGCTTCCTCTTGGGCCAGATTGGAGACCTAGGGACCTCGTTGGCATTTGTGTTGTAAATGTTTGTGTGGCAGGGTGGTTGCCACCTTTTGACCTCGGCTTGGCTGATATGCTTCATCGGCGCTAGCTGACGTCTCCATGGAGGGCTTCAGTCTTATTGGATTGGGTTCCCTAACTGGCTCAATGACGCTGAGCAGTGAGCGCACAGCTCCCTCAGTTGCGTTCGTGCTCTGTTACCTTCATCTCTGGTTTGGGACACTCACCGACATGTACAGTACTACATCTTCCGAGGCCGCATACCCGCTCTTGGGGTACCCTTAGAGGCCTTGACGGGGCTGGTGCTCCCTCACAAGGGGTGTCATATTTCTGAAGACCTGCTTTAAGCTCCGTCCGCCCCCACGCTGGATACTGGCTCGGTGGTCTCTGGCGCGGGCTCTTGGGTTCCTTGCTTCATCCGCCTACGCCACTAGCCCGATCCCTGTTCTATTGCTGGACGAAACACATTTTTTCTTCTTGCTTTGTTGACAGGGGTGTGGGTATCAGGGTTTGCGGCCATGGCCAGGGCCCCTTCCCTCGGGTTCATCACTTTGAGCCCTTCTGTTCGTTTTGTAGACTCATATGGGACTTCTGCTATGCCAGATTCATGCCCTGTTTGCTTCTGTGTGTGCCACTGTGCCGGGACGGGCTTCGGTGTGCATGCTGTTGGCCTACATTTCCGTCATGTTCCTAGAGGCAGTAAACTCTTACAGAGGGCTCTGCTCATATGCCTTCCGCTTTTACAGTCTTGCTATCTCACTGACATGACCGACACAGGGTTATGGTCCCCCCGCCGTGCATCTGTCTCTTCATACCCCTCCATGCCCACGGCCAGGCTTAGTATACCTTGGGTCACGTTCAATCAACGTGTCCCCTGCTTCATTATCCATCCTGATTCTCTTCATGCTGTATTCGTCCCATACTGTATTTTCTTCCTTTCCCTGACAAAGTGGGGGGGGAGGTCTTTTTTGTATGTGTGTACAGAGCCTATCTTTCAATACATGTCTGTTTAGTATTGAGGATGTAGCTCTTACGGTTTTTACATTATGACTACACTGTCTACGGGTTTTGCCTTGGTATGCTTATGCCGCATACCCATGTCATGTACAAAGGAGTACAAAGGAAATCAAGCAACAACAGATCTAGTGATCCTTCTAGGTTGCTTGTCCTCCAAAACACTGAGGATCAAGTGTCCAAACAGTGGTTTAGAGTGGGTAAGGGAACATTGGAAAGGGAATTACTGCCCTGGAACTAATGTCCGTGGCAGGATTAGGAAGTTAGCAGAGGACAGATGGGTTAGTAACTGAGGAGGGGATAAAATAAAGTTATTCATTTACAAACGCAGTCAGTCGCGTGTTTGATGAGAGATATTTGTCTAGGCGGAGTTTAAATGAATCAACGGTGATGCAGTCTATAACGTTTCGGGGAAGCCCATTCCACAAGTTGACAACTCGATTGAAGAAGAAATTCTTAGATTCGTGCGAGTTAAAAGATTTACCAATAATTTTGCAACTGTTTCCCCGCGTGTAATTAGATTGGTCGATAGTGAAGTACTTACTACAGTTCATATTGTCGATGCCTTTGATGATTTTGAACACTTGAATTAAGTCACCTCTTAATCTGCGCTGGGTTAAAGGAAATATATTTAATTCTCTAAGACGCTCTTCGTATGGTTTGTTCTTTAGGCTAGATATCATTTTCGTAACTCTACTTTGAACTCGTTCTAGCTTGTTTATATCTTTTTGGTAATAAGGGCACCAGGATTGAACGCAGTATTCCAGAAGAGGGCGGACTAAGGAATTGTAAAGGGTTAGGATAACTTCTTTGGATTTATGCTCAAATGACCTGCCTATAAAGCCAATTATTTTGTTTGCCTTCTTAACAACTTCTGAACATTGTTGACTCGGTTTTAGGTTACTGGATATTGTTACTCCCAGATCGGTTTCTCTGTTTACATTCTTAAGCTGAGTGCCATTCATCGAATAGTTTGCTTTCTCATTTAGGTATCCGACATGTAGTACTTTACATTTATCCACATTGAAACTCATTTGCCAAATTTGGGCCCAACATGACAATTTATCTAGATTGTGTTGCATATCGTCAACTTGTTCTTTTGAGAGTACGCTATTTGCAATTTTTGTATCTTCAGCAAATTTTGAGATTGTGCAGGTGAGACCCTCATCTATGTCGTTGATGTAAATTAGAAAGAGAATTGGTCCTAGTACCGATCCCTGGGGTACCCCGCTACTTACATTGGTCCATTTAGATGCCTTACTGTTTATGACTACCCTTTGCTTTCTGTTGCTGAGCCAATTTTCTATCCATTTCAAAACACCGTCTTGTATTCCATGCGCTTTTAGTTTTAGCAGTAAACGTTTGTGGGGAACTTTGTCAAAGGCCTTTTGAAAATCAAGGTATATAATATCTACAGCTTTACTCTCATCGTAGAGGTTGAGGATATCGTGGAAGAAGTCTAAGAGGTTTGTTAAACAGGAACGTTTTTTACGAAAGCCGTGTTGAGTATCTTTAAGTATGTTATTTTCCTCTAAGTGATTGACGAGTCTGTCTCGTATGACCGTTTCTAGCATTTTACATACAACTGAGGTTAAGCTAATTGGACGATAGTTACTGGGTAGGGATTTGCTGCCTTTTTTTAATATCGGTGTTACGTTGGCTAGCTTCCACTGATCAGGCATAGTTCCAGACTGCAAGGATTTATTGAATAGTATTGGCAGTGGTTTGGAGAGCTCATTCTTAGCTTCCTTTAGAACTCTAGGCGAGATTGTATCAGGTCCTGGCGTTTTATTTACCTTGAGTTTATCTAAACAATTCAATACTTCTCTCTCTGTAACGGTGATATTGCTTAGAACATCTGAATTATCAATCTGAATCGGCGATGGTGTAGGGATATCACTGAGGTCTTCTGTTGTAAAAACTGATGCAAAGAAGGTATTGAGGGCATTACTCATTTGTACTTCGTCTTTGGTGTATTCTCCATTTTCATCGACTAACGGTCCAACAGTTGAAGTAACTACTTTTTTCTTTCTGATATAACTGTAGCATTCTTTCGGGTTTGTTTTACTTTGATTCGCAATATGTAACTCTAAGGTCTTTTTACTTTGCTTAATTAACTTTTTGGCTTTGCGTCGTAGCTCTACAAATTTCACCCGTTCTTCGTCATTTTGTAAGGATTTTAATCTATCATTAGCAAATTTTTTAGCAAGCAGGCAGTTTGAAATATCTTTATTCCACCATTTGGGCTTATTATTATGGCCTGGACGCCGTATTTTCGATGGTATGCAGTCTTGCACTGCTTTTAGGTAAGTGGTTTCGAATAACTTCCAAGATGTATTTATGTCGTTATTGTTAATTAAAAAGCTCCAGTCAGTTTCTTTAAACATAGCTCTAAGTTTATGGAAGTTTGCTTTCTTGAAATTAGGGACTTTTTCGATGCTACTATTTGGTTCGTTACTAGTAAACTTTAAAGTGAAAGTTATCGTACGATGGTCGCTGTTACTGAATTCATCACCAACATTCAAATTCTCTATCAATTCTTCTTTTGTTGCAAGTACAATGTCAAGAACGTTATTACCACGGGTCGGCGTTCGAACAAATTGATAAAGCGAACTCTCTTGCAAGTTCGTATACAAGTTATGTCCGGAGTGTGAAGTAAGAGTATCGCCCCACTTGGTCACAGGTAAATTAAAGTCGCCAAAAATTACGGTATCTTGTGAGTTACTTACATCTGCAATTTGTTCGTAAATTTCTCGGCCAGTTTGCACTGATTGAGCTGGAGGTCTGTATATTAACGCAAGTATTATTTTTGTACCTTTATTATTCTTTATTAGCACAAAAGATGTGTCGACGTTCACAATTTGAGGTTTTGACACGAGGGTCGGGTTAAGACTTTCTTTGATATAAAATAAAACACCACCTCCATTTTGATTTATTCGGCTGTTCTCAAACATTACATAACCGGGAAGTGAATACTCTGCTAAAAAGTCTCTATCTTCTGTATTGAGCCAAGATTCTGTTATGCCAATCACATCATAATTTTCTGTAAACACTAGTTCCTCTAAATCTGAAAATTTATTGCGTATGCTACGAGCGTTTGCATAGAAAACCTATTAAGTTGCGGTTTTAGAACTCACAGAACGTTCTTTCATCGAATTTTTGGTTCTGGTCGGATCTACATTTACATTCATGGCTGTCCTCGGTCCTCGGTCGTTATCCCTGGCGGTTTTGAATTTGGGTCGTGTTGGTGGAGCTTTTTCCAAATTCGCGGTTCTTGACGGATTAGTATTTAATTCCTTTGTAGGTTGCCGTCCTCGCTCTCTTCGGTCCTCCTTCCTGGTTGTCCTGTGCTGAGTCGATTTCTTCTCCGAAAATCCTTCACCGCATCGTTGAGAAGACGCCCAAAATGTGCTGCTCCCACCTGGTTCAGATGAACTCCATCGTCCGAAAACAAATAGTCATCGTAGTAGAAATTGTCCCAGGTGTCGACGAATCCCACGTTCTCCTTCCTGCAGAGGTTTGCTAGACAACGATTTGTGCTGGTGGCTATGTTGTAAAATCGGCTCTCTACACCGAGCCGGGGGATGATTCCTGAGACGATGATCCTTGATGACTTCTCCTTAAACGACTTGATCAGCTGCTGGTACTTTAACAGCAAATCTTCCGACCGGGTTCGCTGTACATCATTGGATCCAACGTGGATGACGTACATTGTATTGTATTGTATTGTACATGACGAGTGTCATATGATGTCGTCAGCCGGCTATACCGTGCCATTTTGTTTTGTAAACACTTAATCCCTGCCTTCACTAAAGGTTTCGCTCTTACAATTTTTACGTTCTGACTCCACTGTCTCCGGGTTCTGTGTTGGTATGCTTCTGCCTCCTACCCATGTCATATACCTCCAGAGTGTCCTATGATGACGTCCGCCGGCTTTGCCGTGCCTGTGTTTTTGTGAACACTTTCCACTTGGCTTCACTTTAGGATTTCACTCTTAATAATAATAATAATAATAATAATAATAATAATAGTTCTTAAAGCTAGCGCATGTTAAGCTAGCTAAGGATAGCTCAATAAGGTCGATTAGGCGTATTTCCATTGGGGTCCTGTACTACTACCCCATCCCTTTGCTCATGAGGGATGGTAACGACTCAGTGCTTGTGAAAAATCTTTAACCCGTTGAGCCCCGGCTAGTTATAATATTTTGTTCACCCCAGTGCCAAGCCATTTTCACTTCTTTGTTTTGTTTGCTAAAATGGAAGACAAGGATGAGAAATGAAAAAAAAACAAAAAAAAAATCACCTCGGACATTTTTTTTTTTTGGGGGGGGGGGAGCCTCAAAAAAATTTGTTGAGCCAAAATGGAAGAGAATGGTGAGAAATGAAGACAAAAATTAAAAAAAAACTCATTTCGGTCATTTGGGGGGCGGGGGGGGGGGGGTTTCAATAGTTCGTCTCCCCCGCATGACCACCCGCCAGGGAGCACTAGGGTAAAAACTGAGTATGGCATTGTACGGCATACATCCTAAGGAGTGTCTCACATAAATCTCAAGCCTCTAGCTCCCATACGACCGGAGCAATGAAGGTTCAAAGTGGCGGTGAACTAAGGGTGTAAAGTATCCCCACTAAGCCCACCACCACCAGCCGCGCGGCTGTCTCGGCCCGCTCACACCTACTGGCCCGGCTCCCACACACACTACGGTACCTCCCCCTCCTATTCTCCCGCCATTTCCTACCTTACGAGCCACGTAAGTGTTTTTTATATGTCGGACGCACGTGATGCGTCACTGGGAGTTGGTGATCAAACACTGCCGACGCAACACGTGCGACGCTGGGTCTCACTGGGTTAATGCGCCGAGCGTGGGCGCGAACCCGAGCCTTCTGGGTGGAAGTCCGAGACGCTAGTCACTACACCAAGCGAGCCACTCTAGTTTTTACTTTCTGACTCAACTGTCTCCGGGTTTTGTGTTGGTATGCTTCTGCCTCCTACCCATGTCGTGTACCTACAGAGTGTCATATGGTGACGTCCACCATTTCCTGTGTCTCTTCATCCCATACTGTATTTTCTTCCTTTCCCTACAACAAGGCGGGGGGGGGGGAGGGGAGTTCTTTTTGTATGCTTGTACAAAGACTTTCTCTTTCAATACTTGTATGAACAGTACTGTCTGTTTAGTGTTAAGGATGTAACTCTTAAGGTTTATTACATTTGGACTATACTGTCGACGGGTTTTTGTATTGGTATGCCTATGCCTCATACCCATGTCTTGTACATAAGAGTGTCTTCGGAGGTCATCCACATGCTGTGCCGTGCTGTTTGTTATTGTGATACTTTACAATTGACTTCACCTTTCCCATGTTGGTGTGCCATTCCAAGGTCGACATGATCTATTCCTTTACCTGCCTGTGCATTTTAGACCCTAGACTGATACGCTAGTAACTGTATTTTCTTAACCCGAAAACGGCGAGGGAGGTAATGAACTAGCTCCCCATGGGCGAGCATATTGGCTCCATTCAGGCCTATAATCGTCATTTTATGATAAATATCGTTATTACCTATTCATATGAGCCTATTTTACCTTCACGATGAAGATAGTAACCTGTAACAACAACAAACCAAGTGAAAATATAATTTTTTCTGGTCAAAATCGCGAATATAGATGGACCAGCCCATTCATGAATTATGGAGAAAATTGAGGCAACCCCTCCCTCCACGAGGCCTCAAGCCACACTGAGCCTACTCATACACACACTCGGTTATGTAACACACCCTCTAGGCACGTAAGCACATCCTCCACACAGTTTGCTAATGTTAGCACAAAAATATACCAACGAATTAGGGAATAACAGGGAAAATAGGTGATAATTGAAGGGGGAGGGGAAAGGGAGGAAGGAGGGGATGTGGAGGAGTGATATGAGGTATAGGGGAAAAAAAAACATAAATAATTTTATTTTTTATTTTTTTAGTGCTGTTTAAATGTTTTTTCAGGCCTCCCTCTTAAGAGCTTTGCCGCCGTCGCCCAGTAAAACCTCTTAAGAGCTTTGCCGTCGTTTACGGGTTAATATGCACCATACTGTTACGCTCTTTTTTCCCGATTAACTAAAATGTTTAATTCATAGGTAGTAGGGGTAGGCAGCCCCGCCCAGGGAAGTACTACCGCCAAGGTTTCGGGAGACTCAGGGAATTGCCTGAATTCCATTTTCTCTCCCAGGCCTTGGTAGCTGGATACATAAAATCTTTCTGCCTCACACATCAGGGGTATCAGGAAAACCCTCTTTATATAACATACACATCCAACTTCACAACATTGCCCTACATCGCTATCCTCTATCCATAAAACACTACTCCTCCCACTACATATCATACATGTAACAGAATACACTTACCTAATAAATATGGCAGTACAATTGTTAAGAGCAAACCTGGTGGTCCCTCGGATATCCACCCCCGGCAGGGTTGGGTCATTGACACAGGGCCCTCCCGTTCGTCATCATGCGACTGTGTCAAGAGCATTGCAACGTCCCAAAGCTGCTCGTCGGTGCAGCTTTTTCTTTAGAAATATAAGGGGACTTCACTCTAACATCAATTCTGTACACCAATTTCTTCAAGCAGAATCCCCTACTCTCCTTTTTTTGACAGAGACTCAAGTAACATCTACATCTGACACATCTAGATTTAATTTTCCAGGTTATCAACTGCTCCAAAATTTCAGACCTAAAGGAGGTGTATGTTGCTTCGCAAAATCTGAAATTGCCCTGGAGGTGGTTACTAGTTTCAATTGTCCCTATTTTGATTATTCTATATACAAATTAATTTCTGCTGGTAAATTTAAATACATATGTTGCATCTACCGTTCCCCAAATACTCTTCCAGAGCAAAGTCTTTTTGATTCTCTGTCCTCACAACTCAGTGTCCTCAACTTAAATGCTGAAATCACTGTGTTGGGTGATTTTAATGTCCATAATGTTGAATGGCTCACTCATTCAGCCAGGACTGATGATGCTGGTCTTGAATGTGAGCTATTGGCAGACTCATTTAATCTCACTCAATAGTAGTCATTTTCAGAGCTTCCGTGACCGTGTTTAGGATACCAAAGTTTCTCAGTGAATTTAACATGGGCAACTGATACTAAAAAAAATAAGCCCCCATACACCTCGCCAAAATGACGGGAAAGTTTTTTTTTTAGACGTTTTTCAAAATGGCCGCCGCCGTCATCTTAAAAAATTGATAAAGTTCTATTTCTTGAAGTGAATGGCCAAAAATGACAATTTTGGTGTCTATTCCCACTAATTTTGGTGTCAGAAGATCAATGGTATGGCACAATTAAAAAATAATTAATAAATAATTACCAAATAATTAAGTAAATAAGAAAATAATTAAGAAAATCAATGGGATGGCATAATTCATGATTTAGAGTCCCATTAACCTCACCATCTAAGACAAATATGATGTTGTTAAATCCACTGAGAAACTTTGGTATCCTAAATTAATAAAACATGAGACCTACTGCATTAAGATGCACTATCACTGCAGAACAAATATGATGCACAACTGTCAGAATCACTTCCGCTGTCATCATCGCTGCTCTCCATTTGTGGATGACTTGGAGTTTTTAGAAGATCCAGGAATGATGGAAGTGCAGGTTGGGTATAGCGTACTGGAAGGCATAAGCCATTTACAAGGTGCCATCCATGGCCAATTGGTGATGGATGATTCTGAAGCTGGAAATTCTTCTGCAGATATGTGAGGTAATTGGTGCGCTCTAAGTGTGGTCGTAGACTGTCAGAATCAGGTACCAGTCTGATGATCTTCTTTTTCTTGAGTACTGACCACTTTGCTGCTCTCACCTCTGCTAGGGTCTTGTGTTTGGTGTCACAATAGATGTACCGGATAACAAATTTCTGTAAGTCATTGATGATTTCCTGTGTGACTGGGATGATTGTGCCACAACTTTTAAGGAGGTTGCGAGCTTCTGATGATTTTTCTACACGGTCAACAATAGTTTTCTTGCCTATTCCATAAAAGCCGGAGTTATGGTCGCATCCGGTAAGAACATAAAGTGGGATCAAAGACTCCGCCATTGCCTCACTACACAAACACCGAGCATTTATCAGCTGAGATTTGCGTTTCAAGCACAAGAGTCCTGATATTTGCCGAGCCACATAGGCTGCCTGAACGTAGTTATCAGTATCTTCAGTGTCTATGACAACTGCTTCTGTATACCCTTCTGACCGCAGCTTACCATAAAGAGTGAACAGAGCTGTGTCTGCTTCTGCATGGGTGTATGTGAGATTCCGCAAAACTTCATCTGTGGTGAGATTCCTTGCTGGTTTGCCAACAACACAGTGTATGAGCTGAATAGTGTTTGTAGATGCCTTTCTTTTGAAAGCAGCCTTGATAAATGCTTGAAGGCGAACTTTATTCTCTGGCTTACCAAGAAGAGCATGAAAGTCTCTATTAGAAGGAAATTTGTCCTCTGACTTCATAAACACATTGCAAATGGACTGATTTTTTTGATGGTGTTGTCGTTCACTATCTTTGATGGAGAAGTCTTGCTCGTACGAGTCATTAACCAAGATAACACATTCTGCATTCGAATGTCTATTCAGGAACTGTGTCCAGATGTTGTTCATCCGTTATCCTTGGTCTGATGGGTGGTTCACCACGCTTGACTGTTTTGTATGGTTCAATTCTTTGCATCTGGCTCCCAAGTTCTTTGAGGCTATCAGAGAGGTACGAAGGCAAGGTGCTATTTGCAACTGGTCTATCATCATCTAGGGTAGGTAGATTTAGCTTAGGTATGTCTGGCTGAACAAACATGGCATTTGTACGATGTGATTGGCCACTTCCAGTCAAAGTGTCACTTTTGAAGTCATCGTTGTCGACTATACATATTGCCGGTGTTCCTTCAGAAAGTTCAAAAGGACACTCAGTTGAATGCTTCAGGTCAGTAACTGCCCAGAAATCTCTAAGCAAAAGCACATCATTGTAACTGATTCCCAGGCCATCCTTATGTAATATGTCTACCATTTTTCTGCTCTTTGTCATACCTCCTTGTGCCTCCTTTTGTATAACTAGCGAATGTCCAGATCCAGATGTTTTCATGAATCCTGACCTGTGGCCAGAAGATGCATATGTCAACTGGTACAGAGAACCAAGACAATATCCCAATGAGGACAGTGCAGAGGCTTCTGGGACTTGGAGGCATCGCACACCACTATCCAACTCGCAGTAATGGAGGGGATACCAACAACAGCAGCAAGTATAAAAGTAACTTCATACAATTGCAGAGGACTCCCCAAAACAAAGAGGAATCTCCTGTTGCGACCTGACATCGTATCTACATTAAGGACCAGTGACATAGTCTGCCTTCAGGAAACCTGGTACACAAAACAGGACTTAGGTAATTTGAACATATTAGATAAAGATTTCCATGGGTACGGGGTCTCCACTACGGACACACGTGATGGTATTGTGGCAGGTCACCCCCCAGGGGGAGTTGCAATAATGTGGAGATCGTGCCTAGATAGTGTAATTAAAACCATTGAGACAAATTTAAGCTGGTGTGCGGGAATACAGCTGGAAGTGGGACACAGAAAATTTGCAATATTTTGTGTTTACTTACCATATCAGTGTGCAGAAAATGAAGAACTTTATTTGGAAAAGTTAGGGGAGCTTGGTGGCCTAATTTCTGAATTAGAGATAACGTGTTACTCAGTGGTAGGTGATTGGAATGCTACCCCTCACGAGTTGGGTGGTTCCATGTTTGCTAAACATATGTTAAGGTTTTGTGAGGAGCAAGGTTTAATTTTGTCCTCCAAAAACCTGCTTCCAGAAAATAGCTATACATATGTTAGTGAAGCATGGGAGACCAGGTCGTGGCTTGATCATGCAATCTCTAGCTCTGACTTTCATGACTCTATCTCAGAAATGGCCATAAGATACGACATTACGGATGACGACCACATACCTATAGAATTAACAATCCAAATTAATAAAGCACCGGAAATAACAGAAACTAGCAATAGCATCAAGGCAAAAGTTCCATGGAATGTAATCTCAAATGAAGAGTGCCAAATGTACTGTGATAAAACCAAGGACTTATTAAATAGGGTGCAATATGATGGTAATGGTGTAGCACAATGCAGGGATCCAAAATGTAGTGATGCACAACACAGAAAGGACATTATTACATTTTACAATAGTATAATAGATTCTTTATCAAAAGCGGGGGAAAGTATTTTTAATAGCCGTAAATATAAGTCCTCATTCAATAAGCCAGGTTGGCAAGACTATGTGGCTGACCTGTATCAGGCCTCCAGAGATGCTAGGTCTCATTGGCTTGAAGTAGGTCAGCCTAGACAGGGGCCTATATTTGAACTTCACAAAAGAGCAAAGGCTAGGACCAAATATGCCATTAGATTTATTAAGCAAAATGAAAACCAATTAAGGAAGGAAGCCCTTGCAAAGAGTCTGGCAGAAAAGGATACTAACTGTTTTTGGAAGGACATCAGATCCATGCAAAATTGTAACACACCATTACCTGTCAGTGTTGAGGGGGTTACGGGTGAAGAGAACATTGCTGACTTATGGAAAACTCATTTTAAGGAACTACTTAACAGTGTAAACCAAAGGTCTACTAATGGTGCAATTCAATATGTGAAAGATAGTAATTATGAAGACATTAAAGTGACTGAAAGTGATCTTGAGAATGCCATAAGAAAACTTAACCTAAATAAAGCTTGTGGGCTGGATGGTATATATGCAGAACATCTTAAATATGCAGATAAGTTGTTAATAGATAAACTTAGTTCTTGCATCACCAGTCTATTTACGCATGGTGTCCTGCCGGAGTCTATGATATCCGTAATACTTGTTCCTGTCATTAAAGATAAATCAGGTAAAATTACAGCAAAAGACAACTACCGCCCAGTAGCACTTGCTAGTGTGGTGAGTAAGGTAGTTGAAATGATAATGCTAGAAAGAATGTCTGCATATATTGTCACCAGCAGCAATCAGTTTGGCTTTAAGAAAAATCACGGCACAGACCAATGCATATATGTGCTGAAAGAAGTGATTGATACATACAACAAACTAAATAGCTCAATTTTCTCTTGTTTTCTTGATGCAAGTAAGGCTTTTGATAGGGTGTGTCACAAAACCTTATTTGAAAAATTAGTTAACAGGGGAGTGCCTAGCTATATTGTTAGGATACTTATTTTCTGGTATGCTAATCAAAAAATGTGTGTAAGATGGGGCAACATCCTGTCAGGCTCTTTCGCCGTAACCAATGGTGTTAGGCAGGGGGGGATATTGTCTCCGTATCTTTTCAACGTCTACATGGATGATCTTAGTCTGGAGCTGAACAAGACTCGCACTGGGTGCTGTATTGGCAGCACCATTGTAAATCATCTCATGTATGCTGATGACCTAGCCTTAATCGCGCCCTCTGGAGCAGGACTGGATAAATTATTAAGAGTATGTGAAAAATTTGGAATCGAACATTCAGTCAAATTTAATCCTATAAAGAGCAATATCATAATATTTAAATCTAACCTTCTATTGAAATCAAAGCTACCTAAATTCCATTTGTATGAAGAAATTATAGAAGAAGTAAGTAAAGTAAAGTATCTAGGACACTATATTTCATGTGATCGCTCAGATGATGAGGATATGGGTCGTCAGCGAAGGCAACTTTACATGCAGGGAAATTCAATATTAAGAAAATTTCATATGTGCACATGGGATACAAAAATAACATTGTTCAACTCCTACTGCTCACCAATGTATACAGCACAACTATGGTGGAACTATAAGAAAATGACAGTGAATAGACTAAGTATCTCATATCACAATATCATGAAAATGTTTCTGGGGCTCTCAAAATATGAGAGTACAAGTACGCTATGTGCCTATATGAACTTACACTGTTACAAATCACTCATTAGAAAGCTAACATATAAATTCATTCAGCGCCTTAACACTTCTGAGAACAGGATCATTAAAATGCTACAAACTCCAAGCATAGTGTACACCTCCAGGATCCAGGCACACTGGAGGAAGTTGCTCTATATTTAACCTATTGTAATGATTTCAGGTCTGCTACTCTACAGAATTAGCATACCGGTACTGATCCTCATAGTGCAGTACAGTACCGATATTCCTATACTGTACTGTAGCAACATACTGTACCGGAAGCTAAATGATGTGAGGCATGGTACTGTACACAATTAGGACAGTGGTTTTGGTAACACAGTAGTTTGATGACCACTGTTTTTGGTTGAGGCAGTGCTGTGAACTACATGATAGCAAGCTGGGTATTATTTAATTTCTTTTTATTTTATGTAGCCTATGTACAGTAGCTTATATATATTTATATATATTTATGTTACTGTAAGGTATATATGGACCCCAGTATGGTCCCCTCTGTACTGTGTGAGTCTGAAATAAAGTATTATTATTATTATTATTATTATTATTATACCATGTAGCAGTACACCGAGGTTTGTCTCAAATGCAGTACGTCTTCCAGTGATGTAGCTGGTCAAAATAGATGCAATTGATCTGACTTGGGGCTTGTCATCGACTTCAGACTTTGTGGGGTGCTTTAAGCAAGTGATGAGCTTCAAGAGGAGATCATTCAGGTCTTCATATTCTTCTAGCTCATGTATGTATGGAGGCCAAGGAACAGTTTTTGTTTTGATGATCTGATCTCTGAGTCGCCCAGCTACATTCTTCACCAGCTGATCGCCACTTACACCTAGAGAGGATATTGCAGCCTCAAGATATGAACCTGCAGCTCTTGCATCATATACCAGTTCACTCACATTCTTCTAACCTCGTTCATGAAATGCTATGTCATCTCCAAATTCCTTGATCAGAATTTCCTTCACGAAACTGGACTTTGCTGTGGAATAGTAACCATAATTTGAAGTAATGCCTTTGTAATCCTTTACAAGACCTTGCAGTGTACGGATTTCATGATCTTCAAAGATAACTTGACGGACATGATGAAAGAAGATATTTTGGGCCTCTCGAAGATTAACATGTTGCAGATGCTCTGTTTTTTCATCAGGAAAAGACTCCTTCAGAGGGTTGCTGACATAATTGCGCCAACATTCACGATGATAACGAATTTCCAATCCAAACGCCATTCGACTGTCTGGGATAGATGCAAGTAGGGTATTCAATCTTTCTCTTATAGGCTCATCTGACAGACAAACTGTATGCAACTTGAACCGGTTCCATGCGTCTACTGTTGACAGCAGCAAAAGTTTGGACTTGCCAAGATTACTGGTTTTTTGTGGTCCTTTCATACACCACACACAGAGATTCTCATCATGAACCACTCCAGTACTAGAACGAAGCTTTTTAGGCACATTTCCTGGGAGTTGTTGACTTGAAGTTGATGCTTGAACTTCTTCCTGTTCAGATTTCCGTTTACGATTCTGTGCTTGCTGAATATAGCGATTACTACTGATCTGGGTGTAACATTTACTATGCATGTACAGGCCTTTAGGCCCCTTGTCCCACTCCACTGCTGCATAGGCATGCTGAAATTTATCAAGTTCCTTCCACCGAAAACACTTGCTCCTTAGATTCTCCCACTTTGTATCAGATGTCTTGTCCGTACTATCATCAGCTATACAGGGATGTTGACATAATATGCATTTTAATCCAGGTCCTGGGTCAGGCACATCACTAACTCCTCTACGTTCCATGCTTATGATTCTTCACACCAAATTCGATGCAACAAACCTGAAAAAGAAGGAATTGATCAGTCAACATTCTTGGTTTACATTTTAAATTATATATTATATTATTTGAGTAAGTTTCAGAGGATCCGTGACCGTGTTTAGGATACCAAAGTTTCTCAATGGATTTAACAACATCATATTAATTTGTCTTAGATGTTGAGGTTAATGGGACTCTAAATCATGAATTATGCCATCCCATTGATTTTCTTAATTATTTTCTTATTTTCTTAATTATTTGGGAATTAGTTATTAATTATTTTTTAATTATGCCATACCATTGGTTTTCTGACACCAAAATTAGTGGGAATAGACACCAAAATTGTCATTTTTGGCCATTCACTTCAAGAAATAGAACTTTATCAATTTTTTAAGATGACGGCGGCGGCCATTTTGAAAAACGTCTAAAATAACAACTTTCCCGTCATTTTGGTGAGGTGTATGGGGGCTTATTTTTTTTAGCATCAGTTGCCCTTGTTAAATTCACTGAGAAACTTTGGTATCCTAAACACGGTCACGGAAACTCTGAAAATGACTACTACAACTAGTCAACCAACCCACCCGTGTACCAGATAATCCTAATCATAATTCCCACCTACTGGACTTATTTTTAACAACCAATTCAGAAAATTATGATGTTACAGTGAGGTCCCAACTTGGATCTTCTGATCACTGTCTGATACAGGCCACCTGTCTATCACCTACCACACCTTCCCACTCTTAACCTGTTTTGGTGACTAAATGGCATTACGATAGGGCAGACTGGGAGGGTCTTCAAGGTTTCTTTATTGATATTCCCTGGACCTCTCTCTTTTCTAATGATGCACACTCCACCTTGAGCCACATACAAGACTTTGTAAAAATTGGAATGGAAACTTTTATTCCTCATCAAAAGTACATTTAAAGATGTAATTCACCTAAATGGTTTGACCATAATTGTGCTAGAGTAACTGAACAAAAAGCAATAGCCTACAATGCATACACAAGATAAAAAACACATGCAGCCTTTAATTACTTTAGAAACATCAGAAATCATGCCAAAACTGTATTAAACCTAACTAAATCAAACTTTCTCCATAAGCAGCCAAATAAACTTCTAAATAATCCAAATGATAACAAAATATTTTGGTCTACTCTTAACTCATTCAAATCCAACTTCACTACTGCTTCATCCATTCCACCATTAAAATCTCCGACTGGCAATCTTGTAAGTGACCCACGAGGTAAAGCTAACCTTCTTGCAGATATTTTCTCCACCAACTCAACCTTAGATGAAATAAATCAAGATGTCCCTGTACTTAATTTTAATTCGCCTGAAATTCCCTCACTTAAGATCCACACCAGACATGTCAAAACTATTTTGCAGAATCTCTCAGTAGATAAGGCTCCTGGTCCAGATGAAATTCCTCCAATAGTACTTAAGAATTGCTCCTTGGTGCTCGCTCCTGTATTGGCAAAAAATGTCCGTCTGTGTACTCATACCTCATGCTTCCCAGTACCCTGGAAAGAAGCAAACATCCATCCAGTTCCTAAAAAGGTGCCTCTTCAGATCCATCAAACTACAGACCAATAGCTATAACTTCCACTCTTGGTAAAGTCTTTGAAATTATATTAAATAATCACATAATTAAGCATCTTGAGAATAATAAATTAATCAGTGATAGGCAATATGGTTTTAGACGATGTCGATCAACTGCAGACATTCTTTGCCTTCTTACGCATCAAATCAACCAAGCTACAGACCAACATGGTGAAACACATACAATAGCACTGGATATATCAAAGGCATTTGATAGAGTCTGGCATCAATCCTTATTGTCGAAGTTGTCACACTACGGCCTTGCATCATTAGTTCCACTAATTTCTTCTTATCTTCATAACAAAAAAATATGTGTAATGGTAGATGGCCTTTATTCTCAATTTCACTCAATAAATGCTGGTGTTCCCCAGGGATCAGTTTTGGCCCCAACTCTGTTCCTCATCCATATCAATGATCTCATATCTACCACTCATAATCCAATACATTCCTACGCAGATGACTCAACACTCCACAGTTCCTTCACATTTACCAATTCTTTCACCCAACCCGATCTTATCAATTCAAAAATAAACACTGCAATTTCTCTGACCCAGGACCTTTCTGGAATTAATGAATGGGGACAAAAGAATATAGTTTCCTTTAATGCACAGAAAACCAAGTACATTCAATTTTCTAACCGACAGAATCTCACTGACTCCCATATATTTTTGAATGATGTAAATATTCCCACTTCCCCTAGTATTGACATTCTCGGTGTAACAGTAACTACTAACTTGAGCTGGACACATTATGTTAGAAGCATTGCTAAGAATGCCTCTAAAAAACTGGGACTCCTGTACAGAGTTCGAGAATTCTTCACTGACGAGCAGTTGGCCGTAATATATAAAAATCATGTGCGTTCTCTGATGGCTTACTGTTCACCTCTGTGGGGTGGAAGTGGAGTGGTTGCATTGAGGCAGTTGGACAAAATTAAAAATAAAGCTATTAGATTAATCAATAACCCTGCAATCACACAGGACCTTCCTACATTATCCATACGAAGAAACGCTGCATCCCTTGCATTATTCTACAGATATTTTCATAGCAATTGTTCCGAGGAACTTGCTTCAATTGTGCCGCCTCTCCACATCTTTCCCCGTAGAACTAGGGCAGCTGAGAGCGCCCATGAATTTACACTTTCTCCTCCACAATGCAGAACTTCTGCTTATCAGAATTCATTTATCCCCAGAGCTACTACTCTTTGGAATTCACTTCCCTCGAATTGCTTTCCACAAACTTACAATCTACAAATGTTTAAATCCAGTTGTTACAAACATTTTATGAATGGAGGATGCCTTTAGGCACATGGACCTTTTTGTTTTATCTGTGTTTTTCCTTCCTCCGTTCATTGTCTCTTAAAAAAAAATATATATCTTTTTCTTGGTCCTCTACTTTGCTAAGGCTTGGGTTTTTGTGGTTTATTGGATGTCCGCCTCCAATGTGGGATTCAAGCCCTACATTGGAAACGTAGAGACTGCTACTAAATTGGGAGGTTTGGCGACCTCCCTTATAACCAAATAAGGAAAACCTCTTATTTGGTAGCAGTCTCGGAGTATCCAACGTCAGAGTATCCCACCCTCATGCCGATCCCCTGCCCATCCAATCTACACTGATTACTTGATACCTAGATACTTTTCCAGGTACTGGAGCAGGCTCATAGAAAATGGAGCATGGCTTAGAGGAGAGCAGCTAGATTAAATGGGTAGCCTAACTATAACAATTCTTTCTCTCCTTCAGTTTCTCTTCCTTCTTTAGTCGTCTCTGAGTGTGTACAACGTGCCTAGTAGTGAATTGAGGTGCAACTCTAGAGATTATTTAGTACTTCGCGTGAGTACCGATAAATCGGCCCGCTGTGGTAGCGGCTGAGATCATAAGCCCTACGTTGGATACTCCGAGACTGCTACCAAATAAGAGATATCCTTATTTGGTTATAAGGGAGGTTGTCAAACCTCCCAATTAATGCAGCTGTAACTAGATCAGTGTAGGAAATAGGATTGCTAGACTAATGTAAATAAAACCCACACATCAAGAAAGATGTTGAGTATCTGTGCTTTGTGTTCTGGAGTGGACTAAAGTAAATAAAACCCACACATCAAGAAAGATGAAACCAAGAAGGAGAATGCAACCACTAAGAAGAAAGAAATCAAGGAGATGCCAGAAGAAAGATCACAAATGTTGAAAAATGGTCCTAATTAATGAAACCGCACAACACAAATAAGATAACCAAAGAAAGAAAATAAGGGAGGTGCCATTGAAGACTCATAGGCCCGCAGTACCAGATAATCGTGCGATCCCTTCGACGAAGGATTCGCATGACGGATTCGCACGTGAAGGTGGTACCACCAGTTGCTTCCTTGTGAGAATCTCTCGTGCGATGCCGTCGGACGTATGGTTGGTAAGCCTGTCAAACTCGCCGTGGTGCATTTCTTACGGTTGGTATACCTGAGGAACGTTTTGTTTACAAATTACTGCCTCGGGCAGCCTCACGGGAGTACAGACGGAATCGAATCTTAATAAAGTGATGGTCCCTGGTGTATTATTTACCCAGTTTATTGCATTAATCTTATTATTCTGTATTTAGGACATTCTCAATTGACGAAAATAAGGTAGCCTAGGCCCTAGTGATTCCCCAGAGGACCATTGAATTTCTCTTAGCCTAATTTCCCTTCAACCACCAATCAATTTTTGAGTTTAGGAATAGCCATGGGGTTGTGGTATGGATTTTCGCTGAATAATTGGGTTGTGCTTGGCTCTCTGGAAAAGTGGCTTGGTTATAATATCAAGCAAGCTTTTCTGTTATATTCAAGCCTAGCCCTGTTCACCTGTTCCAAGTACTGTAGATCTAGGCCTATGGCCATAAATTGTGAAATCTAACCTAGCCTATCTCTAACTCATAAAGGGCCAGAGCTAGGATAGTGGGCTGTAAATTGCCATAGGCTATCTATCCCCTGGCTGACCCTTCCCAAATGGGAAAGTTAAAGCTTCGAGTCCTCCATTTCATAGTAAGAAATGCTTAAATTGGACATAGGCTAGCCTATGAGCAATTTTGATGAGAATTTAGCCTAGGCCTAGCCTATATTGTTAAAGTAATTATCTTGATATATTAAAACTACTGAAAACAGGGTAGGCCTAGCCTAACCTTAAGAGGTTACCAGGGTTGGATTTTGGACGATGGGTTAGGCATGAGAGGCTAGTGGATTATTTAGTTTATAATAACCATGGTAACCTAATAAAACTAATCTATTTTAGCTATCCAAGCGAGGTAACCTCCGACTCTCCGAGTTTTTCCAAAAATTTAGCAGGGAGTGTTTGGATCACACAATTGTTCTCATCGGCTTTAGACATCTAGGGATAGTCACCTATCCTAGCCTAATTATAGAAAAAGATTTCATGGCTAAATAGTATTTTTTAATCTCCATGGGACTTGCATATTTAATCAACATGTAGCCTACTCTTTAAACAATGCAAAATTGTTGGCAAATTAATATAGCCAAGGTTAGGTTAGCTAATGGGGAAAGCGATTTCTGAGTTAACCTAACCTACAAATTTGGAATAGGCCTAGGCTATGATAGGTTTCTTGAAGTAGTGTAGCCTAACGATACTGCTTACCACAGCTGCACCAATTTGCCCCAAGTTTTATACTGTACAGTTCTGCTACATGAATAGTGCCAGGTTTTAATCTAGTACCATTCAGTGGCAGTGCAGCAATATCATAAAGTTTCGGGTTTCAAGTTAATAGTAATGTGATCACCCCCTTTGACTAGGCTAATATAGAAAACCATTTATTTTCAATACTTATTGTGCATCAAATTGACACCTGCCCTGTCTACAGTACTATAGGCTACAGTACCAAAAACAGAAAGTCTAGTAGGCAGGTTTACTTTTATAAATGACTAAATATATGATGCTTGGACAATTATAGGTACCGCATAAAGAATGAACAATATATTTCATATAATTTATTGCAATTCTTACATACATAGCATAGGTACCCGTTATATAATATTGTATCATCTAATCACAACTCCTGTTGTATGCTTCCATATGGATAGGTCCTTAAGACTGCTTCATCAGATTTTATTCGCCCAATTAGCCTACTACCCAGGTAAGAAAATTCACGACATTACATTATACTTGCTTGTATTTTTGGCTTGGAATCCTCATTTGGTGACCATTATTATCTATCTATTTGAGGCATAGGCCTATTTCCTGAAATAAGTCTTGCAATTGACGAGGATGGGTGTGAATGGGATATGCCGTGTGTGGGCCAGTCAGCTCTGCAGACTCGTTATCTTATGTTCATTTATGGAAGTATTTCAAGTAGGCCTAGCCCAATCAGGCAGAACATGTTAGTCCCTATTTATTGCCTACTTTAGTAGGGTAGGCTGGTTAGGCCTATATTTTTTAATCCAATAGGCCTAGCCTATGTTAAAATAGTCAACGATGGCCTTTTTACCTAACCTAACAAAACATAATTATAGGCCTAGCCTAGGCCTAGTTAAAAAGGCTGTCCAAGGTCTCTTCAATTTTTACCACTTTTTCTTTCAATATCTGGGACTTGTTAACCTAGGTACCCTATTGTTGGCTATTTTAACATAGGCTAGACCTATTGGATTAAAAAATATAGGCCTAGCCTACCCTACTAAAGTAGGCTATAAATAGGGACTAACATTGTCTCCCTGATTGGGCTAGGCCTAGGCCTACTTTAAATACTTCCATAAATGAACATATATAACGAGTCTGCAGAGCTGACAGGCCCACACATGGCAGATCCCATTCACACCCATCCTCGTCAATTGCAAGACTTATTTCAGGAAATATGCCTCAAATAGAGAGATAATAATAGTCACCAAATGAGGATTCCAAGCCCAAAATACAAGCAAGTATAATGGAATGTCGTGAATTTCCTTACCCGGGTAGTAATCGGGCTAATAAAATCTGATGAAGCGATCTACAAGTTCTCAAGGCTGGCCGACATAGGCCTCAGGTGAAGGTGCCTGTACAACGGCTCATGTCAAGTTCAACATCGTCATTGAAGATATATCCAAAGTCTTTGGAAATGTGCTAATTATAACCCCTATTAATATATATTAATAGTTTCGTACATTATGCAATTGATTTGCATTAAAGATTGTCTACTGTAACCTTTAATTTACGAATTGAAACAATAATACAAAGAATAAAATTCAATTAGCAAACGAAGGGATCCGACGACCATCGAAGGGAAGGGTCGAAGGTCCTCTTCAGATTCCAATAATATTGGACGTAAACGGTCGCGGCGACCGTTTACGAAAGCATTCGCTAAGCCAAACAATTCCCAAAGAATGTTTCTATACTACGAATTTTGAAAGGAAGGATACCTTCGAGGGAAGGGAACGTTTGGTACTGCGGGCCATAGCTTCCAGCAGATCAACTGAACTGTATAAGTGCCGTTGTTAAGGCATTACTTCCCGAACAACATATGATCTGATCTGATGAGTTGGCAACTGTGTCGAAGGGAAGCAATATCATGAAATCCGCAGCTGCTATATCTTGACATTCACGCCTAATGAAGATTCTATTTTCATGTATTTATACATAATTTTATAGTTTTAACTATCCAAACCTAATGCAATCAAATTCATTAAGTAGAAAATTCATGGAAATATAAGAGCCCGGTGCTTGTGCGGTCTGTGTGGATCTGAGCATGGTCGACGACTTTGAATTTCTCTCCTTTAACTAGGGCCAGCAGTACCAAATAATTGAGAGATCCCTTCCACAACCACTCTCACGTCGGATTCGCACGTTTAGGTGGTACCACCAGTAGCTACCTTGTGATCATCCTATACGTACAGTTCACCTTCCTTGGTGCCATCCTCTCGTGGGACACCGTCACACGTAGGGTTGGTACCACTGTCAATATCACCGGGGTCAAGTGTTTACGGATGGTATCCCTGAGGAATGTTTTGTTAACAAAATACCGCCACAGACAGCCACAATCTCCTTGGCATCTCCAATCTGACCCTTGACCCTTGGTGCAGTCCTTGGTGGCCGAGGGGTCCCTGACGAGCCCACGGCTAGATAGAGAATGGCATCAATCCTTATTGTCGAAGATGTCACACTACGGCCTTGCATCATTAGTTCCACTAATTTCTTCTTGTGTGACTTCCTCCTGAGGACAGGGCGCTTGGTGCGTCCCTGCTAGACTCTTCCGCCAACAC
Organism: Paralithodes platypus; assembly: GCA_032716605.1. NCBI lineage: Eukaryota > Metazoa > Arthropoda > Malacostraca > Decapoda > Lithodidae > Paralithodes > Paralithodes platypus. Next base: position 38,943,486 of record CM064582.1, on the reverse strand, counting down.
GAAGGAGGGGCTGTTACAGGTGCGGCCACCCAACTCAACTACAACAACAACACCAACAGCCACACAAGGAATCAAATCAGGTACCGTTGAATATTACTAGGCCTAGCCTACACCAGCATTATTTGGTATTATTCTATAATTGCTAAACAAGTTATTATTGTATTTAACGGGAAGGTATGATGAGGTAAGTGATGTGGTAGCCTATAGCCTAGGTGGCATTATGATATGCGGAAATGGATTATAAGGGCAGGGTGTCAAACGACGCTGTTTTTTTGAGTGATAACGCAAATGAACTTTTTGTATAATGATAACAGAAACCCCCTTTTTTTAAGAAACAAAAAAGGTAAATTGACACAATTTTGGCATAGCAGATTTTTCATCTTGATTGCTTTTAGATTGCAGGAGCATTTCCTGTTTTAGACACCTAAATTCTCACAAAATTTCCGGGGGGTTATGCCCCCGGACCCCCCTAGAGCTCGCGCCGTCGTGCTATAATGATAACAAAATAATAAACCATAATGATAACACAATTCATATTTTGTGGATTTTGTGATTGATTGTGGGGCATTCCGCCCCCTCTGACCCCCTTACGAAAATCTACGGTTACTCACTCCACCCCAACTGGATTTCTACTGTTTTACCCAACCAGCGGGGGTGTGGGGGCGGCAGCCCCCTCCCATAATATTAGGTTAGGTTAGGTAAGGTTGTTAGGTTAGGCTAATGTCTGAAACAAAGTAAAATTAATAGACTTTTGTCAGAGGGGGCGGAATGCCCTTATAATCCATTTCCGCATATTGCCACCGGTACCTGGAACTCTCGTCGACCGGAATTCTCGTCGACGGCGACTAGTGTTCCAATTTTCGCCGTCGACGAGTGTTTTATGTCGTCGACGAGTGTTCCAATTAAGTGGGGGGGTTTTCGGGGAGACATCCTTTTCAACTGTCCCCTCTATTGTCATTATTTTATATGTAATATATATATATATATATATACGGTATATATATATATATATATATATATATTAATATATATATATATATATATATATATATATATATATACTCTATGTATATACAGTATATATATATTATATATACAGTATTCAGTATATAATTTATATACAGTATATATAAAAAAAAATTAGACATAGGCCTATAATTCATAAATTATGAAAATTATACAAGATATGTACCGTAGGCTATTTGTATTATTATATAGTTAGTCGTATTTTTCATACCCGGTACATACAAAAAAATCAAACGAAAGACGAATTGTTTATTTTTAGTCGTTATTAGTATATATGTAAAGAAGAAATTGTGGTGTATAGGCTAGTTCAAATTATGTCTTTGGAAGTGATAAAATGGCCAACACGTGCTATTTCATGTTAATTTGCTTGTATTCCTTCTCATATTCGTTCAACTATTCACACAACATTGCTCAGGTTTGACACCCTGGCACTGGCTTGAAACAGGGAATGGCTTGCCTTCTGGTGCCTCTCCATCTTCTCTTGGGCCACAAGTTGATGCTGCACTTTAACAAATGAGCATTCCTTGTGCAGAACCTCAATTAGTTCATACACATTGCAGCTCGCCTCGGCTCTTTCACACAACTTGAGGTTGTTGTGCCACCCCTCCACATCATTGTTAGTTCGTACTGTCTGTCCGAATACAGACCATTGGTCTGCAGTCCAACCACCGGCCCCATGGCTTGGAGTAATCCAGGTGGTCTCAAAGTACTCTAACAACTGATGTAAACCATCAGGGTGACTGGGCAAGACCAGGCTATGTCATTTTCTTGCATTCCTTTTTCTTAAAGCTTCACCAAAACTTCTATATATAATACCATTATTATATATTATTGATATATATGTATTATACCTTTATACCTTAGTGGAAACTAAGAAGAAATCAAATAAAAAACAAAACAATCCAGACGAATAAAACTATAAACAATAAAAGGGAGGTGCTTTTGTAAAGGCATTCGTTCAAATTGGCATTCACTCGCAATCCTTCTATCGAAGCAGTTACCACTACACAACGAACCACTTACCTACACAACCTCTTTTCTAAAGCTTCACCATAACTTCTAATTATAGTAGGCTATATATACAAATATATATTTTAAAACTTTATTGTTTCTTTTCAACTATTTTTTTTTGTAAGTGGACCTGTCGACGAGTGTTCCATCGTCGACGAGAGTTCTAGGTTCGCGCTTCGACGAGAATTCCGGTCGACGAGAGTTCCATAATTCTTGCCACCTATACCACATCACTTACCTCATCGTACCTTCCTGTTAAATACAATAATATATATTTTTAGCTCGTATAGGCCTAGGTGCAATTATAGAAATTTACCTATTAGGCTATTTACCATGTTTTTTTTTTCGAGGAATAGGGCCCTAGGCTAGGCCTAGTGTTTTATTGAAAAATATTACCGAAACTAGGCTAGGCTAGGCTACCACTAATTTTCCCATGGTTTTTCGGTAAAGCGAAGAGACCCCGATCATCCTTTATACTAGGCTATTTTGATAATTATAGGGAATAGGCTCACAGCCTTATTATACATAGGCCCCTAATTTATTAGGGACAATGTAGGGGGTCCGGGGGGCGTAGCCCCCGGCCGGCGGAGAAATTTTGAGATGTGAAGGTAAATATACGCACGATACATGCTCAAAATTTATTAAAAGGAATAATAATAATAATAATAAGCATGTTACTTATTTCTCATAAGCGCCAATTTTTCCGAAGAATTCACTAGCGCTCGAAAAGAGAAAGAAAAAAGAACAAAATCAATGCATCAAAAGAAGGCTTATATACAACACACATTTAACAATCACTAGCAGTGGCAAAATAGCCTAAACTCTATAGCCATCTGTCATGACACCTCTCTCAAGATCATAGCTTCTCTCAAAGAGAAAAGTCTTAAGTTGTCTCTTGAAGCATTCAACAGAACTCAGTTGTCTCATGGACAGCGGCAACCTGTTATACAACCTCGGAGCCATGTAGGAGAATGACCTCTCAAAGAAAGAAGACTGCTGGAAAGCCCTTGGTTCATCAAGACGAAAAGGGTCATTGTCATGACGCACAACTACACCATGGTGTGCCGGTGGGCGCCTGAGCAGCTCCGTAAGGTACCTAGGCTCACCAAATTTGAGAACCTTAAAAGTCACCAAACACAACTTAAATTCTATTCTTGCTCTTACTGGCAGCCAGTGCAGTTCTATGTGAAGAGATGTAGTAGGAGTTCTAGGTGGAACACCAAAAATTAGTCTTGCGGCCCTGTTAAGAACAGACCGAACTTTCTTCAAAATATAGTTTGGAAGACCCACCAACAGGGCATTGCAATAATCAACACGAGAGAAGACCAATGAGTGAACCAACGTCAGGAGGCAATGTCTGGTTATAAACGGCTTCACCAAATAGAGATTTCTGATGTGCAAGTAACAACTTTTAACTATCTGATTTACATGCTCTTTAAAATCTAATCGGGAGTTCACATATACACCCAGATTTCGAACAGAGTTGGCCGGTCGCAGCTGAGATCCACCCACATTGATGGAGAGGGCACCTACTATATCATCAGCTCTTCTATTTCCTCGGATGATGAGAATATCAGTTTTACCATCATTTAGTTTAAGTTTTCTCGCTCTCATCCACTTCTTGATATCAGACATCAACAATTCCATCTTACTCCGTATATCAACTATATTTGTGATTCTCACATAAATCTGGGTGTCATCTGCATAAAAGTGAAAGGTGACATTATGTGCACGAAGCAGAAGAGACAAACTGCTAATATAAATTATAAATAGGATAGGACCTAAAACTGATCCCTGCGGAACACCATACTGCAGGGGTGTCGAGTCCGAGACCACTTGATTTACCATCACACTCTGGGATCTACCTGACAAGTACGACCCAAGAAGCAAGAGAGCGGAGTCACGCACACCACAATCATAAAGATCACTCAATAACAACTTGTGATCCACTGTGTCAAAGGCCGCAGAGAGATCAAGCAAGACCAATAGTGAGGCCACACCATTGCAAATGTTCTCAACTAGATCATTATGTACTCTAATCAATGCTGTTTCAGTTGAATGATGCTGTCGGTAAGCAGACTGAAAAATTGGGATAGTTTCATTCTGCTGAAATAGTGGTTGTAATTGGTCAAGTATTGCACGCTCTAATATCTTTGATATGAAGGACAGGTTGGAGACAGGACGATAGTTCAACATGTTCTCAACATCAAGTCCAGGTTTCTTTAGAGTAGGTCGGAGTAGTGCATGCTTTTCAGAATGTGGGAAGCTACCTTCAGAGAAGCACTTATTAATTATTTTGGAAATAAACTCAACTGTGTGATCATAGGCTCTTGGTAGCTTGGAAACATTTATGGGATCCAACGGGCAAAATGTTTTATTGAGGTTTCTTATGTAGGACGAGATCATGTCCACCTCTACTGAGTGAAAGGATGAGAGGACATTATTAGGAATGTGTCGGGGTTGGAGTACAACTGAAAGATCTTCACCAACAGAAGCATCATCCAGTTCCTGTCTTATGCGAGTTATCTTGCCAGCAAAAAATGCCACAAAGTTGGCAGCCAACTCGGCATCGGGTACAGAAGGTCTTAAGCTGACTCTTGTTTTTCCAAGTAAACTGTTTACAATTGAAGCCAACCTCCTCTGGTCGTTACCACATGAGTCAACTTTTCCCTGATAATATACTTTCTTTTCATCTTTGATTGTGTGGACCACAGCTCTTCTGGCTGACAGATATTGCAACCATGTAGAATCTGTTTTATTTTTCCGCCATTCACGTTCAGCTCTTCTACGCGCTCTTCTAAGAAATTTAACTCGAGTGCTATACCAGGGTGAATCATCTCGTACTATGATTTTCTTCTCTACTTCTGGACAGTGATGATCGAACACTAATTTAAGTGCATTTCCATGTACCTCCACCAGCTCATCTGAAGTAAGGTTGGAAGTATCAATACTTCCCAAGTACTGTTTTACTTCACTGCTAGCCAAATTTTGGTCTGCATTTTTATAATTTCTAAATCTGATTACTTTTTCATGTGTGAGTGGCTTAGGGAAATCAAAGCTGAAAGTAATCAAAGCATGATCAGAGGTATTAGGGTCAGCATTCTCAAGATCAACATCCAGAACACCACCACAACCCACAGGAGAGAAAACCAAGTCAAGGGTGTGTCCTAAGATATGAGTTGGGTGGGACACATGGTTTACAAAATTGTTCTGATCAGTCAACTCAAGGAACTCAGGAGAGAATGGCTGCAGATGAGGGCTGTCAACCCAGTAATTAAAATCTCCACATATCAAAAGTCTTCCGGTTTTAGCAGAAAATTCCTCGAGAAACTGCCCAAACTCTTCCATAAAACCCCTATCTGTGCCACGATGGCCAGGCCTATAGACAACTGCCATTCTTAGAATTTGTTGATGGAGTTTTATTTCCACTTCCAACAGTTCATAATAAAGAGGGGCTGGGTTATGGCTTATTTGCAAGATATTCACCAGAGATGTGGAGTAGACAACTGCCACTCCACCACCCGGATGATCTCCCCTAGGCCTAGGAACATTTATTATGGAATGGGTTTTAGGCAATGCCGCCTGGATAATATTCAGATCTGACTCGAACAACCAGGTCTCAGTGAGACATAATACATCAAGGTTACGTTCATCCAAGATCTCGCAAATATGATCCATTTTGTTACGCAAGGAACGAACATTCAACAGACCCAGTTTCAACCGGCTCCCATGTGCATTTTTCAGTTTTTTGAACCTACAAAATTGGTGTTCTCAATAACTTTATTTCTCTGAGCTGTCATTAGAGGACAATTTCTACTTGAGGCGAAATGATTTGGCGGCTCCGTAACTGATGTGGAGCTCATACAATTTATACATTTGGGGGAAGTCTTGTTGGTGCAGTCTTTTGAGTTATGAGTACCAGCACAGAAGTTGCATTTTGGATCCTCATTTTTCCGATAACACCTGTCACTGGTATGACCAAAGCCCTGGCAATGGTAACATTGTGTTACCCAGAAGCGATTGTATGCACGACATCTCACAAGTCCAACATACACAGAATTGCCATCATCCACAATGGAAGAGCGTATTTCAGGTGACATTTTTACTACCGCAGTCTTTGTGTGTGCATCACTCTTTTGCTTGGTGAATAGCAAATTCATAGCTAAGCCATCGTCGACCAGGGACTTTATTCTTGGGTTCTTGTTGAGGATGCTGGGAATTATCTCATTATCCTCAGCGTCATTAGCAATGCCTACCAGAGTCATTTTTGGCATCATCTTATTTGGTTTGGAGACACTGAAGGCACTGTCCACCCCCAAACACTGATTGATGGCCCTTCCTGCATCTTCTTTGGCTTTCTTGGATGGAAGTCGTACCACCAGTACACCTGAATCAGTTCTAGTTAACTTGTTAACCGGAACCGAAGCCAAAGCAGTCTCGATTGCCTTTGTATCTGGTGGGCTTACTGGCTCGGAGGATCGGTCTTTTGGCTTCACTACCAGGACCTGATGGTCCCAGACAGTTTTTTTCTTTCCACCATCTACCACCTCAGTGGTGCGTTTGGTCGGCTCCTTTTTGGTCTCTTCAAATGTTTGCTGAACTATCTTGGCAAACAAGGGAATGTCGGGGGCAGCAACTTTAGTCTCAAGGATATCCATTCTGTTACCAATACTCTCTATCTCCACGGCCACCGCAGCAAGGGCACCCTTCACTTCGTTTACAATGGCAGTCTTCACTTCACCAACTAGGGCAGCCGTCAGGTCATCCAAGGTCTGCTGACTAATTGCTGCATCCTTTGCAGCCAGGGGGGTGGTATCGCAAACAGTGCAATGCCATTTAAATCCAGGTTTCTTCTTTGCAAGTACTCTGAGGTCCTCATCATCAACATTTATACAGTTAACGTGAAAATAGGTACCACACGAGTAGCAGCCCAGCGATTTGGCCTTGCCCACAACCTTCCCACAACTACAACTCTGCTTGCCCGCTGCCATTTCAGTGGAAGTAACCAATAATTAAAAACAAAAACACCTGTATTTTGTATCTGATTAAAAATAAGAGAAAACCCTAGTTTTAAAAAAACGTGAAAATAACTACCTGGGACAGACCCCAGGTAGTGCCGTCCCCGTCAGTGCCACCACAATGGAAAACAAATTAAAATGGAAAAGAAAAAAATGGAAAGTGGTGTCTGCAAGGTCACCGCGGGCAGGTGGGGATCGACTTGGCTACCCTTTGGGGGTAGCCCAACCGAGATGCGTGGAGAGACCACGCACAGGATGGCAGATGTGTGTGGTGCAAAAACTTTAACCAATTTTGCACACTGTTTTTAGCTTATAGCAGTGACAATGCAATTTCCACGGTACTCAGCAAGACCCTATTGGTTACGATACTGCCACTGCGCAAAGCTATGAGAAAAGCTAAAAGAATGAATAATATTGTAAGTAAAAGGGATGTTAGGCCTATGTTACTGGGGGCATGCCCCCCCCCCCCTGGATTTTTTTTGAGAATTTAGGTGCCTAAAACAGCATTTCATGCAATCTAAAAGCAATCAAGATGGAAAATATGGAGACCAAAATTGTGTAATTTTTTTTTTTTTTTTTTTAGGCCTATACTGTATATATATATATATATAGTGCAACGGAGCGGCGAGCTCTAAGGGGGTCAGGGGGCATGCCCTCCCCGTAATTGTTTTGAGAATTTAGTGTCTAAAACAGCATTTCCTGCAATCTAAAAGCAATCAAGATGGAAAATATGGAGACCAAAATTGTGTCAATTTACTTTTTTGTTTTTTTTTTAATTATACTGTGTACCGGTATATATATATATATATATATATATATATATATATATATATACACACACACACAGTATATACCAACTTTTACCTCCGGATATAGGCTTTAAGCCTAGCGATTCAACCGTTCAACACTGTGAACTTGTGAAGCCAGGAGTTCTTATTCCGGACTGTGAAGGAAATATAAAGATTATTGGCTAGCCTACATAACAATTTAAATTTTGGTGCGGCTGTGCGGGCGTACCACCACCCTTGTTTACACTATGCGGAGCGGTAGTGGACGCTTGCCATCATGTTCCCGTCTATTTTGACTGCCTTCCGATACAATAATATGTTGAGGGGGCATTCACATATTGTCATCATTATATATATTGCCAGCAGGGGGCAAATAACCGAAAAAAATCGGCGTCAAAATAGATTATAGACGCGAACTTAACTATGGCGATCAACAAATGTAAACATGACGTCGGACGTTTGCTATCATGTTCCCGTCTATTTTTAATGCCATTGGCCCCCCCCCCCTCCCCCATGACATATTGTCATCGTCATATATATTAAAATAGTCAGGCAGGGGGCAAATAATTGAAAAAAATCGCCGTCAAAATAGACGTGAAGTTCACCGCGGTTATCGCCCCTATGTAAACATGACGACTGTACACCATCCATCCTGTTTTTTGGTTAGGTTAATAACCAAAACAAAAAAAATCCCAAGAATCTTTGTTTTCCCCCCCCGAGGATAAAAATTATATAGCAATGAAGCATATGATAGGAACCCAAAACTGATATTAGAAATTTGTTACCTAGGCTATATTGTTGCGTCTCCCAAATATTGACCAAATTTACGATAAAAATATATATTATAGCCTAGGCCTATCCTATTCCCACAAGTAGGCTAAGCATCGTCATATCTGAAATTGAAACTTCAAGGGTACTGTACTTAGGCTAGGCTACGTGAAACATAGGTATGCATAGGTTACATAGCCTAAGCCTAGCCTATTTGAAAAAATATATATAAAGCCTAGCCTAGGCTAAACAAAAATAGAGGTACATAGGCTATTACCGAAACTACTACTAATTATTTCTCAATATTTGAAGGCTATTATAGAATAAGGATGTTGCAAAGATCATAGGCTATTAATATTTGTTTCAACCTCCGGAAAAACATTTTATGTGCACTATGTAAAGCACTGTAAAAAAAAAAAAAAAATCTCCCTAGGCCTATAACTCTCCCTATTGATGGCAGTGAAAATCATATTTAAGCCCCTTACTGTCAAAATAGATGCTGATTTAAATAAATCATGGGGAGGGTGATGGGGGGGCAAAGCCTGCCTTCAACCCATCCTGTATCCAAAGGTAAAAAAATATGTATAGGGTAAGATGCCCAATGCAGACGACTGGACCCAAGGAGACGCACTTGAAACAAAACAACTTGCATAGGATGAGTAGATAGATGCATGAATGGTGGGCCAAAATATTCTTTAACTATCACCTAATATGCTCACATAGTATCAGCTTTTTATTTTCATATGTTATTGCGTGAGATGAGATGAACCAAAAAAAAATTATGTTTTCGCAAATTCCTTACGGAAAACCTAATAATTTATTTTTTTTTTAAAAGCTAAATTTGTCACAGTTCCCTAATTTGATCCTCTTTTCTGTTAATGTTCGTTAATAGTGCATGAGTTGAAGTATACCCCTGCATGACCAAGAGGCTTTTACTTGCACGGCTGAAGGGGAGGGAGGGTGCGTCCCCATAGGGCCAGCAAAAAACACAAAATCCAATAGAGCCGCATTTTTTCAAACTGATGCCAGAAGGTCGTAGACCACAGTGGTAGAAAGCCATACTCACCTCTCTGTCTTATATGAATATTTTTTTTTTTTTTTTTTTTCTATGTGATTGAGGGAGGCAAAAGGCATAACTGCCTATAGCGAGTGCCTCCCCCATAGTTGAAAGAGTGACAGGGCCAAAATCAAGGGACGTTCAAGCCAAAATGCCTGGACACACGGAGTTTGAAGCAATTTAAGTCATAGGAAGAGGGAAAGACTGATTCTGGGAGATAGTTCCAGAGCTCAGCTGTTGAGTAGAAGAAAGTTTGAGAGTAACATTTCACTCTTCGGTTGGAGAGTTGCACAGAGTAGGGGTGGGATTGAGTTGCAAGACGGGTACCACGTGCCCTACGTAAAGGAGGTGGTATGCACTGGGATAGCTCTGAGGAACACTGATTATTATAGTAGCGATAGAATAGCGAGAGAGATGCAACATTGCGGCGGAGAGAGAGAGATTGCAGAGAGTTGGTGAGTGGACGGGAGTTTATGATACGAAAGGCCTTCCTTTCAACTTTGTCTAGGAGAGCGGTGTGAGAGGAACCTCCCCACACATGTGAACAATACTCAATACAAGGGCGCACTATGCCCCTGTACAGAGCACGAAGCTGTGCAGGGGAAAAGAACCACCTAAGGCGGTTGAGCACACCCAGCTTCTGGGAGGCTGCCTTAGCAAGACTGGTAATATGGTCCTTCCAAATGAGAGCAGAAGAAAAAGAGACACCAAGAATATTGAGAGAAGATGAAGGGTTGATTTTTGTATTGTTGAAGAATAAGGGATAGTCCGCTGGGAGATCCTGACGGGTAGATAGATGGAGAAATTGGGTTTTGGAAGCATTAAAGTTAACAAAGTTTTCTCTGCCCCAATTGGAAATAGTATTTAGATCAGAATTTAAGAGTTCTATGGCTTCATTACGTTTGTCGTTGAGGGATTGCTGGCTGGGGCGTTCTGAAAAACTAATGGAGTAGTGTAAGGTTGAGTCGTCTGCGTATGAATGGATGGGAATTAAGGTACAGTTAAGGAGATCATTATTTTATAAAAATTAGAAAGAGAATAGGAGATAGGACAGAGCCCTGAGGAACACCGGAGTTTATAGGGTGAGGAAGTGAACAATGGCCGTCCACAGCCGTGGCTATGGAACGGCCGGAAAGGAAATTAAAGACAAAGGCACAGATGGAGGGATAGAAACCGAAGGAAGGGTAGTTTAGAAATTAAAGATTTATGCCAGACTCTATCGAAGGCCTTCGATATGTCTAGAGCAATAGAAAAACTCTCACCTAAGTCCAGAAAGGAGTTGAGTTTCCTTCACCATTGACGGAGCTGCCTTAACTAGAACAAGGGCTACCCTGGGACCAATAGAGACGCACTGCGCAAATCCTATGGAGACGCGCGTCTGCTTAGGGTAGCTGGGTTGCGTCTCCTTGGGTCCTTGTAAATTTGTGTTTATTTTGGTAACATTATTAAGCATAATAACCTTTTCTTTGATCTCAGGTGAAGGAAACTCAACCTTATGTATACCATACATAGTAGGGAGAATGGCTGTCTACCAGTGTGGTATGGCATCAGTTTGAAAAATGCGTCTCTTTTGGACTATATAATTTTTACTGGACCTGAGGAGACGCACCTCTTTCCCCCTCTCAGCAAATCGGAATCGAATCAAGCATTTTTTCGCTACACAATCAAATGTTGTTGTAGCCCCCCCCCCCATGCCTCTCCCTACTTTCCCCCACCATTTCCCCAACTTCCCTCCTTATCACTCGATAGACTGCCAACATGAATGAGCCCAACTCTTGCCTTTGTCAGTCAGATTGAGTGTATCGTCTCACCCCCGGCCACGACATTGACACGCACACACACACGCCTGACCTATACATACACACACATACACACGCACGCACATTCAAGCACGAACCTAAAACATTGTCATTGCTTTTGAGTTGCTCACATATCTACCAGACTACCCAGATAGTTACAGGTTTTACCATTTTCAAGCTGAATGAAGGTACATGATCATGATATTTGGTTGGTTATTGAACGTTTATTATTTATCTATTGCCCGACTCCGTGATCGCCGAAGGGGTGGCCACGAACGAACCGCCCCCATGCACCTCTGTCCCCAGTCAGTCGACGCCCCTCCCCCCAACCAGCACCGCCTTCGTTCATATACTTCCTCACTCCATCCTTCCACCTCTCATTCGGTCTACCTCTCCCTCTCTGTCACTCCACCTCGCTCTTGTACACCCTCTTAGTCATTCTCTCGCTTTCCATACGTTCCATATGGCCGAACCATCTCAAGTTGTTCCTTTTCACGCGTTCCAGCACATCTACCTCCACACCACACATCCTTCTTACTTCTTCATTAGTCTGTCAATCCCTCCTTGTAACTCCGCAAGCACTTCTTAAGTAATTCATTTCCACTGCTCTCACTCTTGGTCTGAGTCTCTCAACCAACGTCCATGCTTCGCTTCTGTAAGTCAGTGTCGGGATTACCACACTCGTGCAAGGACTTCTTCACTTCCATACTGACCACCCTATTTCTTGTTACTGCTTTCAGCATTCCTACAACCCTCTTCCCCGGTTGTAGCCTCTCCCGCACTTCTTCATCCATAGTCCCATCTTTACTTAACACACTGCCCAGATACTTAAAAGAGGTGACGATCTCCATAGCCTGACCGTTCAGCTTCACCTCACACTCCGTGACTTTACCCCTTTCGAAGACCATAACCTTGCTCTTCCCCGCATTTACCTTCAAATTCCGTTTTTCGCACACTGTTCCAAACTCATTTACCAGACCCTGCAACTTCCATTCATTATCAGTCATCAGAACTGTATCATCCGCAAACAGCAGTATAGGTAGCTTCCACTCAATTCCCTACCTTTTCAGCGATACACCAACATCCATTGCTCTTGATAGTATTTCTTTCATGACTCCATCCATATATACAGTAAACAACCACGGGGACATCACACACCCCTGTTTCAAACCAACATTCAGGTCAAAGAACTCGCTCTGCTCATTCTCCACCCGTACTGCCGCCTTTGCACCCTCATACATGCTCTTCACTGCTTTCATCAACTTGCCATCTACTCCGTATATTCTAAGTACTTTCCACAAACCTTCTCTATCCACTCTGTCATTGGCCTTCTCCAAGTCCATAAAGGCAACATACACCTTTTGTTTCTTCTCCAGATATTTCTCCACAAGACAATTCAGGGTAAAAATCTGATCTACACATCCTCTTCCCTTCCTAAAACCTCCCTGCTCGTCGCCTATCCATTTCTCCGTTCTCACTCTCACTCTCTCAATCACTACCCTACTGTATACCTTCCCTACTACGGCGGGTGCCCAACTCCGAAAGGAGTTGAAATAGGGGAGCTATCCCCCCGCCAAAGGTGGCTTTCTAGGGCCTTTCCTAGCTGATGCTGAGAGGATTGGGTTCTAGTCATGTGGTGATAGGCTGGTCTATCAGAGTGAGAGCTGAGCGATCTCTGCCATACCCATAGCTTACTCTGACTGTTCCTTTTACTTATATATTTTCTAGATCTCAAGTGACGGCGTCTTTTCGTGGATCAACCTCCCTACTGCCAACTTAAAAGTTGGCAGGTTGGGTGCCAAAGCGTCACATTTTCCCCTTGCCCCTCAACTTTCCCTTCATAATTGCTGAGGGGCACAGGGCCTTGGGTGGGGCTTTGGTTTCCCGGGCGTTTCCGCACCCTCCTCAGCTCCCTGCCTTAGAGTGGCTTCGGTCACCCTGGCTTTGTTAGTGGTAAGCAGAGAGGGTTTTGTGGGGGCTCTCTATGGCCTTGGCCTTGCTCGGGACCTTGGGGCTGTTCGGCCAGGCAGCCTGGGGAACAACAACAACAACTATGCTAAGAAGACATATATTCCTCGGTGGTTACCACACACTCCTCTTTCCCCTTTGCCCTTATATAGGGGGACTATTATGCCAGTCTTCCAGTCATCGGGTGCACTCCCCTTCTCCCATGCTAGTTTGCACATTTTCCATACCCATTCGATCACTATCTCACCACCATACCTCAACATTTCCCCACACACTCCATCTGTTCCTGGTGCTTTCCCCAACTTCACTCTTTTCATGGCTTCCCACACTTCTGACCTCCTGATCCCCACCTCCTCCTCCACTACTTCTCTTCTTCTCCCTCCCATACCATATCCAGCTATGTTTGCTGGCTCTTCATTCCTTACATTTAGCAACTCATTGAAGTACTCCCTCCATCTTTCGACTCTTTCTTGCTTCTCGGCTAGCATTCTCCCATTCTTATCTTTTACACCCTTACTATTTCCCTTGATACCTTCCCTAACTTTCTTGACTTCTTTCCAGAACAGTTTCTTACTCTCCCTCCATTTTACACTCAGATTCCTTCCAAATTCCTCATCTACTCTTCTCTTACTTTCCTTCACTACTCTCTTCACCACCCTCTTACTCTCTACATACCTCGCTCGTTTCTGTCTCTCGAAATCTTCATTCCCTCTACTACCCAACCACTCTCTATATGCTTTCTTCTTTTCTTCCACAGCTATTTTTTACCTCTTCTGTCCACCATGCTGCACCTTTCACTCCCCTCCCTCTTCTCCTCACTCCACACACCTCCTCACATGCTGCACATATCTCTTCCTTAAACACCTTGCTCATCTCCTCCACTTCCTCCATAACTTCCAGGTCGAACCCACCTAGTCATCTTTCTACTGCTCTCCTGTACTCTTCCCTGATTTCCTCCTCCTGTAACCTCTCCACCCTCCTCACCATTCCACCTTCCTCTCACCTCCCTCCAGCTCTCCTCACCCACTTCTGTTGTATCCTAACCTTAGCTACTACTACATAATGATTAGACAGACCCCCTCCAATACCCATATACACTCTAGCATCCATCACAGATTTCTTCATTCGTTCATCCACACATACATAATCAATCAATGACTTTCGTATTAGCACCAAATATGCATGGGAGGGCGAGTGGCACTAGATTTAAACCTCAAATTAGCATTAATGTTCCATGTATAACTTCCCTGCACCCTCTAAACTCTTTTGGTAATGGCCTATAATTAGCAAATTAGTATGTTAAGTTATATTATCTGCCTATTTAATAATATGAATTATATGGCCTATGTCAGTCAGTTTTGTTGTCTAAGCATTGTAAACTTACAACCAAAAGTACCATGCTTTCTTTCAAGTACCAATGAGGTTAATACTTATATAATTTTTGGTGTTTTTGTGATTTAAACACTTCTGCGTCTCCTTTGGTCCAGGTGCGTCTCTTTAGGGTTTTGTGATAAAAAGGAGACGCATGTCTTATTTGTCTTCTCACTCTTAAAGAAGAACAGGTACAACATTTTTGTTGATATTCTTTAAAAATAGAAACATTTTGCTATTTATCCCCCCCTACTCTCAGTTTCCAATTTGTTATAGGCTGACAGAAGCAACTCGACAAAAAAAATAAGTACAGTCCATCCTCCTATAAAGCGAGTTTAGGGGCAGCACTGCGCCTCGTGTTGTAGGTATTTCGCGTTGTAGGAATAACACTTTAAATGGAGATAATTCTATATGGGACTGGGCCCCCCAATTTTGCCACTTTTCCGTATTTTTTTAGCTTAATAAATATATAGGCTAGGCTATACAACTTCCATTTCATCGGAATAACATTCACCGCCAAGCATAGTCACAGCTGGGGTTTGTTGTTGTTTCGTGGAGAATATCTAACCAAACGTACTGTCCGACATTAATTTATTATCAACAATTGGATATTCGTTACTGTGGGCTCTTATTACTCTACTTCCTAATAATAGGCAAGTAAATTATAAGATCATGTTTGGATAAACAAATATACCGAATTAAATTAGAATGAAGAAACAGTAAGTTGAGTGAGATGTTTCAGCTTGCCGTCAACCCAGCTCCGAAGCTCTCTTGCCGTCGCACTGTAGGTGGGGGGGGGGGGGTCGCGCATTAAGAGGAGGCGCCGGATTTGAAGCACTCGGCAAGGCCATTTCGCGTTATATGTTTTCGGCTCGGGTTATAAGAGGTTTAGGTAATTCGGGACCCCCCCCTCGTGTTGAAGGAGGATCGCGTTGTAGGAGCTCATGTTATAGGAGGATGGACTGTATCCATTTTTGCGTCTGCATTGGCCATCGTACCCTATTTACTCTGAAAATGACTTACATCTCAGTATTTTAAGATCGTTGGATAATGGGAGAAATCAAATTTTCCAGGGATTGTAACTAGGCTAGTCCTAATTTCAACTACTGTAAATGATGAAAACTACCTAGCCTAAAACCGAAAAGAAAAACCATGGGAAAATTAGTGGTAGCCTAGCTGCCTAGTTTCGGTCATATTTTCCAAAATAGATAGGCCTAGGCCTAAACAACACTTACCTGGCTAGCCACTAGGCTTAATTTCTTCCACTGTCCACCTACACAATGGCACAAATTAGCAATATAGGCTATTCTTCCAATTTCCGAATCCAAAAGCCTAACATTGTACCAATTCCAAATTATTTCCAATTCTCAGGACCCCAGTCGGAACTTTCCATTATTATGAGGTAATAATAATAATAATAATAATAATAAGTTCTTAAAGCTAGCG
The DNA here is from genome assembly GCA_032716605.1 of Paralithodes platypus. NCBI lineage: Eukaryota > Metazoa > Arthropoda > Malacostraca > Decapoda > Lithodidae > Paralithodes > Paralithodes platypus. The sequence continues at coordinate 38,927,234 of CM064582.1, read as the reverse complement.
CATGCGCCAGCTAAGGATAACCCAATAAGGCCGATTAGGCGTATTTCCATTGGGGTCCTGTACTACTATCCCATCCCCTTGCTCATTAGGGATGGTAACGACTCAGTGCTTGTGAAAAACCATTAATGCGCCGAGCGTGGGCGCGATCCTGGGCCTTCAAGATGGAAGTCCAAGACGCTAGTCACTACACCAGCGAGCCGCTGGTGTTATGGATGGTGGGCCATATCAGAAGTCTGAACTGAATTGGATTTGGACACCATACTAAAATACATTTGTTTCCGCATTAGGCAATACACGAATATCACTAGGCCTAGTGCCTGATTAACCCTCCAGCCCCGGCTATGTATTATATATATATTCCTCGAAAACCGGGTGTTTTGGCCGAAAAACGTCTAGGCTAGGCTACCGTATATTCGTTAATCAGACTGCTTCCCGCATTCCCGCGCATCCCCAAGCGTAGCTGTGTTATTTACCTGTAGAATGGCATTAAGTAGAGCTCTCTAAGTCAACTGGTTGAGCTGTGATGATGATTTCATTGGAGATAACTTTATGGCCAAAACAGCCACTTTACACCACTTTTCGATACTTAACAACAACATACAGGCACACACGAACAAGCGACGCTCTCCTTCTTGTGGCCGGAGATGCGGAGCGTCGGTCCTGCCGGCTGTTGTTTACATGCGTCGGACCGACGCCTCGCACACCAAGCTCACAGGCTTTGACGTCATGGGTGTTTAAGAGCCCTTCCGGGTAGCTCGTGTATGCTTTTTTATGGGCGTTCAAGAGCCCTTCCGGGAACAGAGGGTTAAACACCATTATCTAGAGATCTCAGCCTGGTTTTTTCAACACTGTAATTATGTAATAAGGCCTTATATCACACGAAAACGCTATAAAGTTATACACATGTGGTGTAAACGAAAGCTTAATACAATATGGCGTATGTCTCAAAATGTTGGAATCAACGTGTGAAATGATAAATATTGTTTATCATTAAATCGCAAAACCACACAAGATTATCATGAAGGGTCCAGTTTTCAGGCTATTAACACATTATGAGCGGGTGGTCTGTGGCCTTTTCAGGCCATTCTGACTGCTATATCAACCATCAGCATGAAAGGAACTGTATTGTGCCAAAAACTAGGCGGAAATCGCTACACAATGACACCACATACAGCTACGTAGCACTCATGGAGCCCTGACAGTGTTACCTCAAAGATGGAAGTTTAGCAGATTTTGCTACATTGTTCACTTTTTGCGAACTATTGGTCACACTGTCATCCTCCCGCGCGGTGGGGAACTGGAGTTAGTGTGGGCCGGGAGGCCACAGATGTCGGACGTATGGTTCATTACTGTTCCACCCATTTTCACTCGATTTTCACCCATTTTTCACCCGTTTTTTGCCAGTTTCTTTAACTCGACATAAGTCGCGCGCCGCTAGACAAGGGTTAATGTCTATATTGCGTACAACATTTACGTTGGAATACACGAATGAAGCCTATAGGCATTACTAATTCCATTTATTGTAGAATTGTTGAACCACTTATCGTATCACAGAATATATGAGACTCCAAAATTTTGAGAAACGTTTTGCAACTGTAAGCTTGCCACCATTATGCTTCTGTCAACATTCTACAGATAACATATATTAGAATCAAATTTTATTGTAGGCCTATTTGTTAATTATTACAGTTTTAATATAATGATAAGTTAATAAAACCTACTTAGAGTAACTTTACATGTCTTTCTACAATCAATAGTCTATCATAGGTATTATATATACCGGTATATGTTTTGAAGAGTTTAAGTTCGGAATCAGAATTTTATCGAAACGGTGTCAAACGAGAGACCTATTCCCACTTAGTTAATCATTAATACTAAATATACTGTTATATTTACGTTTTTTTGTTTAGTTTGAATGTGACAAAATGGCCAAAACAATGCTATTCCATGTTAGTTTTCTTGTATTCCATTTCATATTCATTCAAGTCTTAGCACAAAATTACCCTGATTTGACACCGTGGTTATCATCAAAGCCTCGCATACATGGCGCCAATTTTAAATAACTATAAAGGTATAAGCGGCATATGTTTACCCCAATATATTCGTAACTTGACCGTAACTATTAGAAATTGGCTAATATATTGAAATGGATAGGAAACTATCCCTCTATGTAAACAAATGAACACACGCACAGAGCACAAATAAGTACGGTACATAAACAGGGCATACAGTATTTTGTTTTGTTAAATTGTATGTAGGACAAGCTGAAGGTTGCCTTTGTTGTTGTTCCCTAAGCTGCCTGGCCGAACAGCCCCGAGTCCCTGAGGAAGGCCATGGCCACGATCGGGCTTTCCCACAGAGCTCTCATTGAGTGTAGATTATGTTGTTGGCATATGTGGTTGTGTGAAATGCAGTCTTCTATGATGTGTTTAATGGTATGGGGTGCTGTGTTACATCCTGGGCAGGTGTCGACGACGGAGTCATCCAGTCTCTTCTGATAGCTCAGGAGGGCTGGATGGTGTCCGCATCTCAGCCTGGCCAGGTGGACTCTGTCCTCGCGAGCAAGGGAGGATTCGGAACGATGGATTTCGGGAGGTCGTGCTTGCAGCTGCGTGTTGTCTGTGAGTGAGTAGATGGATCGGAGAGAGATATGAGTATGGATGTGCTTCTGGAAGTTGGTTCGGGGTGGGCAGGGAGGGAGAGAGGACAGTAATTGTGTGATACCGTGTGCTGGGTGTTGTTTTGATATTTCTTGGTGTCTGTGGGTGTGTTGCCATGTAGTTTAGTGGGTAGTCCTGGTTTGTGGAGGCTGCTGCCAGGAATTGAGTGCCTCTCATGTCCAGATGGTCTTTGACTTTGAGGATTTTGGTTTCTTGATGCAGGTCAAAACTATTTTGCAGAATCTCTCAGTAGATAAGGCTCCTGGTCCAGATGAAATTCCTCCAATAGTACTTAAGAATTGCTCCTTGGTGCTCGCTCCTGTATTGGCAAAAAATTTCTGTCTGTGTACTCATACCTCATGCTTCCCAGTACCCTGGAAAGAAGCAAACATCCATCCAGTTCCTAAAAAAGGTGCCTCTTCAGATCCATCAAACTACAGACCAATAGCTATAACTTCCACTCTTGGTAAAGTCTTTGAAATTATATTAAATAATCACTTCAATTGTGCCGCCTCTCCACATCTTTCCCCGTAGAACTAGGGCAGCTGAGAGCGCCCATGAATTTACACTTTCTCCTCCACAATGCAGAACTTCTGCTTATCAGAATTCATGTATCCCCAGAGCTACTACTCTTTGGAATTCACTTCCCTCGAATTGCTTTCCACAAACTTACAATCTACAAATGTTTAAATCAGTGTTGGGATTACCACACTGTCATGCAAGGACTTCTTCACTTCCATACTGACCACCCTATTTCTTGTTACTGCTTTTAGCATTCCTACAACCCTCTTCCCCTGTTGTACCCTCTCCCGCACTTCTTCATCCATAGTCCCATCTTTACTCAACTCACATATATGAATGAAACGGACTTATGTTTCTGAAAGACAAAGGAGACATTTTTATTTACTCTCGTTTTAATTTTATTATTTGTGTGTTAGAAGGGTAATATTGTTTTCAATTCCATCGTATTAGAAATGATTCATAGATTAAAAAAAGATCAAATAAGACATAGTTATATTTATGTAAATATATAAGGTAATTTTTTTTTTTTTTTTCTTCTATGTGATTGAGGGAGGCAAAAGGCATAACTGCCTATAGCGAGTGCCTCCCCCATAGTTGAAAGAGTGACAGGGCCAAAATCAAGGGACGTTCGAGCCAAAATGCCTGGGCACACGGAGTTGAGGCCGTAAGTAGGCCTATATAAGATATATATACAGTGACCCCTCAAAATACGCGCAATTTATCTACGCGTAATCAAAACTACGCTTGAACCACAATTGAGGCAACAAATCGAAAAGTACGCTCAATTATTCAAATGTACGCGCCGAGCGAACGAGCGGGAGTCGATTCGTATCTGTTGGAGAGTTTCGGGCGGCCATATTGGCGTGACGCCGGGCCCTCCGACGTCGTCACTGTTGACTGTGGAGAGAGACATATCTCCCGTACCAAACTATTATGTATCTATAAAGCACAACAGGATATTATGAATCTATTAACCCTTCCTACCCGGGCTGTCTTACCCAATGACGGTCGCCCCTACCCGGGTGAAATGGCTGAAAAACGTCTAGGCCTAGGCTACCGTATTTATGTTTATTTTCACTGCTAGAACTTTCCCACTCATCTATAATCGTAGTGCGGTTTTCAATCTGTATTTTGCCGTTGAGTAGAGCTCTGTAAGTCAACTGGTTCAGTTGTGATGACGATTTCAGTGGAGCCAATATTGCAGAGATGTTGCCAATATGGGGGCTTTTCAGACACTAATTTCGTCTGGCGTCAGAGCAATAACATTGAAGAGTCTTCTCCTTCTTGTTTTCGGAGGTGCGGTGACGCAACGCTTGGGTTTGTTGACATACGTCGTACGCACGGCGTTCAGACCAAGCTTAATTAGGCTATTAAGCTGCTGCCTTAGGTAAGGCATACCGGGTAGCGGCCCTTCTTTCGAGCTGTCCTTACCTAAGGCAGACCGGGTAGGAAGGGTTAATAGACTGTTCTTCGTTTTACATTGCATGTATCATTTATTGAGCTAACAAAATCGGAAATGGAAAATCTGTTTCTGTTCAGGAGTTGGAGGCGAGATTGTTTACACTTCTTTCGAAAGTCGCTTCAAAGCCCACTGCTCTCCCCTGGCTAAATGATGTGAAGCCTATTCCTTAACCCTTTATTGGCGGCGCGCAACTTATGTCGTGTGAAAGAAATTTGGACTAAGTGGCGGTTCACAACTTATGTCGTGTGCCATTTTCAGCACGTAATGTTGCAGAGAGAGAGAGCTGAGCGGTGTGAGGAGCGTAGTAAGGCTATGACCGACGCACACCACCGCGGTGGGCCAACTGAAGTGAAAACCACCCTCCCTTCCCCCCTCACACTCGCTACACAGGGAATTATGTAGGGAAAGTACCTAATTACATGGTTTAACGGTCGTACATGGATGGTTGAGGTGTCATTGGAAAGCTCTGTTTATGCCCTTTCAGGGATAGATACTTGTTTTACGCTCTGGGTCTTATTTAGGCATGACAATGATCACGTAAACAACCCTATTTAGGGTAAAAACACCCTGCTGGGCGGTACATATAAATTACCGCCTAGGCCGCTCGTTAGGTGTTAATATGTATACAAGCTATTGAAGTATCTCACTTGACACTATGTAGGCTTTATGAAACTATAGGCTATATAGGGTGTATTACTTTTCGACTCAAAACTTTACCAGTAAGCCTAGGCGGCTAGGCCTATTATTTCAGTCGATCCGTTTCGGACGCAGTGCTATCGATCGATGGCGCAGATCCGGCGTTGCTCAACCACTACCAATTTGAGTTAATTTACGTTTGTGTCTTATTTGTATACATTAAATTAATTTTGTGTGGTAGATTAGGTTATGAAAACATATTTGTACAGTAATATGTTATATTTAGTAGTAGCCTCTACGTTTCCAACGTAGAGCTATATACATCTCGTATAATTCTGTTCCGTTGTGGAGCGGGTAATTATCGTAATCCATAGCGTGATTAATCGATAACATCTAGAGTAGCACCTACTCTCTCTACTAGGTACGTTGTACACACTTTTGAGGCTACTATTAAAAAGAAAAACAGAAAATAGTGATGAGAAAGAGAAGAGAAAATTATAGAATATTGTCCATCCAATCTGGCTCCCTAAGCCGCTGTCACGGGCCCACCGAACCATACGACAGGGTTTATTAGATCATCTGTTTCACGCTACTCTCCTGCACTACACGCGTTTTTTCGGGCCTCTGTTTTTGTGTCTTCCACGCCTGTTCCCTACCCTTTGGGTGAGTTGTGGGCCTTCTTTAAGGTTCCTGTGGTTTTAGACAGATGATCTGTGATGTAGGCACGCCGAAAAATGGGCTCTAACGTGTTTTTTGGAGTGTGGCGTTGAAACTGGAGGTTACTCTATCTTTTTGCCTTCTGCGCATGCGCCGCCGCTTGGGCGTATCTCATTCTATGGCCTTCTTTTGTTCTTTTTTCATTTGCGGTGGCTTTAGTTTTGGTCTTAGCAGGGTCTATTCAATTCGTTTTGGTCACTGCCTTAGTTTTGCTATATTTTTCGCGAACTTAGGCCTAGGCGTACTTGTGCCCTTCTCGTTGGTTGGGAAGGGGGCGCTGACCCTCCTTTTTGGTGTCTCGCTTTTTGGGGGCTTTTTTACTGGTGTCTGCCTCTCCTCAAGGGTGCAGGACCTAGTGCGCCATGTAATTTCATATATTACTGCCTCAAGTACTGATTAGGCTAACTTTAGTGGTTTTCAACACTGTGGTAACCTTCTGGCATTCGTGCTCGTGTTGTTGAAGGTCCCGGTGCTCTGTTTTCCTGGTTCTCCCCATAACCACGGACGTAACCCGTTCTGATGTGTTTTGCTGACAGTTTTTCTTCTGTCTCTGTCCCCTTCGGTTGTGTCTGCTTACCCACTGGCTCTCCCGCGCCTGTTGTGATTTGGTGGGGTTCACTTTGGACCCCCCCCCCCCGTTTTTGGAAGGGATGGCTTTCACTGTCCATTGGGCCACAGCACTTGCTGTGCCGTTTCTGTTGGGTTACCGCCCTGGGGCGGGTATCCCGCTCTAGGTCGGGGCCTTCCTTTACGGTCCCCTTCACTGTCACTTGGGCCGCAGCACTTGCTGAGACGTTTCTGTTGGGTTACCGCCCTGGGGCGGGTACTTCCCACTCTAGGTCGGGGCCTTCCTTTACGGTCCCATGGTCGCCTCCTGGCTCCTCCGCTCTGGTACGGGCCTTGCCCGTGCTATATCGGAGACTTGTTGTTGTTGCTGTTTGATGCCCACGGACTCTCCCGCGTCTGTTGTGCCTGGCTTAGCTCCCTTCGGGTTCCTCGGCTGCCGTCGGGGCCTCTCCGCTCTAAGACGGGCCTGCTTTTGTGCATTCTTGCCTTCCATCGGCGCTGCTCTCGTCTTTTGACGCATCACGTTCCTGGGCGTGGGTGTCTCTATCCGGCCCCTCCGCTCTGGGACGGGTATGTCGCTTCCCTGCCTTCTCTTGCCGCGTCCCGCTCCTGGGCGGGGGAGTCCGTTTCAGACTCCTCCGCTCTGGGGCGGGTTGTTGCTCCCCGCCTAAGAACGCAGGCGTTCCCGCTCGGTGTCGGGGTTTTTCCGCTCTAGATCGGACATCCCCGTTTCCGGACGCGCTCATCTTGACTCGGTTTAGGCCTAGACTGGTCGTCCTGCACTTCCATTCAGACATATTTTAATGCTCCTTTTTATCGGGCTGTGCTTTCTGACCTACAGGACCTCTTCCCTGATACCGGCCTTAAGGTATCGGTCTCCCTTCGGTTTTGGGGTGGGGTTTCCTTCAGTTCTTCAGAGGGTTGTGCCTACCCCTTGGTTTTTTCTGACCTCGGGTTTTGGGCTCTTTGGCCTGTTGCTGGTTCCCCTATGGCCTTCCTGTTCCTCCTTTTGGAGGGTTTTCTTCAGCTTTCACTTCCAGGGGGACATGGGGGGGGGGGGGGGGGCACTCTCCTTCATTGGATGGGACTCCAGTCTCCAGGCCTAGTGAGTGCTTTTAGGCTACTCCCTGACCTGGTGCCTGTAGCCTATTCTGGATCTCTGATCTTTCTTTTGTGGATGACCCCCTGCCTGGCCTCCCGTTTCGGGGGCACTCTTTGGCCTTCTTCTTCAGGATTCATCGCCTTCAGTGGTTTTTTCGTGGTGCTTCCGACCAAGCTCCGTCTTGTCTCGGCCACTGCCGTACATGCGTGCATTGCCATGGCCTTTCTTTTCTTGGGCTTACCACCAGGCTTTCTTCTTTTTACTGTCGATGACATACATGCATCCCTTCCCGTGGCCTCCACGGGGTCTTCACAGGGTTTTTTTCTTCTGGTTCCAGTGTAGTATGTCTCCTTCGCTCTGCTCTCGCCACGGGTTCCTCCCCGGGTGGTGAGTTCCAACTGTCCTACGGCCTACATTCCGCTCCAGAGCGGATTTCCGCCCCCGAGCAGAGCGGCCCATTCTGGTCCGCTCTTCTCTGGGTCGGTAATAGGGTGCTTTGCTTTGCCTCTGTATTGGGACTCGGTTGCAGTAGTTCCCGGACTTCTCCTTTTCTTCAGATTGTGCTACCACTTTCCTCTGAGGGTACCCTTGGGCGTCTTCTTCTCTTCAGTACCTTCCTCCTTTGGGTATTCTTATTATCCTCTTCCTTTATGAGGCTTTTCATGCCCTCCTTCTCGGGACTTGCACAGGGTTCTTTGCACTTGCTGGTTCGCCTGGTCTCTCCCTGACCCTCCGCATAGGGGGTCCCTCTTCACCCCTCACCACGCACAAGGGGGGGGGGTGGGGAGGATCCTCACTTTCATGAAAGGTGCTCCATTTGCAGGGTGTAGTGACCACTTTTGTGCGTTTTTCTGCCCTTGTGCCTGTTTCGAAGGGCCCCCCTTTTTTGTCCTAGCCTGCCTCCACAGGGGAAGGGGTACTCTCCTATCAGGGATTCATTTTTTTTTTTTACCAATATTGTGCTTGCACTCAATTCCTGTGCTTCACTGTCTGGTTCAGACCATCCATGTATTTACCTAATTGTAGTTTACAGGAGTTGAGCTAGGCTCGTGTTGTCCCGTCTCTCAGTCTAACTTTTTATCCAATTTTTTCTTGAAAATATGGATGTTCCTTGCCCCTACCACCTCCTCCTCCAGCCCATTCCATTTGTCAATACATCTATAGGGGAAGCTAAACTTCCTGATATCGTTCTTGCAGGTAGGTCTTTTTACTTTGTAGTGTGGCTCCACCCAAGGCTCAGGAGGCCACCGCTGCCCGGTTTTGCCTCCATCCACCCCATGCTTGTACGTGGCGGTCTTCTTGGGACGCTCTACTGCTGTCCCTCCTCTTTCCCTGTGGTAACTCTTTGTGGCCCGCCTGCTTTCTTCCCCTGCTCTGCCTGGGGCGCTTCATCCTGGGGCCTTCGGACTCTTTTTCCTTTCCGGTTGCAGTACGGATATCCTTTCCTCCCTGCGCACACCATGGGGGTTCCCGTCCTGCCATGCCCGTTGGGCCATGGAGAGTCCTACCCATGTCTCGGGCTCCAACCGCGTTGGGTTTACCTCTCGGAGGTGTAGACCGTGTCTCGTCGATCTTGACCCTTGGGTCTCGTCCTTCCCGGACGCTGTAGGGGCAAGGTCTCGCCTCTGCTCTCCGTGGTCGGGGTTTCGCTCTCTCTGTAAAGGACCGCCTCCGACGGTTTGCGCGCTTTCTCGACGAAGGGGTGCGTACCATGCTTCCCCTTTCCTCTGCTGTCTCCCTGGCGCCTGTACGCTTTTCCCCCGGTGCCTCGTTCGGACGTCCCTACTGTTTCCGAGGACGCCGGGTCGTAGGGGAGACGCCGCTCTCCTTCACCACGTCGCCGACAGTCTCCGGCTCCACTCCGCCCTGTCTCTTCCCCTGTACGATCCCCGTACGTGCTTCCATACTGGGCGGTGTTCTTGCCTACATCACCTGCTCTACCTGTGGTTGCTGCTCCGGTTGTCCTTCCTCCCACTCGCTCCCGGGCGGCATCGACTTCTTTAGTCATGCTCCCTGCGTGTGGCCTGGGGCTGGTTGGTCGGCCTGTCCACGTTCCGTCCCTCGGGACGTTTCCGGTCCCTAACGGACGTCGCTTCCCTTCCCTTTACGGGAAGCCGTCGTCGTGGGGGCACGTGGCGGCATCCCGCCCGGGACAGGCTCTTACACATGCACAAGGAGTGTGCCCGGTGCCTGCGCGTTGGCAGATACGGCTCGAAGCCTTTGCTCGACACGGCATATATGTCGACGCGCCCACTGTCGGCATCGTATGAGTTTCAGTAGTGTCATTCCTTAGTTTCTCTTTTACTGTTCCTTGTGGCTGACGGAGGGCGTCGACTTCGGGGTTTGGTCGGGGATGGGTTCTTCACCACTCCCTCCTGTCCTCCGTGTCGAGCCTCGTCATGCCTTCATCCGGGGTTTCACCTCCATTTTGGGCCTGGTTCTTTGCCTCTACATTATCTTTCTGAACGTATGCCACGTTCCTTCACGCCCCCAGAGAAGGGTGCCCTGGAACGTGTTCACATGCCCTGGCGGCGCCCTGCTCGCATGATCTCCACCCTCTTCGAGCGACTGCACCTCGCTCGGCTTCCCCTCAGGCTTATTGTAGCCCCACCGCCTAGGGTGCTCGGGAAGGGTGGGGCCCCATTTGGGCGTGTGCGACTGCAGCTCGCCTCCGTCGGCTTCCTTCAGTGTCCCTTCCATGAGGCTGCGCGTTGTCGCCAGTCTCTGTGGTTTTCCTTCTGTACACTGGCGCCGGCTGAGGTCCACACTTCGCTGTTGCTTTCTGTGCTCCCTCCGGAGGGGCTCTTCTCTGCTCCTGCCTGGCAGGGGTCTTCCCTCTTTGCTGCTGCGGGGCTCTTCGCTCCCCGTCCGCCTGGGATGTTCCGACCCTCCTCAACCGCTTCCTCTTCATTGGGGTCGCCAGACCGGCTCGTAACGAGGCCGCCAGACTCGGGGCCCCTACCGGCTCTTGCGTCCCCACTCTCGGTTTAGCTTTGCCGTTCGTGGGCGCGCCGGATAATACGGCGGGGTCTGTCCTTGAGGTGCCGGTCCACATTTCCGCTCCGGCGCCCTGCGTGTCCTCGGCCTGTCTCCCCAGACGTCGCCTCGGTTCTTCTGTCCATGGGTTTATTCGGGAAGTCTCGCCTCACCAGCGGGCCTTCCTGTCACATGTCTTTCTGGTCTCCGTGACGGACAGCGAGGTGTTGTGACCGGTGGTCGACCTGTCGTGCCTCGTCTTTGATGCCTCTCATTATGTCACGTTCGGCGGTATACCCTTCGGTCTCCATGTCGCCCCTCGTGTCGTTACGACCCTCGTCGGACTGGCCTTGCCTCCCCTGTTCACTCGGGGTCTTCCGCTCCTCTTTTCCGTGGTGGGTGGGTTCTTCTCCGCGAACTCTCCCGCACACTGTGTCCACGCCGCTCTCCTTGTTCCTCCTCGTTCCTCGGTTCGGTTTCCTAGTCGCCGTTCCCGAGTCCTGCCTTCCACCGTCGCAAGATGTACCGTGGGCGGGCCTCGACTGGGACAGGTCGAGCACGCCTGTCACCCTGAGGCAGGTGACTGCGTAGTCTTTTCCTTCTTCAGGACCTGGCGGGGTACCTGTTTTGCCCCGCACTCCTTTCCGCCGTCGCCCTGCGTGTCCCCTACCTACCCGGGACTGCTGGCCTATGGGCGGTTGCTCTGTCGATGGGACAGAGCGCCCGGGTAGTTTGGTCTTTCCAACACACCGTATTCGATGTGTTTCCGCCGCCCGACGCCCTTTTTGATGTGCACAGTCCTCCGCAGGCTGAGTGGGTACGTGAACTTTGTTTGGTTGTTCACTTCCATCTGGCCGGCACACGCCTGGTCCGCTCAGCTGTGGCGGTGGCGCCCGGGTCCTGTTCCCCTATCGTTCCCCGATTTCCACTTGGGATCGATTGGTGGCCTCAGGACCTCGTTGGCCTTCACATCGTGGATGTTTGTGAGGCAGGGTGGCTGCCGACGTTTCGTCGTTCTTTGACTGCCAAATCCTCTCCGCTGGCCACATTCTCAGTGGCAGACTTCCGTCTCTCACTGGCACGGTTTTCCTTCTGGGATGACCAAAACGTCACGGACGCGCCTGTCGGTGGCGTTCGTGTTTCCCTACCTCATTTGGTTCTTTTTGAGATGCGTCCCACCATATGCACCATGCTTCAGCCCCGCCTGTTGGCCATTTGGGTACCGTTTGAGTCATTCACGGGGTTGGTCGTTCCTCACAGGGCATTGGATTTCCTCATGCGGGCCTGCTTTGGACTTCGGCCTCCCCGCGTCAGATTCCTCCTCAGTGGTCTCTGGCGGAGGCTCTCCCACTGCTCTCGTCTGCCTCTTCACTATTTACCCCGCGCCTGCGCACTTCCATGCCATGACACTGTTCCTTCTGGCTTTGGCGGCGGGTGACGATGTCTCGGAGATAGCTGCCATGTCTACGACCCGGCATTGCTTCCGTTTTCTCCCGTCCTTGGGTCGGTTACTTTGGCTCCGTCTGTTCGTTTTGTGGCTACACCCGTACGCGCCACTCCCGTTTTTAGGCCTTTCCTGTACCGGCTTCCACACATGGTAGGGTTCATCGTCCGTTCTGCCCGGTTCAAACCCTACATACGTATGTGTCCTCGGCCAGGCCAGTGTCGGGGTTGACATTACGGGTGGCGCCTACGTCCGATAGGAGGCTTGATCGCCGTGCTGTGGGTCTTCGCCTGTGTCGGGTTCTTCGGGCTTGTAACCCGTACGTTCTGGGCACAGCTCATGCCGTCCGTTCGTACACTGCTCCATTCAGGTTTTACTTGATTTTCTCGCCCGGACTTTGCCGACACAGGGCTTTGGTCTTCCCCCACCACGTTTGTCTCCTCCTCTCTGTCGTTGTCCGCCGACAGTCCGGGGCGTCCTTGTAGTGCGTTGGGCCTGCAGGTTCCCTCGGGGTCTACCTGCGGGGTTCCTTCTGTCTCTTGTCCTTCTCCTGCCCTGTCCTTCCTTATTGGGGGGGGGAAGGGTATTGCACTATACCTATACTTGCACCTATGTTCAAGATTAATAACTGGGCTAAGCTTTTGATATACTTTCTAGTCTTAAGTATACTACGTTCTTTCGGTATGTCTTGTCCTCATACCACTGAACTTTTCTCATATGGCTTTTAGTGCTCGTCACTGATGTTGCTCATGTAGTTTCTCGTCACATCCTGTATGGTACTCATATTCGGCGTATGCCGGTATTAACTCGTTACAGTATGGGTCGTCCTGCTTTCTTCCGAAAGGAAGTGGGGGGGGGGGGGGGATCCTGAAATTTATATTCAGCATTATGAAATGCATCATTCTTTGTCTTAGGCTAAGTTATCTCATGGAATAAGACTTGACCTCTTGATGTGCACCTGTCTGTACACTCTTTTATAAACTCTCTTGTTTAAGTCGGTCTTTCCATGGTCCTGATATTTACTAAGGGCTAAGTTTGTGTTTTTTCACTTGGATGTCCGCCTCCAATTTGTTACTCTAGCTTTGGAGACGTAGAGGCTACTACTAAATTGGGAGGTTTGACACTCTCCCAATGCCAAAGAAGGAAAACCTTCTATTTGGTACGTAGCCTCGGAGTATCCAACGTCATAGTATCCCGCCCTCACACTGTACCCCTGCCCATCCAATCTTGTCTTTTAACTTGATACCTAGATGATCTAATAAACCCGGTCGTATGGTTCGGTGGGCCCGTGACAGCGGCTTAGGGAGCCAGATAGGATGGACAATATTCTACAATTTTCTCTTCTCTTTCTCATCACTATTTTCTGTTTTTCTTTTAATAGTAGCCTCAAAAGTGTGTACAACATACCTAGTAGAGAGAGTAGGTGCTACTCTAGATGTTATCGATTAATCACGCTATGGATTACGATAATTACCCGCTCCACAACGGAACGGAATTATACGAGATGTATATAGCTCTACGTTGGATACTCCGAGGCTACGTACCAAATAGAAGGTTTTCCTTCTTTGGTATTGGGAGAGTGTCAAACCTCCCAATATATCCAGAATTATCCGAAATACATAAATCGGTTGGCATATTATCATATTTGTATGGGTTTCTGGACTCAGAGAATGATTATTTGATCTTTTACCACCATTTTAACGATGGACAAGTATTATGAATTATTTTCGTAGGGCAAATGATAACAAACGATTGTTTTGGTCCATGTCCGAAGTTAGCATGTTTTTTTTTTTAAACACATTTCAACTGCAGTGAGGTTGATTGGGAATCGGGAGATGCAGGGCCAAATCAGAGATCTTGGGGAAGTCGGCTAGTGGAGTTGGTTACGGAAAATGTACTTGCACAACATGTGAAGGAAAATACAAGAATGAGGGGTAATAACGAACCTTCTAAACTCGATCTGATTTTTACAAAAGATCCTCACGAAATTAGTGATATAAACTATCTATGTCCTGTAGGTAAAAGTGATCACCTATTACTAAAATGGAAGTTGACCTCGAGTAATGCCAATAGATTAGACAATAGCTACATAAATGACAGATTAAATTATAGTAAAGCTGATTATGTATCCTTGAAAAGATATTTAGAGGGAGTAGATTGGGATCTTATTTTGAAGGAACGGGACGTACATGGTAAATATAGTAGATTCCTCGAAATTTATAGAGTAGGAACCAATATGTTTGTCCCAAGATATAAAACTGGAAATTTTACTAAGCAGAAAGATTGGTTTAATTTGAAATGCAAAAGAGCTTTGGGTAGGCGTGATGCAGCTTGGGCTAGATTAAGAAGAGGTTAAGAAGAAGGAACACTGAGAGTAATCGGAATAAATAAACAGGAGAGGAATAGATATGTTAACATAATTAGGCAAGTTAAAATGAACTATGAGAAGAACATAGTAAATAAATGTGAAAGTGACCCTAGATTATTTTATAAATATATAAACAGTAAGTTGAAGGTAAAGAAACAAATTACTAAATTAAGAGTTGATGCTAGAACGTATGAATATGTATCGGACATGTGTGAGGTAATGAATAACAAATTGGGGTCAGTTTTTACTAGAGAGGAAGGTTTTGACGAACCACAGGCGGGAGTACTGGAGAGTGGTCTTAGTAAGATTGAAATAACTAGAGATGAGCTGTTATCTGCGATGAGAGGACTTGAAGTAAGGAAAGCTATGGGACCGGATGAAGTGTCTGCCTGGGTTTTAAAGGAGTGTGCAGAGCAATTAGTGGAGCCAGTGAGGGACATAATTCAAGCTTCCTTAGATAAAGGACAGGTTCCTGTTGAATGGAAAAGAGCTAATATCATTCCGATATACAAGAATGGAAACCCTGAGGACCCTCTAAACTATAGACCAGTTTCACTTACTAGTATTGTATGCAAGATTTGTGAAAAGCTAATTAGGAAGAGATGGATGAAAATGTTGGAGAGAAAGAAGATAATAACCCCAAAGCAATTTGGATTCAGAGAAGGGACATCTTGTGTTACCAGTTTGCTATGTTATTACAGTAGGGTGATAGATGTACTCCAAGAAAGAGGCGGATGGGTGGACTGCGTCTACTTAGACCTTTCCAAAGCATTCGATAAGGTACCACATAAGAGATTGTTATCTAAGCTTGAGACGCTAGGATGTGTCAGGGGGAGTTTGCTAAAATGGATGGAGAGCTATTTAACAGATAGGGAAATGAGGACCAACATTAGAGGAACTTACTCATCGTGGCGGAAAGTTGAGAGTGGTGTGCCGCAGGGATCTGTGTTGGCACCTCTCATGTTCCTTATGTACGTGAATGACCTGCCGATAGGCATAAACTCTTACATGTCAATGTTTGCAGATGACGTAAAAATTATGAGACAAATAACAAATAAAAGTAGTGAGGAGCTGCAAGGGGATTTAGATAAAATATACGAATGGAGCACCAAGTGGAAAATGAAATTTAATATAAGTAAATGCCATGTGTTAAATATGGGAAGAAGTGTGAATAGACCAAATTGGGAGTACAGGATGGGAGATAATATAATTAGCAAGGCCGAAAAAGAAAAAGATTTAGGGTTGATTATACAAGATAATTTGTCGCCAGAGAAACATATTAACAAGCTCTTTAGCGGAATGTATGCAATGGCCGGGAATATGAAAGTTGCTCTGAACTACTTGGATGAGACCATGGTAGCGAAAATTATGAAGAGTATGATTAGACCAAGATTGGAGTATGCAGCAGTGGTGTGGTCCCCGCATCTAAAGAAGCATATTCACAAGTTAGAAAGAATCCAGAGAGCAGTCACTAGATTGGTTCCAAGTCTCAGAGAACTGCCATATGAAGGGAGGCTAGACAAATTAAATCTACCGAGTCTAAAAGAGAGGAGAGAGAGGGGAGACATGATAATGATGTACAAATGTACCCGGGGGCTGGAGAGGCTGGATAGGGAGGATATATTAATTATGGATACAGGAATAACTAGAGGCCACAGCTACAAAGTAAAAAGACCTACCTGCAAGAACGATATCAGGAAGTTTAGCTTCCCCTATAGATGTATTGACAAATGGAATGGGCTGGAGGAGGAGGTGGTAGGGGCAAGGAACATCCATATTTTCAAGAAAAAATTGGATAAAAAGTAGACTGAGAGACGGGACAACACGAGCTTAGCTCAACTCCTGTAAACTACAATTAGGTAAATACAATTAGGTAAATACAATCGGTTGAATGATAGTGTTCTAGCTAGTGCGTTATACAAGTGTAACAAATTTCCTTTGGTGGATGTTGTCTCTGGTAATGTTACTACAAAATAATATCAGTCACAACATCATTCATACAAACAAATTTCTTCAGGGTGATAGAAGTTTGGCAGGGTAGCGAAAAATTTACATATTTTCGTCATATATATAATATTTTTTTAGTGTACCTATACTCATGTCAGTTCCCTGGGACTTTTACATGCTCTTCCTTTGCCATTTCTCTAAACGGACCCCACAAAAAAAGAAATAAAATAAAAAGCGTTTCCATTATATAATGACAATGTCTAATTATTTATTATCGCCGATGTCCGAAGTTATCACCGCAGTCCGAACTTTCCCCATTTTACGGTAATCCTCTCGGGCATGGAAGCATACATTCCATTTTCTTTCAGTCTAATACAAACAAATCTTGGTTTACTCACGATTGTTCTACTGCTGTCCGCAACAAGGAGGAAGCATTCAAATGTTACCGTCGCCTTCAAACCTAAGAATCTCATACTTCCTGTTTCTGCCTGGAATCATGCCAAATCTGTTCTTCGACTTGCCAAACGTTCTTTCATCAATAATTAATGCACTGAACCATCCAACTCTAGCTCTTCCTAATCCTTCTGGCATCAATCATCTCCAACAATTTTTCTTCTTCATCTTTCCCTCCTCTTTTCCACTCTGATGGCAGTACCGTTACTTCTTCTGACAAAGCTGAACTATTCGCTAACACTTAGCTAGAAACTCCACTTTGGATTATACCGGTGCTATTCCTCCCTCTCTCTTACTTATGCTTAGCATCATAATCTCTTCCAAGGATGTACTTTCCACCCTCTCTGGGCTTAATAGTAAGAAGGCGTACGGGCCAGACGGTGTTCCTCCTCTTGTACTAAAAAACTGTGCTTCCGTGCTGACTCCCTGCCTAGGCAAACTCTTCTGTCTCTGTCTCTCCTATACTGTCTTCCCTTCTTGCTGGAAATTCGCTCTCATTCAACCTGTCCCAAAAAAGGGTGAATTCTCTCAACCCTCCAACCTTCCAATTGCTCTCATTTCTTGCATCTCTAAAGATTTTTAAACTATACTTACCTCAAAATTTCATAAGCATTTATCTTCCCAAAACCTACTCTCAAACCGCCAGTATGGCTTCGATAAGGGTTGTTCAATTGGTGACCTTCTTTCTTATCTTACTAACTCTTGGTCATCCTCCATTTGGGACTTCGGTGAGACTTTTTCTGTTGCACTAGACATATCGAAGGTCTTCGATAGAGTCTGGTACAAATCTCTCATTTCCAAACTACCCACCTTCGGTGTCTATCCCTCCATCTGTGCCTTTGTCTTTAATTTCCCTTCCGGCCGTTCCATAGCTGCGGTTGTGGACGGCCACTGTTCTTTTCCTCAACCTATTAACTCCAGTGTTCCACAGGGTTCTGTCCTATCTCCAATTCTCTTCCTAATATTCATAATACGACCTTCTCAACTGCACCTCCAGCCCCATTCACTAATATGCTGATGACTTTACATTACACTATTCAACTAGCCTTCCACAACATCATTCACAGCAGGAACTCCATAACTCACGTAAGGAGGCCATAGAACACCTATAATCTGATCTCTCTACTATCTCTAATTGGGGTAGAGAAAACCTTGTTACTGTCAATGCTTCCAAAACTCAATTTCTCCATCTGTCTTCTCGTTGCCCCCTTCCAGAAAAATATGACTTACACTTCAACAACATACAAATTAACCCTTCATCTTCTCTTAACCCTTCCGGCCCGGGCTGCCTTTCTAAATGACGGAGCTCGTATCCGGGCGATCTGGCTGAAAAATTATTAGTGTAAACAAAGGTCTATCTCCCTTAATATAAGAGGTAGAATTATCAAGGTAACATTAAAATGTGCGCCTTACCTTGCTGCATAGAATGGTGTTGAGTAGAGCTCTCTAGCTCAACTGGTTACAGAGTTATAGCTGTTAGGGGAGGTAACTTTTGGCGCGTATTTACCTCGGCGCGTCCGAACACTCAATCGCGGCCCCGGCTACGACGCCCTGTTGCAATCGTCGCCCTACCCGCAATTATGCCGGGAAGCGATTTGAGAGTTTTTATTGTTTATTATGCCATTTATTATAGTTATTATGTTTTTTCACTCAATAAAGTTATTTTATGAAGTTATTTGTGTCTCTGTCACTTATACTTAGTTTTATTATTATTATAGTGTCATTTTCACTGGACTATGATAATTGATAGTTTAATTTTCACTTTTATGTATTGTTAGGTAAGCTAATCATATAGATAGTGTCACTTTCACTTGTTCATATTGTTATGAAGGCACTTAGTATTACTTAGGTGTGTCTCTTTCACTTATACTTAGTTTTATTATTATAGTGTCACGTTCACTGGACTAGGATAATTGATAGTGTCATTTTCACTTATTTATTGTTAGAGGTAAGCTATAATATATGTTTTAGTGTCACTTTCAATTGTTCATATTGTTATGAAGGCACTTATTATTAGTTATTTGTGTCTCTTTCACATTTATTCATTATTTTATATTATTATTAGCCTACATTTTAGTGTCACTTTCACTGTTATTGTCACGGGCACTTCAATATTGTATGAGAGTGTGAAAGTCATTGAAGCACCGTCCAGCGCACAGTGCCACTTCACACTCGAGGCATTCCCATGTGGTTTTCTTGACTCTTGTGGGGTCTGCGAGTTGTGTGGCTGCAGACATGGCACCTCTTCTGACTTCTAACTCCACCACCTGGAGTTTTGAAAGGAAGGGGGTTGAGCTGGTGCTTCCTAAAGAAGTCGGCACACCCCTGGTGGTCCTTGTAGTGGTCTCCCAGGTTCCGCATGTTTAGCCAGGAGCTCAAGTATCACCTGCTTGTGGAACTTCCGCAGGGACTTGTACTTCTTGGCTCTTGGAGTCCTCAGACGGTAGATGTTGTAGGCATTGAGGGCCGACATATATACCGTATGCAGAATAAACTTCTTATACCACCTGCAAGATGTTCGCAGGCAGTCGATGAAGCCCATCTGCATGTCGAACTTGTCTATGAGGCGCATATTCAGGTTGTAGTCCAGGACAGCAGCTGGTTTCTGGACGGGGTTCTTCGTTTTTCGGTCCACCTTCCCTGTGGCGACCATCTCAGCCTTGTGGCATGTGGTGAGGAGGTTGACCTTGCGCTGGTGATGCCAGTGGATGGAGAGGATGGGGCCACTCTTCTTGTGGTAGATGTCTGTCTTCTTGGTCTTTGTTGGGTAGGTTGGCATGCCCTTCCTCTTTGCCTTGACTGTGCCGACAGTTCCAGTCTTGCGGTCATGGAGGTACAGTTGACCCCCGACTTGCGAACGTCCATTCAGCGAAATTTCGGTTGTACGAAGATCACAAATTATTACCATTTGCTCACTTAACATACCATAGATCACTTTAACAAACTTTATACCGAAGTCTAGCCTAGCCCCAAACCTTCTTAACACTCAAACAACTCAACTTCTTGTGAGAACACTCCTTAAAAGTTGTTATTAGTTCAAAACTAGGATAGATTCCACATGTTGTTTACAAAGTCGTTTCATGCACTCAACAAGTCATTTTCGTACACAGTGGATTTCCCCATTTTACCATGAACACATTTAATTGAATAACACATAAGAACTGCTGATTTAAATGATATTCTTGAATCTTTTTCCATTAGTTTGTTATGTATATGCTATAGCAGCATTTATTTATGGTTGCGAAAAATACTTCAATTGGTTAGCCGCCTAACCTCGTGTCATTTCGCTACCAATTTTTCGCCAGCTCTCACTATCCACAGTGGCTTCCTGGTTCATTACATTTTCCTAAATCTACCTATTTCATTGCTAATCTGATTTTGTTTTCATAAGTTTGTCATTTATATGCATATGGCATCATCAACTCGTTATTTCGAAAGACTAATATTAGTTAGCCTAGCCTAGGCCTAGCCTAACTGTTGTTTCGTGTAGGCTACAAGTCAGTTCTGGGATTTTTTTTTTTTTTTTTCGTGATCTGCAAATTTAATGGTCAATCTAGAACTCTTATCATAGCTTAAGATTGTATCATTAAAGCAACCTTGGAACACACCGAAAATACCGTTTGTCTGCCTGTTTGGACAAAAATGGCCAGATAGTGAATGCCGACATCGGGAGCAGACGACAGCAAAGCTCAGGGTTACCAAATAAAAATAATCCGTTAGATCCATTCTCAAATGTCGCTAGAAGACTGCTAGATAGTAAATTTGTGCCGAAAATCTTCCGAATAATGCAAGCCTCTAGACTATCAATCAAATATGGCTTGAATCTACAGAATATCACCAGAATTTGTCACTAGATGTAAATATTTGCCGCTAGATAAAAATATAAACCTAGGTCTAGCGAAAAAGAAGCAAATTGACAACACTCATGCTGCTTCCCTTACGATCCCATTAGTGACTCGGTTTGTGTTACCGGTACTTATGCGTTTTATTAGCCAGTTGTATGTTATGTTGCATATGTACTTTTAACTACATCAGCAATATAACATAAAATACTCATATATTGATTCAGTTTGAGCAAAAAGGTGGGTAATATAGGTGGATAGGGGAAAAAATTGGGGTCCTAGAACCAAACTAATTAATCCCATAAGGCTGTCGTTTCGCCAAACTTAATTTCGCTCTGCGCGCGGTATTTTCGGAACGGAACCTGTTCGCTAACCGAGGGTCTACTGTACTGGGTTAGGATGGGCGACGTGTAGTAGTTGTCTGTGTACAGGATGTGGTTCTTGTGGAAGTGTTTCTCCATCATCTTCTGTACAACAGCGCCGCCAAAACCAATGTCTCTGGGTCAGTCACAGTTTCGCCACCACTGCCGCTGTAGACCACAAAGTCCAGCACATATCCCATCTTGCAGTCGCAGAGGACGAAGAGCTTGATGCCGAAGCGGTGTCTCTTGGACGGGATATACTGTCTGAAATGCAGCCTACCACGGAACAGGACCAGAGACTCATCGAGGCACATCTTCGTTAATGGAATCAGGTAGGTGGTAAACCGATGACGTAGCATGTCATACAGCTTCCTGATTTTCCATAGTGCGTCAGGAAGGTGGACTGCCATGTTGTTGGTCAGGTGGAGATAGGAGAGGATGTCAAAGTACCTGTCCCTGGACATGTAGTTGCCAAATGCTGGAGTCATGATGAGGTCAGCAGTGATCCAATAGTCTGCCAGAGCGTTCTTCCTGATATGTGTCATCAACATAGTGAGTGCCAAGAACACATACAGTTCTGCCACAGTGACAGCTCTCCATGCCACCATCTTGGCACTGGTCTTCCTGCCAAGAAAGTTTGCACAGATCTCATGATGGTTGTTGGTCTCCTCGACGAGGTATTCCATGACTTCATTGTCATAGAAGCCACAGAAAAGTTCACTGGGGGTAGCATTTGGGCCACAATGATATGCTGGTGACACCTCGGAACCAATCTGCTGCTCGTCAAAGGCAGGACAATCTGGCTCAAAATCCGCCCCCTCTGTCCACACAAACAAGTTGGATGAGCGTGCACGTGCAGGCGCAGCAGGCACACGCCCTTTCCCACGCAGACGCCCTGCACGCCCACGCCCACACCCAGGGGCAACGGCGTCGGCAGCCTGGCGTGCGGCCGGGCGTCGGCTTCGTGGGGGGAGGGAGGTTGAACAATGGGAGCCTCAGCCTCGGGAGTTGGGCTCCTTTTGCGGCGAGCCGAGGGCTTCTCCGCAGCAAATAATGCTCTACGATGCGGGGCCTGTGGTGGCACACTGTGGGAGGACAATGCCGCACCACTAGTACCACTTGAAGAGGCCCTTTGCACATCGTGAGGGAGAGATGAAGCCGAGGGCTGTGGGGCGCGGCATCCCGGGTCAAGGCGTCGGGACAAAGGAATGCGGGTGGCTGCTAGACCAGGGTCGGCGTCATTATCACTATCTTCGCCTTCCCTAGCTTTTTCTGCTGCCCTGCGTGCTTTCTTGGCTCCACTTTTCACTAAAGATTGTTTGTAAAAGTATTTACCCACTTTCAAGGGCGTACGGGCAGGCAAAGGGGAAGGGTCCCGGGCTAGGGCTAGGCCTAGGCTGACCATGCAAAGATGGCGACGGGGTAGGCCTAGGCTCTAGCACACTCGGAAGTTGGACTGCACCTTCCTTCAACACTCCACATCAGGATCATCACTACTATCTCCTCCCTCAAACAAGTCGACATTGTCATCATCCCCAAACCCCACAAAATCATCGTCTTCACTCGCACTTATAAACTGTTCTTTATCAATCAAGCTTTCGCCACTGCTTTCTTCAATGGCAAAAAGTTCTCTCTCTATCGCACCATCACTCAACAATACCTTTGCTTTCTTGCGTTGAGCTTTTTTCATGCTTGCAACAAGTGTAGAAGTAGCGAGCGGGGTAGCAGTGGGGGGCGCGGGAGGCTGCACGGAATCGGACGCATCGGAAGATTTTTTTTTTGCTATAACTGGCTATGGCGGGCACGGAGGAACTGATAACGGTAGTAGTTGAGGCTTGGTGGCGCTACGATCGCCCCTGCAAAGGAAATTTTCGCCGCGCGGATTTCAAAGCACGCTTTCAAGCATAGGGATTTTAAAAGGACACCCGGGCTCTGGCCCATCTGCCGCAGCGTCATTTTCAAATGCTGCCCAGGCTGGAAGGGTTAATATTCTCAGTGTCTCTTTTTCTTCTGATTTATCTTGGAAAAATTATATTACCACTCTTGCTAAAACAGCTTCCCAGAAGCTGGGTGTGCTCAACCGCCTCCTGGGGTTATTTACCCCTGCGCAGCTTCTTGCTCTATACAGGGGCACAGTGCGTCCATGTACAGTAAACCCTCGCTATCTCGGACTAATTTGGGGTAGACCCAGTCCGAGATGACCGAAAATCCGAGATGTCCGGAGTCCGGCTTGTGTCCGACCTAACAGAGGATAAAATCCGACCTAACCAATGTCCGTCCGAGACAACAATGAAATCGGAGACTACGGAAAAAATCCGACCTCAAGAGAGACGTCCGCGTCAACCTAGAAAACGAAGACAACCCTATTCGAACCCTATAATCTGTAATACAAAACACAGTACAGTAAACCCCTGCACAACAAACACTCTTGCAATGAATTTTCACTTTACCGAAGGTTGCATAGTATTACCCCTTGCCCGCACAACAAACACTGGCTCGACTTTACACATTTTTTACCGAGATTTACCGATGGTTCGGAAGTTTTTTGCCAGGGTATTTTTTAGCTTTTTTCCACTTAAAATCGCTCACTCCCCCTCTGCAACTCTCTTTCTATCTATCTATCTCTCTAATGCATATCTACCTAACTTCCTTATACATTAACACCTTATTAGCGGCCTAGGCGGTTTATTTATATGTACCGCCCAGCGGGGTGTTTTTAGCCAAAATAGGGCTGTTTACGTGATCATTTTCATGCCTAAATAAGACCCAGAACGTAAAACAAGTATCTATCCCTGAAAGGGCATAAACAGAGCTTTCGAATGACACTATAACGATCCTTTTATGATGGCTAGTTTTCTTGCAATAACCGTACAACGCGAGTGCAAAAAGCATGTAATTAGGCACTTTCCCCATACAATTCCATATATAGCGAGTGAGAGAGGGAGGGAGGAGGTGGGATTCGTGTCAGTAGGTTCGCCGCGGTGGTCTGGAGCAGTCATACGCTCGCTACTCTCCTGCCACCACTTGTCCCTCTCTCTCAGCAACATTACGTGCTGAAATTGCCACACGACCTATGTCGAGCGCCGCCACATAGTCCAGCTTTATTTAACTCGACTTATGTTGCGCGCCGACAGTTAAGGGTTAACATAACTATGTCTTATTTGGACTTTTTGTAATCTTTGAATCATTTCTAATGTGATGAAATTGAAAAATATAATATCCTTCCAGCACATAGATAAATAATAAATAAGATAGTCAACAAAATATTTCAAATCTCCCCTCCGTGCGAGCAGAGATGGAAGATTTACGTTTGATAGATTTTTTGTTTTGTTTTTTTCCCTCGATATACACTCTCTTTCTATCTATCTATCTCTAATTCATCTACCTAACTCCCTTATACATTAACATAACTATGTCTTATTTGGACTTTTTGTAATCTTTGAATCATTTCTAATGTGATGGAATTGAACAATATAATGGGTAATTGTGATAATGAACAATCAGCTGTGAGCTCTGGGAAGTGAGTGTTACCTCAGGGTTAATCACCATTAATTTAATTTGTTTTATGTTTTTATATTTTGCCTACATTCATCCCTTTTCGAATTTAGAAAAAATCTTTACAACACGTAGTTCCCGGGGCACATAGCTGTGACTAAGTGTATTATATACAATTGCATTTTGATAGATCGAGTTATAGCCAGGTGCCTTTAACGTTAAGAGAGACATCTCTCAAAAGGCTCAGCCTTATTTTTTTGTATTATTATTATATATTTTTGTTTTTTAACAAATCATTTGTAAGCAAAATTGTATTGTATACTAAAGGCTAAATCAAAAAGATTTCAATTCAATTTCAATAATATCCTTCCAGCACACAGATAAATAATAAATAAGATAGGCTTATCAACATCATCACAGTAACGGGGTCGGACTTGAGGCTTGGGACAGGGAGGGGAGGGATTAGGCCTAGCGCGGGGATATCTTTTTTTGTGTTTTTTTTTTTTTTCATGTGAAATTTATCATATTAATGACAAATACCACCCTTCTAGTTAGCGGGGGTTTACTGTATATAATGTATTAACACAATAAGAGTGGGTGGGTCGGTAACTTCTACTACCTGCCAAGCGGGTGGTTTTACCCTAAATGGGGTTGTTTCCGTGCTCTTTTTCATGCATAAACAAGACCCAGAGCGTAATACAAGTATCTATCCCTGAAAGGGCGTAAACAGTGCTTTCCAATGACACCCGAACCATCCTTCTACGATCTTCTTCTTCTTCTTTGGATGTGTTCGCCGCTCCTCTAGCGGCACCAAGGAGCGCGACGCCCCTCGTTGTGGGTGGTGATTTGGTGCAGTAGACTGTTTGAAGCGACAGCTCGCTCCCTTGCGAGGATGGGCTCGTCTGGCACTTTTTGCAGTTCGACATCTAGGGCTCTCTTGAAGTTGTCTAACGAGATGTCCCTCATGTCTCTTACTCGCCGTGGGAGTTTGTTGAAGAGATGTGGGCCTCTGTGTGATAACCAGCCCTCTCGCAGAGAGCCCATAGCACCCCTGTTATTCATCCGGGGGATTTCGCATTCCCAGCCTCTCCTATCACTGAATTTCATGACTATCGGAGTATGTAGGTTTGGTACTAAACCCTCTGCGATTTTCCATGTGTATATTATTAGGTAACGTTCTCTTCTACGTTCCAGTGAGTACAGATTCAGTGCTCTTAAACGCTCCCAATAGTGTAGATGTTTTATCGAACTTATATGCGAAGTGAAATTTCTTTGTACACTCTCTACGTCATTTATTTCACCTGCTTTGTATGGGGATGTTAATACGCTACAGTATTCAAGCCGCGGTAGCACTAGAGATTTGAAGAGCGTTATCATAGGCAATTCACCGCGTGTTTTAAAAGTACGCAGAATCCAACCCGTTAGACGTTTCGCAGCCGCCACTTTGACCTGGTTATGTACTTTGAAACCCATAATTTCAGACATTAATACCCCAAGGTCTTTCACACTGTCTTTCCGTTCTATTATGTGGTTAGATTCTGTTAAGTAATTTGTAATTTCTTTAACACCATTATTATCTCCGTACCGTATTAATTGGAATTTTTCCTCATTGAATTGCATGTTGTTTTCCCTGGTCCACTGGAACACTACATTCATGTCTTCCTGCAGTCGGCCCGTGTCCTCTTGTGTGTTTACTATCTTGCTTAATTTTGTGTCATCAGCAAAAGACGACACCGTACTGTGTCTGGTGTTGGTATCTATGTCGCAAATTAGTATGAGGAACAGAAGGGGCGCTAGCACTGTTCCTTGGGGCACTGAGCTTTTGACATCCGAAGGCTTAGAAGTGACTTGGTTTACTGCTACCGATTGTTTTCGGTTTACGAGGAAATTGTATATCCACCGTCCGATTTTCCCAGTTATACCTTTTGCTTTCAGTTTGTGGGCTATTATACCATGGTCACATTTATCAAATGCCTTACCAAAATCGGTGTAAATGACATCCACGTTTTTCTTTTCTTCTAGCGCTTTAAGAATTTTGTCATAGTGTTCCAAAAGTTGTGAGAGACATGATCTTCCCGCTTTGAACCCATGTTGACCGGTGTTGTGTAGTTCATTTGCCTCCATGAATGTTGAAATTTTGCTTCGCAGGACTCGCTCGAAAACTTTAATGATGTGAGAGGTTAGAGCTACCGGGCGGTAGTGTTTTGGTAGTGCTTTACTCCCTCCTTTATGCAGTGGGGCAATTATTGCATTTTTCAAGCTATCTGGTATGTCACCAGTGTCTAGACTCCTTCTCCACATTATAGCCAGGGGTTTTGAGAGGTTTTCCGTACATTTTTTCATTAGGATCGAATTCCATGAGTCCGGGCATGGTGCCGAGTGGGATGGCATGTTGGAAATGGCCTCTTCTATGTCTTTTGGACCGAAATCAATATCCAGCATCTGAGGGGTCACTGGTTCTCTTGCAACAATCGTGCAACACGAGTGCAAAAACCCTAAAATAAGGTAATTTCCTTACATAATTCCCTGTGTAGCGAGTGAGAGAGGGTGGAGGAGGGTGTAATAAATTTAAGTCGACCCACGGCGGTGGTGGCGAGCGGTCAGGAAGCAATCTATGCTCGTCGCACCGCTCCGCTCTCTCTCAGAGCACATTACGTGCTCAAAATTGCACTCGACATAAGTCGAGACCCGCATATGGGCACCTTTTCTTTAACTCGACATATGTCGTGAGCCGATGGTTAAGGGTTAATTATAACAATTTATTATTACTTTTATTTGGTGTTTACGAACATTATAGGGGTATATGCCTGATGGTTTGGACCTAACCTAATTAATCCCATATAGCTAATAGTTCACGCAACGAAAATTTGCCCCGGATGTAGATGGCGTCGGACGTCCCTTCTGTTTGTGGGATATTCACCCGTATTGACCGGTGACGTGAGGGCATCATCCGACAACGTCGGACATTGTCGGAACGATGACGGAAATGTCCGAAATACGGAAGTACAGTCAGGACCCCCAATACACGATTCCACAATGCGCGAACACCCTAATACACGAGTTACCCCTCGAAAATAACATTAATTAATTAAACATTAATTACGCGAGGTGGTACCACAATACACGAATCGAGAGCTAAGAAGGGGCCAAATCCGCTATTCCCGCTTGATACGCGAGCACGTCTACGTTTCGCGAGGCCCAGGCGTAGCTCCGAAAAGAGAAGAAGACGGGTATACGCCTGCCTTCCCTCCCGCTTACCCTCCCTCCCTCCCTCCCACAGTCCCGCTCAAGCGCTCATAGCCGTGCGGAGTGACCAAACGTTTGTAGTGCCTGCCACTTTTTTCGCCATGCCACGCCAATATAAGAAGATAACACACAAAATGAAGGTGGAAGTGTTGGATCGCAAGAAAAAAGGAGAAGGAAACTGTGCAATAGGCTTGTCAGAGTAAACTGTTCGTACGATTTGGTCAGGGAGGGAGAAGTTGGAGAAAATCGTGAAGTCCTACGGTCCTAGTCCTAGTCCTAGCCTATCTACTACTAATTTTAAGGTAAGGTTTCATATTTGTATTCATTGTTCTTCTTATATATAAGATATAGACTGTACTGTAGAGCCAAAAATGTCGAAAATAGGCCATAATTGAGAGATGTCACCCAATCTAATTATTCCCATTTAAAGTTAGTTCCACAATACGCGATGCCTCCTGTCACCCCTATTCTCGCGAATTGGGGGTCCTGACTGTACATGTCCGAGAGGCCGTAGCCAGTCCGGCTAGTACGGGTTTCCGACCTCTAGAGGTCCGAGATGGCGAGGGTTTACTGTATTGAGTATTGTTCACACGTGTGGAGAGGATCCTCTCACACAGCACTTCTAGACAAAGTAGAAAAGAAAGCCTTCCATCTCATTAACCTCCTAACCTGAAACTGAATTAATATTCCTAGCCTTATCTAGCCTAGTCTTCTTTACTGAGGCTTAGCCTAGCCTGCCTTAACCTAGATATTAACGAGTGGTTTTCTGATAGGCATAGGGAACAATTTTAGTTCATTGCCCACAGGTTGTTTGAGATTGAAACTGGATTTTTTTCTGTGTGTTTGTATATGATTTAGTAACCTTTTTCAAGGCTTGTGCTCATTGGCAAGTAAAATATAAATAGGATAGAAAATACATTTTTGACATTTACTACCGTATTTTTGGCACTGCAACGTGCAACTGTAACTATCGTGAATTTAAATTATATATTAGTATATAAATATATATTACTATATTTTCTTAATTATTTATCACCCTCGTAATTCTCACACTCATTTTTCTGTAATTGTTTCTTTATACACTACAGTAAACCCTCGCCATCTCGGACCTCTAGAAGTCGGAAACCCATACTAGTCGGACTGGCTACGGCCTCTCGGACATGCACTTCCGTATTTCGGACATTTCCGTCATCGTTCCGACAGTCTCTGACGTTGTCGGACTTTATATAAGTATTCGGAAAATGTCCGTCATAACCGTCCTCTGATATCTCTAATATTTCCGAAATGTGTCGTAACGGTGTCCGACAAAGGATGACGTGTCGGATGACGACCTCACGTCACCGGACAATAAGGGTGAATATCCGATATCATATTTTTCAATTCCATCACATTAGAAATGATTCAAAGATTACAAAAAGTCCAAATAAGACGTAGTTATGTTAATGTATAAGGGAGTTAGGTAGATGAATTAGAGAGATAGATAGATAGAAAGAGAGTGTATATTGAGGGAAAAAAACAAAACAAAAAATCTATCAAACGTAAATCTTCCGTCTCTGCTCGCACGGAGGGGAGGGTTGAAATATTGTGTTGACTATCTTATTTATTATTTATCTATGTACTGGAAGGATATTATATTTTTCAATTCCATCGCATTAGAAATTATTCAAAGATTACAAAAAGTCCAAATAAGACATAGTTATGTTAATGTATAAGGGAGTTAGGTAGATATGCATTAGAGAGATAGATATATAGAAAGAGAGTTGCAGAGGGGGAGTGAGCGATTTTACATGGAAAAAAGCTAAAAATACCCTGGCAAAAAACTTCCGAACCATCGGTAAATCTCGGTAAAAAATGTGTAAAGTCCAGCCAAAGTGTTTGTTGTGCGGGCAAGGGGTAGTACTATGCAACCTTCGGTAAAGTGAAAATTCGTTGCAAGTGTTCGTTGTGCAGGGGTTTACTGTAGCCTACTGTGTTTTGTATTACAGATTATAGGGTTCGAATAGGGTTGTCTTCGTTTTCTAGGTTGACGCGGACGTCTCTCTTGAGGTCGGATTTTTTCCGTAGTCTCCGATTTCATTGTTGTCTCGGACGGACATTGGTTAGGTCGGATTTTATCCCCTGTTAGGTTTGACACAAGCCGGACTCCGGACATCTAGGATTTTCGGTCATCTCGGACTGGGTCTCCCCCCAATTAGTCCGAGATAGCGAGGGTTTGCTGTATATATATATATATATACAGTAAACTTCCGTTAATCCGAAGGGCAGCGGACCGGCCCTCGTTCGGATTAGTGGATTTTTCGGATTATCGGACTTTACCCCTATGAACCTGTGTATTAATGGCCTGACGAAAACATTGAGGCATTAGGCCACCCAAATGACACACACACATATCATATGTTCATGAAATCACTTCAAAAGTTTACCATTGTCATTGTAGCCTATTACCTACATCAAAACATTCAGATTAATGGTCAAAGGAATCTGCTGATATAAACGTAAACACCATATGTCCACATCGTCTACTAGCGAATTTGTCTTGCTCTTGAAGATCAGATCAGATGTGGTTCGGGAAGTAATGCCTTAACAACGGCACTTCCCTGAGAGGTTCTTGTAATTTTCCTTTTGTGATTTTCCTTTTGTGACATGCTCTGTTATATTATATTGTATTGAAAGCACCCTTGTCTTGTTGTCTTGAAAGCACCCTTGGGACGCTCCGATCACTGAACTATAAATAGTAGCGTATCGGAACGTCCAAAGGTGCGTTTTCAAGCTCAAGACTGAATGCGCTTGCAGAAAATGCGGTGCAAGCCAGTAGCGCATCGGAGCGTCCCAA
This sequence comes from Paralithodes platypus, assembly GCA_032716605.1. Taxonomy (NCBI): domain Eukaryota; kingdom Metazoa; phylum Arthropoda; class Malacostraca; order Decapoda; family Lithodidae; genus Paralithodes; species Paralithodes platypus. Next base: position 38,896,602 of record CM064582.1, on the reverse strand, counting down.
GGATGCGTTCAAGAGCAAAACAAACTCTCTAGCAGACGATGTGGTGTTTACGTTTATATCAGTAGCTTCCTTTGACCATTAATCTGAATGTTTTGAAGTAGGTAATAGGCTACAATGACAATGGTAAACTTTTAAAGTTAATTCATTAACATATGATATGTGTGTGCTCCATTATGTGTCATTTGAGTGGACTAATGCCTCAAAAAGGGGACTTTGGGACTTTTTGAAATTCGGACCATCGGGTGAATTCGGATTTGGCCTCAAATTGAAAAATTCGGACTATTGGGAGATTCGAATCATCGGTCGTCGGATTAAAGGACTTTTACTGTATATATATATATACAGTAAAGGACGCAGGGGGCCACGCCCATGCCAGATTATCAAAAATGCCAGACTGGTGGACAACTCCCTCCTCCAGCACCTTATTAACTGCAAAAAAATGAAAATCACTAATATGATACAAAATTACAAGGTAAAGGTTGTGTTAGCGGGTGTATCGCTGTTTTGTTTATGTAAGGCGTACGCTAGCAGTTACGTAGCTGCGAGCGTACGACTTATGTAAACAAAGTGACGATATACGCTCTAACACAACCCTTACCAATATCTATATAAGAGTGTATTTTTTCACTTACAAGTTAAGTAGAATCAGCATAGAGTTGAATCAGGTTAATATTAATATAAGAGTGTATTTTTTCACTTACAAGTTAAGTAGAATCAGCGTAGAGTTGAATCAGGTTAATATTAATATAAGAGTGTATTTTTCACTTACAAGTTAAGTAGAATCAGCGTAGAGTTGAATCAGGTTAATATTTATATAAGAGTGTAATTTCACTTACAAGTTAAGTAGAATCAGTGTAGAGTTGAATCAGGTTAATATTCAAAGGGGTAATTAACTTTTGGGGCAGTTTCTTTAAATTCACATTAAATTCACAGCACAAATATGTTCCCTTTTCACCCTTTTCTTAACGTATCACTATCACAAGTTTATCAGATATAGTCAATGTGATATGCTTGCATTTATTCCCCTTGCTTTGTGGTGGAGTAGAAGCCACCGTGAGCTAGTGTTTCAGCCGAGGTGTAGCGAGATATCACGGATGACGAGTGCGCAGTTTACTAGAATATGGCGGACTGAGGCCTATTTGGTGGGGTGACACATCCAGGATATGGTGGACAATGGCTGGGATTTCAAAACTATGGTTTTGGCTCGGCAATTTTTGGCGTATATTTCGCTTATTTATTTATTATTAACCCCTGCTGTACCGGCGACTTCTTTTTAGTTTTATTTTGGCTACTATTAGACAATTTTATTCAGTTTAAGAAGGGCCACCAATAACTAACAGGCTTCGAACGGTCTCACTTAACCCTTTTTGCTACCACAGATTCCTTTGAAGCTGCATAAGACCGCATAAATATAGCTAGAATATAATTAAATAGACGTCGCCGGTACAGAAGGGGTTTCTATATTTTATTTATTTACTGTATTTGTATTATTTCCTATTTATTTCTTGGGTTAACAAATGCCGGACCGTCGGGTTAGCCGAATTATTGTGTGCCGTACTAGAAGAATTTTACTGACCCTTTAACCCGGGAGCTGCGGGGAGACTCTTAAGAGTTCCCCCCGGCAGACTGCGGGGAGACTCTTAACCCTTAATTAGCGGCGAGCAACATAAGTCGAGTTAAATAAAGCTGGACTATGTGGCGGCGCTCGACATAACTCGAGTGGCAATTTCAGCACGTAATGTGGCTGAGAGAGAGAGACAAGTGGTGGCAGGAGACTAGCGAGCGTATGACTGCTCCAGACCACCGCGGCGAACCTACTGACACAAATCTCAGCTCCCTCCTCCCTCTCTCACTCGCTACATACTCAATTATGTACCGAAAGTACCGAATTACCTGCTTTTTGCACTCGCGTTGCACGGTTATTGCAAGAAAACTATCCATCATATAAGGATCGTTATGGTGTCATTCGAAAGCTCTGTTTATGCCCTTTCAGGGATAGGTACTTGTTTTACGTTCTGGGTCTTATTTAGGCATGAAAATGATCACGTAAACAGCCCTATTTTGGCTAAAAACACCCCGCTGGGCGGTACACATAAATAAACCGCATAGGCCGCTCGTAAGGTGTTAAGAGTCAGAGAAAAAAAAATCAACTTTTGACATCGAAAACAAAAATATATATTTGTATATTTGTATTATTTTTTTTTTTTTTTTTTGGCCTCTGGGCCATGCAAAATCTCAGTCCTCTACCTCCCCTCTTTCCCCACTTTCCTCCTCTCCTTCAGTTATCACCTATTTTCCCTGTTATTCCCTTATTCTGAGGTATATTTTCGTGCTAACATTAGAAATCCGGTTGCAGGGTGTGGTCATCACTGATAGCAAGCGAATGCAAGAGAGAGAGAGAGAGTATCGATCGACTGTGTCTCAGTGGCCTTGGGGGAAATTGGCGGGAAAGCAGCTTGCCTCACCCATACATTATACAACTCGCGGGCTATATCTCCGATTTTGACCATCCAATCGCTGTTTTCACTCGTTTTATTGTTGTTTCAGGTTAATACCTTTATAATCAACCCATAATAGGCGCATATGGATAAGTATTAATGCTATTAATGGTACAATGAATATTTTAGTGACGGAAACACCTCAAATACATGCGCACAGGTAGAGGTGTCTAATTACCCCCATGCGCACTTCAGAGGTTAATTACTAGAGAGCCTTCCTAAGTGTTTGACGTATTATGGCTATCATTAGACGATGTTATTCAGTCTATGAAGAACCTATGGGGGACAGAAGGTTAAATGAGATATATTGTTACCTTTTATTTACTACAGAACCTTCCAAAGCTGAGAATGATTCTTTAATGTTATCTAAGTGAAAATATAATATATAAAAATGGTTAAAACGCCTTTATCCATATACTATAGCTACCGGAACCATTTCACAATTGTACTAATTTTCCGAATTACGTATGGGATTCAGATGGATCACTGAAATATCTGTATTACTTTTGTGTCTAAGAGAACATTCCTAATCTGAGAGGTCAATAGTCCAATATTTGCCAATATTAAATGCTATATACCCTCCCAGTAAAATGATGTCATGTTCCATATATTCTGGCTATTACTAAATATATGGGTGAGGGCTGGTCCTATCCAGACTGAGGTTTGGCATCCTGTACCCAACCTTAGCCGTTTCTGTCTGTCTCTTTTGCTGTCCTACCTTTCCCTTCTGGGGGCTAGGAATCCTCCTTCTCTTGTAAAATTGACCTACAGTACTAGACAAGACAGAGTACAAAGGAGTACATAGGGTAAAGGATGAGGGAATGGGAAAGTGGTCCTGAATCTTAAGAACTGGAACTTTAAATGTTGTTTCTGTTCGGGCTCTGTCTCAAGTCGGCCTCCCTTAGTTATGAGGTATGTGCCTGAGTACTTACGTACATACATACATATATGTATGTATGTATGTATATATATATATATATATATATATATATACCGGTATATATATATATATATATATATATATATACATCACAAAATAATTGTTTAAGTTTCTGAAGATCCATGAGAGTTAGAGGGTTAAATAAGAAAGTTTTTACCTCTTTGATTCCTAGAGGTCCTTCGTAAGCTAAGAAAACAGTGTAATGATAACCATTAACCCGGGAACTGCGGGGAGACTTAAGAGTTCCCCCGGCGGACTGCGGGAAGACTCTTAAGAGTAAGGGAAAAAAAAATCCATTTAACCCATGGAGCCCCACTAGTTTTGTAATGTTTGTTCACCAGAGCCCGGCCGGTTTTCAAAAAATTGTTTTATTCCAGAAACAATAGCAAATGGGTTAGGAATGAAGGAAAAACCACGAAAAACCGCTCAAAAAGCTTAAAGAATGGTCCTACAGAGCCCCCGAAAACGTATTTTACTAGAGTAAAAAATTGAAGGCAATTACCCCAAAAAACCAGGTTATTGCGCGCTCACGCGCACACACGTGGACTTTGAGAGTTTTCAACCATCGGCACGGTTGCGTGGGATACGTACACAGTTCCCATACAAATCTGAGCCCTCTTTGAGTGGCTACACCTGAGGTTACGGTCGGCGCAATTAGGGTGACGCGTCGCTGGGGCTGTACGGGTTAAAACACCCAAAACAAAAAAATTTGTTTTGTTTTTATTTTTTATTTATTTTATTTTTTTTTTGCCCCTGGGCCATGCCAAATATCACTCCTCCACCTCCCCTCCTTCACCACTTTCCTCCCCTCTTTCAGTTATCACCTATTTTCCCTGTTATTCCCTTATTCTGTGGTCTATTTTCGTGCTAACATTAGCGAGTTGGTATCAGGGCGTTGTCATCACTGTTACCAAGCGTGGGAAAGAGCGAGAGAGAGACTATTGCGTAACAGTGTCTCTCCAGACAAGGGGAGGGGAGGAGGACAGGGAGGTTGCCTCAGCCATACATTATGTAACTCCCGGCCTGTATCGCCAATTTTGACCATCCAAACACTGTTTCCACTTGTTTTATTGTTGTAACAGGTTAATACCTTTATAATCAACCTATAATAGGCACATATGGATAAGTATTAATGCTATTTATGGTAAAATAACGATGTTAGTGATGGGAACAGCTCAAATACGTCAGCACAGGAGTGTGGTGTCTCATAACCCCCATGCGCACTTCTTAGGTTAAGAAATTAAAATGCTTATATATATATATATATATATATATATATATATAGAGAGAGAGAGAGCGTTCGCCTGCTAACTGTGAGGTTGACGGTTCGATCCTCGGAAACCAGTGTGTTATTGGCAGATGTCAGTGCTGTTGGTGAATGGTGCGGTCTAGCAATCTGTGGCAACTATTCACTAAGTCCCTGATTCATCAGGGCACCCACCCTAGCCTTGCTATTCAGCAGGGAGTGTATGGTGATAAAAACTGCATCATATATATATATACAGTATATATATTTTTTTTTTACAAATATGACTATGGGACAGCCTTGTGCAACCTATTAATATTGGCTGACAATAATGAAATTTTGCCAGTGTTGTTGCTTCAGGAATTTTCATCAAATAAAGGGTTCTACTTCTTTCAAATATGATGTTTAATGTTACTCCTTTGCCATAAAAGCACCCTAATATAATATATCAGTTACACCAGTTGCAGAATATACCATTATATTAATGAGTTGTGGAAGAGTAAGATACCAAACAAGAAGTAAACTTTTCTCTTACCAGGACCCATTATAATTATGTATCTTAACAATTTAATATATTTTTTTTCTATGTGATTGAGGGAGGCAAAAGACAGAACTGCCTATAGCGAGTGCCTCCCCCATAGTTGAAAGAGTGACAGGGCCAAATCAAGGGACGTTTGAGCCAAAATGCCTGGACACACAGAGTTTGAAGCAATTTAAGTCATAGGAAGAGGGAAAGACTGATTCTGGGAGAGAGTTCTAGAGCTCAGCTGTTGAGTAAAAGAAAGTTTGAGAGTAACGTTTCACTCTCGAGTTGGAGAGTTGCACAGAGTAGGGGTGGGATGGAGTTGCAAGACGGGTACCACGTGCCCTACATAAAGGAAGTGCTATACACTGGGAAAGCTCTGAGGAACACTGATTATTATAGTAGCGATAGAATAGCGAGAGAGATGCAACATTGCGGCGGAGAGAGAGAGTTGGTGAGTGGACGGGAGTTAATGATATGAAAGGCCTTCCTTTCAACTTTGTCTAGGAGAGTGGTGTGAGAGGAACCTCCCCACACATGTGAACAATACTCCATACAAGGACGCACTATGCCCCTGTACAGAGCAAGAAGCTGTGCAAGGGAAAAGAACCCCCTAAGGCGGTTGAGCATACCCAGCTTCTGGGAGGTTGCTTTAGCAAGACTGGTAATATGGTCCTTCCAACTGAGAGCAGAAGAAAAAGAGACACCAAGAATATTGAGAGAAGATGAAGGATTGATTTTTGTATTGTTGAAGAATAAGGGATAGTCTGCTGGGAGTTCCTTACGGGTAGATAGATGGAGAAATTGGGTTTTGGAAGCATTAAAGGTAACAAGGTTTTCTCTGCCCCAATTGGAGATAGTATTTAGATCAGAGTTTAAGAGTTCTATGGCTTCATTACGTTTGTTGTTGAGGGATTGCTGGCTGGGGCGTTCTGAAAAACTAATGGAGTAGTGTAAGGTTGAGTCGTCTGCGTATGAATGGATGGGAATTGAGGTACAGTTGAGATTATTTATAAAAATTAGAAAGAGAATAGGAAATAGGACAGAGCCCTGAGGAACACAAGAGTTATAGGGTGAGGAAGTGAACAATGGCCATCCACAATCGCGGCTATGGAACGGCCGGAAAGGAAATTAGAGACACAGGCACAGATGGAGGGATAGAAACCGAAGGAGGGTAGTTTAGAAATTAAAGATTTGTGCCAGACTCTATCGAAGGCTTTCGATATGTCTAGTGCAATAGAAAAAGTCTCACCGAATTCCCGAAAGGAGGATGACCAAGAGTTAGTAAGATATGAAAGAAGATCACCAGTAGAGCGACCCTTAACCCGGCAACGGCGAGAAAACTCATCTGAAGTTTTACTGGGCGAGGGCGGCAAAGTTCTTAAGAAGGAGGCCTAAAAAAAAACATTTAAACGGCCCCAGTAGCACTAAAAAAAAAAAAAATTTGTTTCCCTATAACCTACCTCATATCACTCCTCCACATCCCCTCCTTCCCCCCCTTTCCCCTCCCCCTTCAATTATCACCTATTTTCTCTGTTATTCCCTAATTCGTTGGTATATTTTTGTGCTAACATAGCAAAATGTGTGGAGGATGTGCTTACGTGCCTAGCGAGTGTGTTACACAACCGAGACTGTGAATGAGTAGGCTCAGTGTGGCTTGAGGCCTCGTGGAGGGAGGGGTTGCCTCAATTTGCTCCATAATTCATGAATGGGCTGCTCCATGTATATTCGTGATTTTGACCAGAAAAATTATATTTTCACTTGTTTTATTGTTGTTACAGGTTACTATCTTCATAGTGAAGGTAAAATAGGCTCATATGAATAAGTAATAACGATATTTATCGTAAAATTACGATTATAGGCCTGAGGGAAAGATAGACAGCACAGAAATATTTAGTAAGAGAATGACAGGAAAGTTTGAGCCATAAAGTTGTGAATTCAGAGGAGTCGAAATCGGGAACACGAGAGCAAGTGAGTTTGTTTTGCACATATGCACAACATCCGCCTTTGACTTTGAAACTAGGATAGAGAAAGTAGGAGGATACAGAGAAGGGGCTGCTGGATGTTGCTACAGACACCCGAGTTTCGGTGAGGAAGAGAAGATCAGGTTTGTAGGAGGAGAGATGGTGTTCAACAGAGTGAAAGTTAGAGGAAAGTCCGCGAATGTTGCAGAAATCAATAGAAAGAGTAACATGCCGAGGTCTAGGTAATTTTGTGGGGTCGTCAGGGGATGGTCGGTCGGGTGTGGGGTCATTTATGGTCCCCCCCACCCCCCCCTGGGGCCTCCGAGGCTGGGCTAAAATTAATAATTTTTAAAAATGTTGGTGTGGAGGAATGAAGTGTGGTGTGCATGTTTAGTGCAGTGAAGTGGATAGGAAGAGAAGGTGTTTGTGAGAGCTAGCAGGATTGCTCTCAGTGTAAATGAGGCACAAAGCAAATCAGTAAGAGAGGCCAAGCAAATGAAACAGGAGTTCCAGCAACTTTTATCACATGCCTATAACCTCACCTGGGTCTTGCCCTGATCGATTGGTGCCTACAATCTCGCCACTGAATAATTTTCAGTTTAGTTGTAAAGTTACACATACAGTATATAATTGATATATATGTTTAAATTGTTAATTACAATAATATTCAATACAAAAAATTGAATAAACCTTACATTGTGTAGATCTATGAGTACAATTAATAACACAATCTGTCTTTCCCAAATTTTGTAGATGTATTAGTAAAATTAATATATAAAACTTGTCCTTATTTTCCCAACAACAGTTAAAATATATGTATTATATACAATGATGATGACCTGTTAACTAATGACAGTTCTTGTTCCAGGTTCACCACTGGAGTCACTCATCAGGAAGAGACAACGTAGTTTATTAATCAATTAGTCAATAATGGTTCTTTCTAGTATGATCACATCTTGGTAAGGGATCTTGGGCTTTGAATACTTTATGAATTGTAAAACATTATTATTAACTAGGCCTACCATACAAACATATATTCATAACTCTGTAATAAGAAATTACTGTCCAGAAGAGTTATGATGGAGATGTTGGAAGAAGGTTCACTTGTGAAGTTGGAGAGTGAAGAGACAACACTCTGTGATAAGGAAGAGTTGGACTTTGAAGGAACCAATGAAATTAAGTGTGAAGAGGAAGAGTTGGACTTTGAAGGAACCAATGAAATTAAGTGTGAAGAGGAAGAGTGGGACTTTGAAGTATCTGAGGAAGTGTTAGAGAGTGGAAAAGAGAAGACTGATACAATTCAACCCATAGATGATATTCTGGAAAATAATTCAAGTGAGAGTTCTGCTGACAATTATGAAAAAGAAATCCATGACACAGGAACCTTAAAGCAAAAAGACAAGAAACATGTGTGTAAGGTCTGTGGTAAAGGTTTCCCACAGAAGGGTCACCTCACCACACATTTACTAGTACATTCAGGAGTAAAACCATTCAAGTGTGATCATTGTGGTAAAAATTTCTCTGAGAACAGTAACCTCACCAAACATTTACTAGTACATTCAGGAGTAAAAGCATTCAAGTGTGATCATTGTGATAAATATTTCTCACATAAGCATAACCTCACCAATCATTTATTAGTACATTCAGGAGTAAAACCATTCAAGTGTGAGCATTGTCATAAAGGTTTCTCACTTCTGGGTAACCTCACCAAACATCTACTAGTACATTCAGGAGTAAAACCATTCAAGTGTGATCATTGTGATAAGAGTTTCTCAGAGAGCAGTAACCTCACCAAACATCTACTAGTACATACAGGAGTAAAACCATTCAAGTGTGATCATTGTGATAAATATTTCACACGTAAGCATAACCTCACCAAACATTTACTAGTACATTCAGAAGTAAAACCATTCAAGTGTGAGCATTGTCATAAAGGATTCTCACATATGGGTAACCTCACCACACATTTACTAATACATTCAGGAGTAAAACCATTCAAGTGTGATCATTGTGATAAATATTTCTTACATAAGCATAACCTCACCACACATTTACTAGTACATTCAGGAGTAAAACCATTCAAGTGTGAGCATTGTGGTAAAGATTTCTCACAGAAGATTAGCCTCACCACACATTTACTAGTACATTCAGAAGTAAAACCATTCAAGTGTGATCATTGTGGTAAAGGTTTCTCACGTAAAGGTTACTTAGCCCAACATATAGTAAGACATTAGGAGGTGACCATGAATTAATCACCTCCATGCTCAGAAGGTTTTCTTCAACCCATGTCCATTTATTTAGGGACTTATAAGATTGGTTATTCTGGTTTGATCTTGCCCGTTTGTCAAGACAGTTCAATTTGTTTTGGTTAATTCTTTTAACCCCATGATGATTTTGACTCTCTCTTCTGGCTATCATTAGAGGATTTTATACAATTTAACACTTTCAGTACGGTGATGTCCATTTAATTATCTTCTGGCAATGCTTAAGCGATTTTATTCAGCTTAGGAAGGACCTTTAGCAACAAAAGGCTTCAAACTATCAACCAACCCTTTTAACCCTTTATAGGGCAAGTGACCAAATTTTATCATGCGAGGGATTAAGCAAATTTGGACCTATGAGCGCGCGAATTTGCACTATCTCCGGAAACACTACGCCCCACAAATGGTTAAGCACCTAACTACCACAGATCTTTCTTAACCTACAAAATATTGTCTAAATATGGCTAGAACAATGTATAACTCATGTCGCTGGTACTCAAAAGGTTAAGAAGGATCTGTGGGAATTATAAGGTTAAAGATTATCTCAATTAATCCTCTTTACATCATATGCCCTTCCTAATCTGAATAAAATTGGCTAAAAATAGCCAGAAAACAGAAAAGAAAAACGTCATCGATCTAAGGGTTAACCCGAGGAGAGCGCCATTAAGTTTTTTTAAAGTGCTACGTATGCAAATTAATTAGCTTCAATTCTGACATAATTTGTTACATTTACCATCTATAGCAATAATATATATGCATATATACATGTGAGCATTGAACAACCAGAAAATAGGTGTAAAGACGAAATATCCAGTGTGAAACTGTATATGTGTGACGTGAGTGGTGGAAGAGGAGACGGGAGGGAGCGTGACATAGATGTGCTCTCTCGTGAATCCCGAGAGATACTGGTAGGTCCAGGCTGGTCTTGTGTCTGTATGAGAGAGGAGGAGGATAGAGGGAGTGATCAGGAGGGTGATTACATATATGTGAGGCGGGAGAAACTTTATAGGAAGTGGGGGACGGAAAATATTAGATAAATGAGGAGGGGGAGTGGTGGGTATGACATGTTAGGGGAAGGCAGGAGGTGGTTATAAGTAGACATACCAACTACTCACATATTGCTAACATTTCACCGGTACTGGGGGTTTTCTTTCTTGCTTTTTTTTTTTTTAATATATTTTTTATGGGTTGTCTAACTTGTCTTCCAGAAGTCCTATCACATTTGCCTAGCAGACACTTTCAGAAGGCCTGTCGTGCTTCTCGAGTTAGGAAGGGAGGGTTGCAAGCCACACCAACCAACTTTTACTGAAACTGAAAATAATTGTATTTGGTCTATAAGGATATATACTTTAGTTTACAAGAATTTATAATTAGTGGTTTTGTTTAGACCAGAATCTTTGATGAAAACCTTCATCTATGCCCTTTCAAGATATAATGATGCATTTCTTTTCTGTTTTCTGGCTATTACTATATGATGTTATTTGGATGAGGTATATGAATGTCAGAGTTAATTGAGATAGCCTTTATCCTTTTAATTCAGACAGATCCTTCCTAAATCGTCTTATGATAGCCAGAATAAACTGCTAAAATGTGTTTTAATCTTCTGAGGGTTAAATAACCTTTATCATTCCAATGTACAGTGTTTATAATGAGGAACATTTGTGGTGGTTTAAAATATTAAAAGCTATGATACATTACTGAATGGCTAAGCAACATGGTAATACAAAATGACAGCCTGCACATAGAGTACTTGTATTCCCAATTTTGTATATAATTACTTAATATGATTATTATGCCACACAGTAGGATGCAGAGGGAATACTTTACCCCATCCCATAAGGGGAAGTGTTATTGACAATGGTATTGGTTGCAGACTACTTTGACATACATCAAATACTTTATTTGATCCTTTGAAGATCTGATGATGTATTTCTTGTTTGCTGGCTATATCAGACAATATTCTTCATATTAGGAATGGTATATGGAAGTTAGAGGGATAATTGAGATAGTTTATCCCCTCATGATTCCCACAGATCCTCCTTAACCCACTGAGCCCCAGCTAGTTATAAATAAATGTACCACCAGGGACCAGCAGGTTTTGAAAAAAAATAATAATTCCAGAAACAATAGCGAATGGGTTAGGAATGAAGGAAAAAACACCAAAAAAACAATCAAAAAGGTAAAAAAGGGGTCCTACGGAGCCCCCGAAAGTCGATTTTCAAGAGTAAAAAATTTAAGACAAAACACCCAAAAAACATGTTTTTGCGCGCTCACGCGCACGTGGTTGGACTTTGAGAGTTGTCAACCATCGGCATGGTTGCGTGGGATACTTACACAGTTCCCATTCAAATCTGAGCCCTCTAGGTGCCATAGGACCGGAGTAATTAACACTGACGCAACGTATGTGATGCTGGGGTTTAGCATTACATACATTGCCGACGCACTGTTTGCGTCGCTGGGGCTCAGTGGGTTAAATGATATATTATCGTCTAATGATAGACAGAACAAACGGTAAAATGCATCATAATCTCCAAAGGGTTAATAGTAGCCATCTTGTATGTAACATGATTATTTTTAGCACTCTTAGGTGAATGACAATTTGACTTCCTATATTGCAAAATTTTACACTACCGTATTTTTCGGCTTATAAGACGCGTTTTTTTTCTCCCAAATTAGGCCTCTAAAATCAACCAGCGTCTTACAAAACAAAGGTTGACATTTTTAGACATACTGTATATCGAGTCTACATACTGGTATCAATAATGGGCGAAATTGTAAATTAACCCTACTATCCTGGAGAGGCCATTTGCATATTTACTATTTGGCCTGACGTTACGGTACAACGGTCCGGTACACTGAACTTTCGGTACAGTAACGATATCGTCACCTATTCGTTTTTTTCTATTTCGTAGGCTACAAATTTGGTATCCACATAATATATTATGGTATTATTGGGTATTATTATAATAAATAAAACACACTTTGATATTGCTTTTTATTTATCCCATAAAATATTACGAACTATGAATACTTTGGTAGTATCCAAAATAGTAGGCTACAGTATTGCGTACCAAAACAGAAGCTGCACCGTATTGTTTGACTGAACAGGGACGCCTAAATGTAAACATGCAAATGGTGTCTCCAGGATAGTAGGTTTATTTACAATTTCGCCCATTACTGATATGTACAATACTCATAATGCCAAACAATAAGCATTATATACATTATTGGGCAATTATATTAGCATTGTGTACCATAGTGTATTTGCAAAGCATGCAAATGGCTCTTCATAATTACGAGGTTGGATTTATGGCTTTTTACTTTTTTTCCAAATTTCTACTTGTATAATTAGGGTGCGTCCTATAAAACATCGCGTCCTATAAGCCGAAAAATACGGTAATTCAAAATCAACATACAGTATATGAATATTCACTAAATTATTGTAGATTATTTGCTGATGGCACCTCATTTCTAGATTATGATTTACCTTATAATAAGATTGACTTATATTGATGCTTGTTACTATTAATGGATTAACTAGTAATTAATGTTAATGGATTAGTTTGACAGTTTTTGTAAGTCATAATAAATTGTAGAGCTGACTTACTTAGTATCCCTTTCAGCACCATTGACATCCTTGTCATTATATACAGGCAAATATTATACTCTATATTCAGCTTAGGAAGGACATCTAGCAATGAAAAGGCTACAGACACCTCAATTAGTCCGTTTGGCTACCATAAATCCTTCCTAAGCTTCCTATAATCATCTAAATGTAGGGTTAATTTATCTCAAGCAAATTAATATTTAGGAGTAAACTAAGCATCAAGTATTAATCTGTAATGTTATATGTTAACCCTCGGTCTCGATACAGCCAACGTCTTGTATGATATAGTCTAGTTATATGTAGAGGGTTTTATATAGCTTAGGAAGGATCTGTGGTAGTTAAAAGGGTTAAATAAGATAGTGTGTAGGCTTTTAATATCCAGAGGTTTCCTAAACTGAACACATTTAAAAGGGCATCAGCCATTCTTAAAGGGTTAAAGCTATTGTCATTAATGTATTAAAATATATTGTATGTAAATCATATATCAATAAACTTATTTGAATTATGGATGTTTTCCTTAACCCCTCCAACCCGGATGGGCTCTTGAACGCCCATAACAACCTCGGCCCGCGCAACCCGGAAGGGCTCTTGAACGCCCATTGCTTGCATGCGTGCTTTCGAATGCCGCGCGTACATTTTCGGTATCGTGGGACGGTAGGTGGCGCCACCAGGCGTAAACTCCGCCACAGCAACAGTATCTACCCCGACGCCATCATGGACAGTACGCCAAATAGTGATTCCGCTGTGTCCGATACCGTGCTTCCTACGACGCCCTTGCTTGTTCGTCGCGCCTTACCCCGACGCCATCGCCTAAATGTGTTATCTCCCGGAGGTATTGAGACGACATTGAGACTTTATGAGCGAGCTGATGCCAAGCATAATGTTGATGATGAAGTCAGTGACGACTCCAGTAATTATAAGTCGAGTGATTATGGCCATGAGAGTGATAAAGAAGAGCAATTCCTGGGATTTGCGAGAGAACATGACAGTGATGAGAGTGATGAAGGTGATGTACCAGTTGTTGAGGAAGCTGGTTTACCTAAAGACAGTGAACTTGAGAGAGTGAGCGAGTGGGAGAGTTCAAGGTCACTCACCAAATTTCGCTTAAGTGACACGACGCCAAGCCCTTCCCCAGGTAAATCGCCTTTCAAGCTACATTTGTATAAGCAGAAAATACTTGAGAAGGCGGCCGCGGCAGCTAGGGAACAAGCAAAACTACTTGGTGAGGATGAGGCTGTGAGTGAGGGTCAGCGTGGTGACCCTTCTCGTCCGCCATTGTCTCCCTTATCTACCCACGCCACCCAAGATGACCCGGATGCCCCGCATTCTTCCCCACCACCCCCACCATTGCCAAGGGTTGAGGACCCCACACTTTCGGCCTATTTGCCTCCTAGGTCCCCCGACAGGAGACATACTGCTGCCGAAAAGGGGAAAGGTAGGAAATATACCAAGAAAATTAAGAAAAGTAAGAGAGTTTTGTTCGAGGCTCCCGCGGCGTCCACCCCGGCCGGCCCCAGCCATACGTCCCCGCAACTTTCCCCACGGTCCTCCCCACCTCTCCCGCCTTCAACATGTCTTCCTGAAGAAGTCTTTGAGCTCGCATCACCAATACCTGGCCCTAGTGACAGTGAAACATTGCTTTCTGTCACTCGTCGCAGGCCAAGGAGCCCGGGACCTCGGGGGGACACAGCCTCACCTGCCACTCCTTCCCCACCTCGCCCACCCGCACGCCGCCCACGCATCACTGGTTCCCCGCCAGATTATGTGGGGGCCACTGATGATGAAGGGCACCTCTCTCAAGACTCTGGCCATGATTACATAGGTCCACCGTCAGGGCAAGATGACCACTCTGACGATGACTATATGGACATCGACGACCCTCGACCCATCCGCTTGGCCCGGCATCGTGCTGCCCGTCGTGCTGCCCACCGCCCTGGCCGCCGCCCTCGCCGCCCTAGGGCGCGCGCCTCCCGAGTTGGCCGTGGGCGTGCTGGGCCACCAGCTGGAGCTCCTCGTCAGCGTAGACAAGACCCATTCTACGTTTTTCAGTGGCAAGACGTAGTTGATGAGGATGCATACAACCCTGATGTGCCAGCTTTTGATGAGGTACTGGAGGGTTCAGGCGTTACCCCCAATTTTCCTGCAGGCCCCAATGCTCCACCACACGAACTGTTTGAGGCCTTCTTTGATGAGGAGGTGGTAGGCTATGTTGTCAAAGAGACAAATAAGCAGCACCAATTCCAGGTCCACTTTTTGGGAAAGGTGACCAAGGGCCACATGAGGCAGTGGACCCCAGTGACTCATAAAGAGTTCATGGTGTTCCTGGCACTCACCATGCTAATGCCTCATGTCAAGAAGCATAGGTTGCCTGACTATTGGATCACCAATGATCTGATATCCACCCCTGCCTTCGGGAAATATATGTCTCGCGACCGGTACCTTGATATCCTCGCAGCGCTCCATCTTGTCACCAACCTTGACGTCCACCTCCCAGACAAGCTGTGGAAGATTAGGACGTTGTATGAGATGATGCGAGAACGCTTCACCTCCTACTTCAAGCCCTTCCGCAAGGTCGTCATTGACGAGTCTCTTGTGCTGTTCCGGGGAAAACTCAGCTTCCGGCAGTACATCCCCTCAAAAAGACATCGCTTTGGCATAAAATTCTTTGTGCTGTGCGACTGCCAAACTGGCTATGTCCTGGACTTCCTGGTCTACAGCGGGAAGGAAGTGGACTTGCTTGTGGACCCCCTCATTGGCTTTGGCGGAGCAGTGGTGCAAGCCATGATGGACCGCTACTTTCATAAGAATCACGTCCTCTACACGGACAATTATTACACGTCCCCCACTCTCTCACAGTACCTGCATGAGCGCAAGACGGGGACTGTAGGCACAGTACGAGGGAAAAGGAAGGGCATGCCACCTTTCCCTCCAAAGACCAAAAAAGGTGATGTGTTCAAGAAGAAGTCGGGGCCCATTCTGGCTATCCACTGGCACGACCAGCGGAAGGTCAACCTCCTGACCACCATCCACAAGGGGGAAATGGTGGAGACTGGCAAGGTGGATCGCCGCACCCAGGCCAGGGTGACCAAGCCCGATGCTGTCCTGGACTACAACATCAACATGAGGCTGGTGGACAAGTCCGACATGCAGATAGGCTTCATTGACTGCCTGCGTACCTCGTGCAGATGGTACAAAAAGTTCTTTCTGCATATGGTGGACATGTCAGTTCTGAATGCCTACAACATATACAAGCTTCGGAATGTGAACACACCCATGAAGTTCAATAGCCTGCGGAGGTTCCAAAAGCAGGTGTTGACGGAGCTCCTGGAGAAGTATGCTATGCCACAGAGGGCAGTGGCACATCCTGGGCCCGCCGTTATTGACCGCTTGCAGTCTGCTCAATACTTGATTAGGCACAGGCTTGGTTCCCTGCCTCAGAATGAATCCGGAAGAACACAGCAGAAGCGGTGCCATGTCTGCTACAACAGGTGGGTGAAGCCGAGGTCAGGTAAAAAGTCAACCCTGGAGTGTGTGGAGTGCAAGGTGGCACTCTGTGCTGTAGATTGCTTCTTTGATTACCACTCCAAGCTGGAGTTCTAATAATCATACTGAAATTGCCAAATAAAATGACAATATGTACACTATAATTATATATAGGCAAAAAGTGGAAGAAAACCAATGTATTGTAAAACAAAAGTCATGTATTATGAGAACATTGATACAAATACAATTACACCATAATAATATGTGAAAGTGACACATATGTATATACCAAGTGACATTCATATGATTAGAACCTATAGAAATATATAAATCAGTGAAAAAAGACACAATAAATTGTATATAAAACGTTTACAAATCATATAACTAAGTGAAAGTGACACAAGACCTAATATTTGATGGCCAAAGTATAATAAACACCTGTGATAACGAATAATCAGTGCCTAATACAACAATAACCTACCTCAATTACTAATAAAATGTACGGTATCGAGTGAAAATGAGCATTATCAGTGACAGTGACACTCTCTAAAGCATATTTGTCAAAGTGAAAGTGACACAAGACCTAATATTTGATGGCCAAAGTATAATAAACACCTGTGATAACGAATAATCAGTGCCTAATACAACAATAACCTACCTCAATTACTAATAAAATGTACGGTATCGAGTGAAAATGAGCATTATCAGTGACAGTGACACTCTCTAAAGCATATTTGTCAAAGTGAAAGTGACACAAGACCTAATATTTGATGGCCAAAGTATAATAAACACCTGTGATAACGAATAATCAGTGCCTAATACAACAATAACCTACCTCAATTACTAATAAAATGTACGGTATTGAGTGAAAATGAGCATTATCAGTGACAGTGACACTCTCTAAAGCATATTTGTCAAAGTGAAAGTGACACAAGACCTAATATTTGATGGCCAAAGTATAATAAACACCTGTGATAACGAATAATCAGTGCCTAATACAACAATAACCTACCTCAATTACTAATAAAATGTACGGTATCGAGTGAAAATTAGCAATATCAGTGACAGTGATACCCTAATAAACATATTTTATATAATTGGCCTCAAAATAACTAGAAAATATCAAATAAACATCACATTCTCAATATCAAACACTAAAATCGTCTAAGGGAGATAAATACTTTGGCGCGGCGAGCGGCTAGGTGCGTCGTAGCCATGGCCGGGGCGACGCGTCCGAACGCGGGAAGAATTTGCCGCCGAAAAACACTCGTCTTCCCGCGCTCACCATTATGCAACCAGAGGGGCTAGAGACCTCTACTCAACGCCATTCGACAGAGGAAGGTTTGTGGAACATTATTCTTTTTTATTCACAACATTACATGACATATTCATTGACTTACAGAGTAGTTAACATAGGCCAAAGATCGTCAAAACACCCGGTACCGGAGCACAGTCGTAAGCTATAGCCCCCGGGGCTGGAGGGTTAATGCTCTTTGAATTCTGTATTTTCCTGCTCATTTTACCCTTTCAAGATCCGATTACGCATTTTTTCTGTTTTCTGGCTGCTATTAGACGACTTTATTCAAATTAGGAAGGGTAAATGGAATCATAAGGTTAATTGAAACTGCCATTACCCATTTAATTTCCACAGCTCTTTCCTAAACTGTATAATGTCGCCTAATGATAGCCAGAATAAACTGTCAAGATGCATCATAATCCTCAAAGTGTTAATCCCAGTCCACTTCCTTGTTAATACTTGCCTCTGCCAATCAGCTATGATAATATCATGCCATCTTGTATCTCCGGGGCTCCAGGCTCCAGGTTCCTACAGTTACCTACTTAAGCATGCTAAAAAATAACGGCGATTCTGGGTGAATATGGGCGAACGGGGGCGAAGCTACGACGAATGCTGTGTGCTTTTCGCGACATTTAGAGAATACTCGAGGCTCGAGCAAATATGAGGAACTTTGGAACATAGACAAAAAATACAGTCGCAGAGCGTTCACCATCGAAAATTCGCGCAGTGGGATAGCCGCTTTAGTGAGACAACCTGAAACGCACGTGTAGATAAAAAAACGCTTAACCCCCATAATCGGGCAGAAAAGCGGGCACCGGATTACTAAAAGAAGACTTGTGACTATTAGAGCTAAAATAGAATAATCTAGGACAATATAACACACATGGGAGCCTCGCCTTATCACAATGAGGAGGACTCCTGACAAAACTAACCTTTGCCAAATACCCGGAAAACAGTCTCCTAAGGCAAGTGGGAAAGGTGTACACAACCTAACCTAGTCTATAAGCTACCCTGACCTCAGCATATAGCATGTACATATGTGAAAAGACTCACGAGTCACGAGGGCAGGAGAAGAATGAAGGAGGGTGGGCACACCTCGAGACACGTCTGACCCATACGGTGCCTAGGAGAAGGGCATATGACACTCCGAAAGTCCGGGGTGACGCACACATTTGACAGCAGAAGCCTGAGAAGGGCACAAAGCTGGATCATGTGTAACTTATTATTATTAATTTATTTTTTACTAGTTTTTTCTAGTAGTGGTACCCACATCTTAAGGACATGTTAACATGTTACATCAATAAAACGAGTGGAAACAGTGTTTGACTGGTCAAAATCGCGAAATGAGCGCGAGAGTTTCATTCATCAAGTGTGAGCCAGCCTGGCCTACATCCACCCCTCACGATGCCTGAAGAGACACTGACATCTCTCTCTTTATCTCTCTCTTTCCCATGCTTGGTAACACATAATTATGACCACGCCCTGCTAGCAACTCGCTATTGTTAGCACGAAAATAGACCACAGAATAAGGGAATAACAGGGAAAATAGGTGATAATTGAAGAGGGGAGGAGGGGATGTGGAGGAGTGATATGTGGCATGGCCGAGGGGCAAAAATTAAAAAAAATTAAAAAGTTTCAAATGCTACTGGGGTGTTTTAAATGTTTTTTTTTAGGCCTAGGATTGTAAGAGTCTTCCCGCAGTCGCCCAGTAAAACTCATAAGAATCTTCCCGCACTTTCCGGGTTAATAGCGCTTTGCTCACGATGTGTGGCAATCGTATTTTGTTACTCTCCTAGGTGGGTCATTTGAAAGGCAAGCCTGGGTTCAAAGATTGGCCATAAAGAATGTTAAGGCGCATCGTCAATGATGAAGGAGCCACTAATAAATACTTATACTGTATTCACTCACCTCTTCCTTAGCCCTTCACATAATACCCATTCTCTCTCCTCCATGTTCTTGTTCACAACCGTTATTATGCTCTTCTATCCACTAAGGTTCACCTACATATCCTCTCTATACCTATCACCCTCTTCCAGCTTCCTTTCTAACCCATCCCTTCTCTCTGCTATGAATACTAAATCATCCGCAAATGTTAAAATACCTATCGTACTGTCCCCGACCTCCACTCATTCTTATTTTCCTCTGGGTTAGCTCCTTTACGAAGATGGCAAATAGCACTGGAGATAACATATAGCCCTGCCCTACAACCCTCCTTGACTTTACCCAGTCCATTTTCCATTCACCTAACCTGAGTTGTGGTTTTGTCCCATTATACTTAGCTCTCAGTATTCTCTGCACCTTTTCTGTCACTCTAACTGCTCTCATCTCCCATAGCATTTCTTTAATGACTCTATCATAAGCCTTTTCCATATCTTAAACGCCATCCATATTGTCCTTCCTTGTCTCCTTGCTTTTTCCAGCATTTCTCCTACCATACATATGTATTCACTAGCACTCCTCCCTTCTCTAAAACCAGTCTGTTCATCACTAAGCAATTTTGCCTAAATTGCCTCCTCTACTTGTCTGTATAGCCTCTTCTTTAAAATACTACCACATACTTTACTGACCTCGTTCACTACTGTTACTGTTTTAAAACTTTATGTCCATTGCTTCCTCCCTTTGGGATTAATGTCCCCCTCCCCTCTGCCCACACTTCAGGTACTGTCTCTTCCTACATGATCTTATTCATTGCAGTTTCCCAACCATCGCTTCCCCTACCTCTATAATTGTGGTATAATATCAGTGGAAGTTAAATATTTCTAAGCTATAATTATTCAAACAAAATCAATCTAAATTAATTTACTCCAAATCTAAATTGAATTCAATCTGAAACGAGCTAATTTACATCCAAAGGGCACACACAATTATTTATATATAAGGTAAGGTTATAAGGGTTAATAATGTTCCAGGAATTAACTCACCAATAGTTCCACGTGGCAATGAGACAAAGGAGAACGTTTACCCAATATGGCGGACGATGGGGAAACAATATAGATACCGGCCCCTAGGCTCGGCCAAGGAAAAAGAACGAATGGTTATATTGGAATGGACATGAATATTAGGCTTATCTGTCAGTCAGTCATGGCGTCGATGAGAGCGTCGTAATTGTGTAGATGTGTGGATTGCTGGCAGTTTAATGTGATTAGAGGCACAAAAGATCGATCAACTGAAGGCGGAAATTAGATGTTAACTGGTTGGTGTTCGTGAAGGCTCTGACTCTTCCAGCCCTTCGCCTTGCTGCCTTGGCATACGCCAGGCGCCCAAATTATCGTACCGTATCTATGTTGCTCAGTACGATAAATTAAATCAATATATACGATAAATTCATATATACTACATAAGACCATGTCAATATTGCTTAATAGCATATTAGGCCTTTTATAATCTTAACTTACTTACAATCTTATAATACACGATCTAATCGTCCTACGCCCTACCGTGGGAATGAACGTTAGACTGTCGTATATCTAGTGACGTCACAGAGACGTACATAAGCACATAAATTGTCTTACACTATCGTATTACACGATACACTCCCCAACAAAATATAACCTGAACCCCACCTTAAACTAAAGTTGCCCAGAGGCTATCCTCTGACGCCACATATCAACGGCGCCAGCAGCAACGCGTCCCGGTTCGAGATTGATCACCATCCGTAAGGGGTGAATCGTCACATTGAGAATTCTCGGACCAGCAATAACAGGTGGAGCATCGGATTGCAATGCGGAATCGAGCTCCAAAGCGTACAAACGTGCGATAGGACGAACAGTAGTTCCAGTGGCCGTCCTCAATAGTGCCATCCTCTCTACAGAGTCTTCCCCCTTGTACACCTCCAACACGCGGCCTAATTTCCAGTACAAACGAGAACTATCTTCTCTCAGTAAAACTACTTCACCAACAGTAGGTCTACCAGAGGGTTTGATGCTTCTTTCCCTCAATGCTAGCAGATATTCATCAATCCACCTCTTTCTAATGTCCTCGATTACCTTCGAAATATACTGGTATCGCTTAGACACCGCTGCTTCAGAGTACAACGAAGGATCATCTAGTTCTATGATAGACTGGAAATCGGACAGGAAAGCAGTCAATGGTTTACCGTAGAGTAAATGAGCTGGCGTTAATGGTAGTGGTTCTTGCAGGTCGGTGTACACATATGTGAGCGGACGATCATTCACGACTGCTTCTATTTCGGTGAGAACTGTCATTAACTCACTCTTCTTCAATAAAGCACGTCCTACTACCGCTCTCAGTCCTGATTTAACAATGCCGACACACCGTTCCCACATTCCACCAAACCAAGGTGCCCTAACTGGAATGAACCTCCATTCGCACTTCTTTTCTCCCATAAAAGTGATAATTGTAGGATCACTGCTCATATCCTTAACCCGGCAAGTGCAGATCTCCTTATAAGAGTTTTACCGCTGCGCTGCGGAACTCCTTATATAATCCAAGGCCTAAAAACAAAACATTTAAATCAGCCCTGTATCATTTTTTTTTATTGCCCCTTGGCCATGCCAAATATCACTCCTCCACATCCCATCCTTCCACCCTTCCCCCCCCCCCCCCCTTTCAATTATCACCTATTCTCCCTGTTATTCCCTTATTCTTAGGTATATTTTTGTGCTAACATTAGCGAGTTGCTAGCAGGGCGTGGTCATCTGTGTTACCAAGCGTAGGAAAGAGCGTGAGAGAGACTACCACGCAACAGTGTCTCTCCAGCCGTCGTGATGGCTGACTGGCTGGCAGGCTGCCTCAGCCATAAGTTATGTAACTCCCGGCCTCTATCGCCGATTTTGACCATCCAAACGCTGTTTCCACTTGTTTTATTGTTGTAACAGGTTAATACCTTTATAATCAACGTAAAATAGGCGCATATGGATAAGTATTAATGATATTTATGGTACGATGACGATTTAAGTTTAGGAAACAGTCTAAATACCTCCGCACAGGGAAGGGTGGCCAATACCCCACCTACACAGTGGAGAGGTTAAGGTATTTAGATGCTTGGATAAAAGTAGGAGCATTGTCGCTAAGTACTATTTGAGGGAATGAACGATGTGCACAAAACCGTCTAAATGCCTACATAAATTCCTCGCTAGACATATTGTCACATAATTCTAAGTGTACCGCGCGAGACGTTGCACAGGTAAACAATAATATATAGACCATATCTTGCTCTCTCATCTTCAATGCACCTGTGTAATCTAACCCTACAGCTTGGAAAGGTTCGATGTGTTTTACACGGCATTCTGGTAAAGGCGGAGCTGGTCGCATAAGGTTACCCTTTAGTCTTAGGCATATCACACACTTCCTCACTATGCATCGAGCTACTTGTCAGACTCTGGGTATCCACCATGTGAGACGCAAATTCGAAATGATGTGAGAGACCCTGTAGTATTTTACTTCCTTATGTGCACGTATGACCAATAGATCAGTAACGTGATGTCTTGCAGGCATAAGTATAGGACGGTTTGTGCCGTCCGTTACACCCGACCACTTCAGGCGACCCTCACACCTGATGAGGTGCAACCTCAATTGACGCACCAAATTAGGCATTATTAACTTATTAGAGCTATTTAAAGATTCTAATTCATTCAAAAAGGTTTCTGCTTGAACTCACTTGATCAAAGTTACTTCAGCTGCTGTAAATTCACGAGCATTAATTGAGATGCGGTCTCAGGATGATAAGACCGCATCTCTAGCTGCCACTAAACCTGCAGCCAACCCTACTCCTGCCAGCCACCCTGCTCCTGCCCGCATATCAACGAGACAGGTGGGACACATAAGACCTGAGTGGACTACACCAGCATACCCTGCCCAGCCAGCTTCAATGGCCCCTACCACCAGAGAGAAAAGTCAGAGGGGAAGTGATCACCCCCATCTTATAACAGAATCTTCCCGGGGGCATCTAGCTACAAGGTACAGCCAGAGTCCAGGCGCGCCACCCCCAGAGCTACAAGGACATAACCACCACGCGCCAACACCACCCCAGCGCCTTTGATCCTCTCAAGCCGGGCGCCTTAAGTAGGGGCAAGAAGATAGCCTTATGCTCACCCAGCCTAGACATCAGTAACTAAGCTTGCCATTTGGTATTCTTTAGTTCAGGGTAAGAACAGCCAGAGATAGCTGGTGATCAACTTGTCAGTTGTGTGCTGTGATCGAAGATCTACCAGGTCGGGTTCCCCCCCATCAGGAAGAGGACTAGCTTGGGCAACCCACTTTGGGCTCCCCCTTTCTGGCCTTCGATGCGGTGCACAAACCAAGCAGCAAAGGATTCCTACCTTGTTTTGTTCAAGGGATTATGAGGATAGTGTAGTAACTTTAGATCTACCAGATCAGGTTCCCCCCATCAGGAAGAGGACTAATTTTGGGCAACCCACTTTGGGCTCCCCTTTCTGGATTCTCTTTTTACTACATGGTTCTGATAGTTCCACGAACTAGCAAGGAAGGAAGACACTTACCCTGACCCCCCTTAGACTACCTATAATGTCACTATCTAGACTGCTTGCAACTCTAGGTAGATCATTATGCTAGTCACCCTAACCCCCCAAACCTTGTAGCAGAACTCCAGCATATCCTTTGGGGATCACTGCACTGTGGGAGTGCAAGAGGAACCCGGTTGTCCCGTGGTAGGCGCCAAGGTCTAAGGAATCATCTTGTGACTCACCCTGGACCAGTAGCTGGAGTCATCACGCCCAGCCGCCCCCCCTGGACCAACTTCCGGAGTTATCACGCCCAGCCGCCCTCCGGACTACTGGATCCTCCCTCGATCTACGGGCCCTCCTCTTCACTACAGCTCTCCTTTAAGTGCTTTTGTATAGTTTATGGGTATAGAGTTGACTCAGGGTTGTGGTAGAAGTTATCCTCAGGGGTTCTCATTAACATTACGTCTTGCGAGAGGTCTTTCTTCTCCCTACTTAAATTGACATTAATTAGCCCACTTGCCGGGACACATTATACATACCTATCAGGGGATCCTTATATACGCACCTTCCCGGGTTATTGGTCTCCCATAGCCCGACAGAGGGGGCGTGCCTATATAAGACCCATAGCATCAAACACAAACACATATTTACACGTAATCTAGTTCCTTTGTATAACTTCTAGCCTAATTCATTTAACATTCTGTCAGGTTCATAACTCGAATAGATTTCACTCTATCTCAGCTCCCGACGATTGTTGCCTCAGCCTTCAGCACCTTGCTAGTACACAATTAGAGTTAAGGATTAATCTTTGCCAGGTGAGATCTAGCACACCTATAGTATTAATATCATTTGTGAGCCTTTCCGAGCCCACTTCATTGTTGATGACCACTTGGCCATTATTGCTTTAGAGTCAGTTAACGTCACTATATGCCGGGGACATCATTGCATGATCCAGAGGGCATTTGCCATTACTGCACTCTTGTCTTTTGTTGAGATCCTCTCTGAGATCTATTTGGGTAGGAGGTGTACCTCCACCATTTTGGATACCTTATAATTGTATCCTAGGAGTATTATTATTACCTTGAGTCCGGACCCATTGTCCGACTCCTATTGCTTACTTGATAACCTTATTATTGTATGTCTTAATTATTCTTATTGTTGTTGATGATCTCCAGGTTACAGGTATAAAATATATGTCTTGCTCCTCCATGAACCAGGTGTTAAACTGAATAAAACCCATGTTAACTTGTTACCTGTGTGCTTATTATCCTGCCGTGTTGTCTCTTTATTTAAAGTTTAAGGTATACCTATCCAGTTAGAGAGCTGCTCATTGTACAAAGAATATCTCGCGTTCCAATTTGGACCGGGCATAACATTAATGTTGTGACCCTTATTGCAGAGTTGGCCAGTTACTTTAACCTTGATATTGGATATAAATCTCAACACCCAAGCTACAACTCTGACTAATTTTTTATAGTCACCGAATCTTACCCACTCTATTACTGGACCCGGTGGCTCATTTGGTTGGGCTGTAACTGCCACTGTTTCCAGTGGTAGAAGTCCCTCGCAAACAGCTTGCCATATCGTCCATTCATTTTCATGGGGCAGCCAATTTGGACCATGCCACCACAACTCGGACTTTATTAACTGGCTAGCCGTTATACCCCTAGTTATGAGATCACTAGGGTTGTCTTTTGTATTGACGTAGTGATATGCAACGTCTGGCAATAGGGCCCTAATCTCATCTACCCTATTTCGCACATAAACTGGCAGAGACTTCTTGCTATGTACCCAGTTGAGTGCGACTTGACTATCGCACCAATAGTGAACGACTTCAATATTCAACTCGCTCTCGGATGCTGCGCGTACATGTTGCACCAGACGTGCTAATAGCAGCATGGCAGTCAATTCCATTTTAGGGATAGTTACCTTTTTGACCGGGGCTACCTTTGCCCGGGCTGTAACTAAATGCGCCCCAAATGAAGTAACGACATATATGGCTACCCCGTATGCCGTGGTGTTAGCATCGCAAAACGTATGTAATGTAACGTCGCCGTATGCTGCCACCTTAAGAGGTAGCTGTTTAGTATATAGGATGTCATACTCTTTCAACAACAACGTCCCCTGATCACTTAAGTCCTCGGGCAAACTGTCATCCCATCCTACTTTGCGTCACCAAACTTCTTGCATCAGAATCCTAGCTCTTATGGTAACGGGTAATGCTAGACCCAAAGGATAAAAAAATTGCGAAACTTTGCTCAACAGACTTCTCTTCAAGTGAGTTCCTGTCTGCTGAACAAAAGACTTGGTTTGAAAGGTTAGTATGTCTTGTTTAGGTTGCCAGATCATCCCCAAATTTCTGGTCTTTTCCTGGTTATGAGATGCCGTACCGTCCACCTGAATCAAACTCTGAAGATCTTCACTATTAGTAACCCACTCGCGGAGAAATTATAGGTTTGATACCCGAAGGGAAGTAGTGAAACCTAATATTTAGTAGGGCCCCGTAATCATTGACGACTTCGCCTATTAGAAATAATAGTCTCCATTCAACATCCTGCGCCAGCATTTTGAATAGCCCGCGCGGAAGTATCATAGAGTATTCGTCATAAGTGCACACTTTATTCCCTCATGGGATCGTCATTTTGATCGGGTACCCTACAGAAAAAAACTCTGTAAAAAATGAAAAAGAAAAGATAACTTAATGACTGTTATCATATGACTTGCCATATTCGTGGATTTCTCATGCTTTGCTTCCCCGACACCAGGCCCCCTAGCAGCCATCTTCGTCCTTCACTGATATACCAAGAATAAACTATAGAAATCAGCGAATGGGAAGTGGGATGGCTGGGAGGGCCCGAGTCGTCAATGATTACGGGGCTACTAAATATTAGGTTTTCACTACTTCCCTTCGGGAATCAAACATATAATTTAATAGGGCCCCTTCATCATTGACGACTTCGTCTGAATATCAAGACTGGAGGCGGGATATTCGCAAAATATCCTAACCTTAGGGAAGAAGAATCCGGATAACATTTTCTTAAGTTTTATTGTATGCAATACAAAAATATAAAAAAGGTATAAAAAATTTGCTAGCAGTGCGTGGCATTAAGAAACTGCTTGCTTCATGGTCAGATCGTTGCAATCGATCGTATGCATGAAAGAAAGGTTGACACGCATGTGTCCTGTAGAACTATAACTCTGTAGTAGTTATTCGTTCTCTCCTTAAACTAATTGTACAGTCATATTTTTGTACACTTTGGTAAAACAGACATAGTTGCAACTATGCAATATATCTTCTTAAAATTAAAACAAATAAAATTCATACTGGACTGTAGAACCCGTCCTATCACAGCTCGTGATGCATCACAATCTCCAAGGGTACAGGGGGGATATGGACTATTCCGCACCCCCCCCCCCTTTAAAACAACACAACATATAATATAACAATACCTACTGTACCCTTTGCCGTAAAGATACACAGGTACGCTTTGGTTTATCTAGAGCAACAGACAGGTAGTGTGTAAGGAAAGTATGATTGGAAGCCCAAAGTTGGGTTTTAGCAATATCCTCAATCGAAAAAAATTGCAAAAATTTGAGGGATACTGCCCATTTCCTAATGTCGTGAGCCCTGCCTATCACGCCGGGATTGCTTTCCCTGATAACGTCGACAAGCAAGGAAGCTAACTTCCGCTTTGTAACACATTTACCTGTCCAGTTTACCCATAAAGCACCTGGTTGGCGAGGTTGCGCACCCCTCATAAACTTTGTGAGTGCTTGCACAGGACATAAAATGTGATGAATGAGGCCTCTCTTCAAGGCCGGGACGGAAAATTCAGAAAAAACATAGTCCGAATGTTCGTTCTTAGCAATAAAGGAGGGAGATGGCGCGATTTGAACATGGTCGTGCAGTTTCCCAAACCTGAGACAGTTTGGTTCATTGCTCATCGCCGCCAGCTCCGATACCCGGTTTCCGGTGGCCATGAGAAAGACAGCCTTTTTTAAAAGTGAATCAAAATCCGGCGCATTAATATACTTGCGCGATTGAAGCAATTCTAAGGCTTTATCAAGGGACTAGGTGGGCATGAGCTAGAGGGGAGGTGGACGAAGCTTGAAACACGCCCTCATAAAACCTTTCTCCTCCGCCTGCGGTATGGAAAGGCCGGTGAGATCAAGGAAGGGGGTCCTAATGGCAGACAGATGATTTTTTAACGTTATGACTGAAAACTGCTTCTGCTCAAATAGATAGTCTAAGTACTTGAAGATTAAGGCTCCCGAGGCAGTCGTTTGCCCTGATTCAACAATCCAGGTTGTAAAAGTTTTCCAATGAGATTGATATTGTCTCCTGGTAGACGGTGTGTACTGATTCATTAGCGTCTTAGTGACACCTGGCCCAAATTGCTTTAACCATATGGCATAGTAAATATCCATAAGGCAAAACTGAGCGAGGTCCGAAGGTTGCCAATCGTTTCCAAGTGGAAAACGGAGACCGGGAGGGACACCGGGGTCCTGCACCACGGTTGCAATTGGTGGTACCAAACCTGGGCCGGCCAAAGCGGCACGATCAAAGCTACCCGGCCCCGGTAATCCCTCAGTTTGTGAATGACTTTGCACATTAACACAGAGTCTGGCGGCGGAAACAGATGGATTGAGGTCCACCTATTCCAGTCCACCAGTAATGCATCGGGTCCCCCCGCCGGGGTTACCCTGTGACGTGTAAGAAAGAGTGGGAGTCTGTGGTTCTCTACTGACGCAAACCTGTGGACGGGCCGGCTTTGCAATCATCTTGTTGAAGATAGCCTGTTTGATTGTCCATTCTACTAGAGTGCTCCGCTGGCGAGAGAGAGCGTCTGCCCAGACGTTCGCCACACCGGGGAGGTAGGTGGCATGCAGGGAAATCCCTAGCGAGTCGGCTAGGGTAAACGTTTGTTCTGAAACGTTCAACAACTCTCGTGATCTCACTGAGCCTTGTTTCTGAATGCAAAAAACTGCGGTTTGATTGTCCATTCTGAACGCTATTGATTTGTTCTTCAATGTCCTGCCATGAGTTTGGAAAAAGAACAGGGGAACTAAGAGCTTTTTCTTGTTGATATGTGATTGGCTGTCTGCCACCCAGATGCCCTGACCCTGGTGGCCTAGGCTTGACTGATACCCCCAACCTAGGGTCCCCAAGGCGTCTGTGTCTACCCATACCGTAGGAGGGGGAGAAACCCATGTTACGACCGAGTACAGGACTTCGTGCTTGGTCCAGGCCGATAGTAAGTTGTGGATTAATGGAGGAATTGGCCATAATTTCTTCTCCGGCAAGAGAGGGAACACTTTGTTGCCTTCCAGGATTAATCTCTTGGCTTTCAATCGACAGTTAATTGTACCCAGTTGAGAGAACCGATCAGGGAATCCCACGTTTTCCTGGTCGTATCCAGACTGTGGAGGAACCGGAACAGTTTCCTGCGAAACCTGTTGCGGTTTTCCACACTCTGAGTAAGAGTCAGAGCGTAGGTGTCCCAGACCAGTCCTAACCACTGAATAGTCCTTGAGGGGACAAGGTGCGACTTTGCCAAGTTCACCTTGAACCCTAGGGTTTGTACATGAGCTAACACTTGATTTACATGGTCTTGACATAATTCTAAAGAGTTCGCCACTACTAGCCAATCGTCCAGATACCAAAACACCTGTATGTGGAACATGTTAATGTGGATAGCCCTATAGGTCGTAGTGACCATGCCTGTATAAGCTTTAGTTGTAACATTAAATCAGAGAGGGATAATAGAAGCAATAGAAAAATATACATGTATGATAGAGCAGATTATGAGCTGCTGAGACGGTGTTTGGACATTGACTGGGGGGAATACTTGAACGGTGAAGACGCTGAAGGAATGTGGAGGAAAATTAGAGCCAAACTGGAGAATGCTGTATCCAAAAGTGTACCAGTAAGGGAATATAAGGATAAAACAAAATTGAGGAAAAGAACTAACCCAGAATTGCCAATGAAAAGAAAGCTTTGGATATTGATTAGAAGAAAGAAACGATTGTGGGAAAGATTAAAATTGTTAAAAAAGAACAGGGGGACTAGTATAGAGGCTAAGGAAGTGGATCTGGAACACAGACAAATAAACAATAAAATAAGGTGCGAAACAAGGAGGGGGGTGAAGGAGAGGGAGAGAGAGATAGCTAGAAATGTGAAGGATAATCCAAAAATATTCTGGAAGTACATTCAGGAAAAGTTAACAAGAAGAGTAGGGATCCCAGAGCTGGTAGGGGGGTTGAATGATGGGAGTAGAGCGGAGACTGATAAGGAGAAAGCAGAGGTGCTGGGGAAATACTTTGGGGGGGTACTAACAGTGGAGTCGGAGGATGCAGTGCCTACTATTCCCATCAAACAGGCACCGGCACTAGAACTAATAGAGTTTTCCCATGCTAGAATAAGAAGGGCTATAGAAAAAATGAACAGAAGTAAGTCACCGGGACCGGATGGTATACACCCAAGAATCATAAAGGAAGGATGGGAGATGTTAGTAGAGCCATTGAAAATGTTATTTGAGGTATCGTTTAATACAGGACAAATCCCGATGGACTGGAGAGAGGCGAACATAACAGCTATATTTAAGAAGGGAAAGAGAAATGACCCAGGGAATTATAGACCAGTCAGTTTGACAAGTGTTGTGTGTAAACTAATGGAAACGGTACTTAGAGAAGGAATAATGGATCATATGAAGTCAAACCAACTTTTCAGTGGGAGACAGTTCGGATTCTTGCCGGGGAGGTCGACGGTACTACAGCTAATTAAGGTGGTAGATGATTGGATGCAAATTCTAGAAGATGGTGATGTAATAGACGTGGTATATTGCGATTTTATGAAGGCCTTCGATAAGGTCCCACATAAAAGGTTAATAGAGAAAGTTAGAAGCTATAATATAGGGGAGAAATGTGTGAAATGGATAGAAGCCTTCCTGAAAGATCGGAGACAGAGGGTACTGGTGAATGGAATAGGCTCGGGGTGGAGGGAAATTACAAGTGGGGTACCTCAGGGATCTGTGTTGGGACCACTGCTGTTCGTTATATTTATCAATGACTTGCCTGAAGTTATAACTAATGGAAGTGAGGTATACCTGTATGCGGATGACACTAAACTGTATAGAAGAGTGAGGAGTAAGGAAGATATGGGTTTGCTTCAAGGAGATGTGGAGGGCATGAAGGGATGGTCTGAGCATTGGTTAATGCCTTTTCATCCAAAAAAATGCAAGTACATGCGGATTGGGACCAGCAAGATAGACAAGGTAGGATACAGTATGTATGAAGCGATGGAGGAAGTGAGTGCAGAAAAGGATATAGGAGTAGTGATAGACAATAAGTTAAATTTCTCAGAACATTTAGCGGAAAAGATAAACAAAGCCAATAGAATTGTAGGGCTGATAAAAACATTTGTGTCACTTGACGAAGAAATCTTCAGGAATCTCTATACAGCGCGGGTTAGGCCGCACCTGGAATATGCGAACCAGGTGTGGGCTCCATATATGGTAAAGGATATAGAAGCAGTGGAGAAAGTGAAGAGGAGAGCTAGCAAGCTGGTACCAACATTGAAGAACGCGGGCTATGAGCAGAGGTTGAGGACACTGGCATATAGGAGAAAGAGAGGGGATATGATAGAGACTTTTAAGATAGTGTCAGGAAAGTACGATGAGGATGTGTGTGAAGGTATCTTCTTGATGCGGGAGGGAACAAGAACGAGAGGACACTCTAAGAAAATTTACAAAGAAAGAAATAGGCTTGAGAAGGCAAAGAACTCATTTTGTGATAGAGTGGTAAATGAGTGGAACGCACTGCCCCAGTATGTAGTCGATTCCGAATCAATAAGGGAGTTTGAAAGTAATCTTGATAAAGCATGGGGAAGACAAGATTTGAAGTTTGATTATAAAACAAAAATACAGAATAGTAAAAATGTTGCGTCTGCTACCGCCGCCGCCAACACCGTGAACGACCGAAGCAGTGCAAGTACTGGTAGTGAGCTGGATACACAGGCATAGTTTGCCTTTTTCCAGAGGATCTACTGTGAGAAACTGTAAGTATGCCTCGAACTAACAGGGATAAAACAGCTTGCCGGACGAGTTTGGTAAATACTTTCGGTGCTAGGTTCAACCCGAACGGCATCCTTTGAAAGACATAAGTCTCGTGCTGGATTCTCAGAGCGAGAAATTTTTTGGAACCTCTTGTTTATAGGGACATGCCAATAGGCCTCTTTGAGATCGATCGAGCACATCCAACCTTGCGGGGGAAGCGCGAGTCTGAGTTGCTGTACAGTCAACATCCTGAAGGGTGAATTCTCTATAAAGGTGTTCAGGTGCGAGAGATCTAGAACTGGTCGCATCTGCACACTGTCCCTCTTTAGCACTAAGAAGAGTCTTGACGTGAATACTGGCTGATAGGCATTGACTTGAATAAGGACCTGTTTGGCAATAATTTCCTGTAATATGACCTCCTCCTCCTGAGACACCGGGGTATATTCCTGCGGCCGACGCAGTCGAGGCCGCCGGCGCCACCGCCAGGTGATTCCTTTGCTCACTACCTTCCTGGCCCAAGTATGCTTGGGCCAGGCTGAGCGGAATGAACGGAACGAACCCAGGTGCAACCGGGGATTCGCCCTTCAAGGCAACTCTCCAATCCTGGTCCTTTAAGCTTGGCCCTGGGATGTGGAGAGTCTGAGTGGCTAGTTTTTTGGAGGGGGAGGTGGGTTGGCATCGGACGCTTGACTAGTTTTGGCTGGTGTAGTGCCCTGATGACCTTTGTATGGGGCCTTACCCTTATACCCGTGCTGTTTACCTTGTTTGGGTTTGTGCTGATTACCTCCCTGCTGAGGAGGTGGTCTGGGGTCTCTTGGTGACTGCTTAGGTTGGGGTTGGGACGGTTTGTTACCGCCTTTTGATTTATGAAAGAGCTTCTTAGGTGGGTCCTTCCTAGCTTGGGAGGTAACCTGCTTCCATCCACTCACCATATTAACCCTTAATTAGCGGCGAGCAACATAAGTCGAGTTAAATAAAGCTGGACTATGTGGCGGCGCTCGACATAACTCGAGTGGAAATTTCAGCACGTAATGTGGCTGAGAGAGAGAGACAAGTGGTGGCAGGAGACTAGCGAGCGTATGACTGCTCCAGACCACCGCGGCGAACCTACTGACACAAATCTCAGCTCCCTCCTCCCTCTCTCACTCGCTACATACTCAATTATGTACTGAAAGTACCGAATTACCTGCTTTTTGCACTCGCGTTGCACGGTTATTGCAAGAAAACTATCCATCATACAAGGATCGTTATGGTGTCATTCGAAAGCTCTGTTTATGCCCTTTCAAGGATAGGTACTTGTTTTACGTTCTGGGTCTTATTTAGGCATGAAAATGATCACGTAAACAGCCCTATTTTGGCTAAAAACACCCCGCTGTGCGGTACACATAAATAAACCGCATAGGCCGCTCGTAAGGTGTTAAAAACTAGACTCCAAGTCTCAGAGTTAAGCAGGGTGGCAGTAAAAACCGGGGATAGGTCGCCGGCAACTTCCTCACCAGATGGACTCTCAGATCTCGGCGGGCTTGAACCGCTTCCAAAATTGCAATTCTAAGGTCCCCTAGTGACTGAATGGCATTTTGTAGCAATAGTATACAAGACAGCTCAGTATCTTTTCTAATTTGGGGTTCAGCTATGGCCGAGATAGTGCGTGCAAGAGAGGCGGCTATTCGATGACTCACTAAGTACTGAGATAACATCCGGTAGGCTTTATTGCATAACTTAAAATCCCGCTCCAAGTGAGCAGCCGGGGGGGGGGGGGAGAAAAAGGTTCATCAAGGGCATGTAATGACACTTTAGGGGCCGCCAGAAATGCTAGTAATGCTGGTGACACCCCTGCTGCTTTGGATACCGGCAGGGAAAAGTAAGTATGGTTATCCGGAGGAATCTGGGGAGATGATTTGGAGGTGATAGTAGTGGCAAAAAACTGAGCTTCTAACTCCCAATCTACCCAAGGACCTACTCCCACCTGCCCCATCTGCAGTACCGGAATCCGAGCTTGGTCCAGGGCCGGAGTTGTAGCCAACTCCGGCGTAAGATCATTCAAGGCTTTAACATCATTGATGCCATCAGCCTTCGACCAGTCAGCAAATAGTCTTGCAGATGCGGCGGGAGGAACTGCCGGCGCGGCTGAATAAACAAAGTACGCCGGGTTAAGTGAACTTGGTACACCCTTAACCTCTCCGCTGCGTAGGTGGGGTGTTGGCCACCCCTCCCTGTGCGGAGGTATTTAGACTGTTTCCTAAACTCAAATCGTCATCGTACCATAAATATCATTAATACTTATCCATATGCGCCTATATTACATTGATTATAAAGGTATTAACCTGTTACAACAATAAAACAAGTGGAAACAGCGTTTGGATGGTCAAAATCGGCGATAGAGGCCGGGAGTATGTAACTTATGGCTGAGGCAGCCTGCCAGCCAGCCAGCCATCACGACGGCTGGAGAGACACTGTTGCGCGGTAGTCTCTCTCTCGCTCTTTCCCACGCTTGGTAACACAGATGACCACGTGCTGCTAGCAACTCGCTAATGTTAGCACGAAAATATACCTAAGAATAAGGGAATTATTATGTTCTCTCCACCAACCAACTTTACTCCTAAACTCGATTAATGAAATTAACAAACACATGTGGCAGTCCGGAGATGCTCACACCGAAAATCAACACACTTATGCATTGCACCACGAAGACAGTAAAAAGAAAGGTGGACAAGCCTACGATTTATTATGCAGTTTCGAATCCTGCATATCAATCTAAGCATGTACACACTTTCCAACTGCGCTATCATAGGCTATGCATAGGTGAAAGGAAATAGTAATTAACTCCTTCAGACACATATGACGCTACCGTGTCATATGGCAGAGTGAACCAAAAACTCATATGACGCTACCGCATCATATGGACTTATTATATTGCCAGAAAATAAGTTTATGATGCTATTGAGCCGGTCTTTTGGCTGGTAAGTCCCATAAGTTTGATCTACATGTGGAAATATCTAGCAACCCCCTGGAGTCCCTGTGAGGGCCCCGCGGGGGTAGAAACAGTCAGTCTCTTCCCAGCAGCCAGCCTACTAGGTGGGTGTGCGTGGCCCTTTAAACCAAGGGGCCTCCATTTTGCCCAGCCTGGCTGGTATTACCGCCCTAATATAACCCAAACGAAGTGCTATATCGTTGGGTTATAGATGGATTATTGTTTTAGTCTTGTTTAGGGTATAATAACCATGTTAGTGATGTGTTATGCTATTCTCTGGTGTACGTGAGCAAGGTGGTGGGCTCCACGAGGGGCCATGGTTTTTGCCTATACGCTTCGATTGTTTGTGGATCACTTTCATATAATATCGAGTGAATTATATTGCCATTTATCAGTTCAAGTAGTGTATCTTACTTGTATTAGTGTTTGTTAGTGAAAAAACGTTCATAACTGGTGGAGCATAATATGTCGCCATGCTCCCTCCCCCCTGTGCATTTTTGCTCGATAATTTACTGGTGGAAAGTGCTTGGGAGGTAAGTTTTTTATTGACAAAAACACTCTACATATACGGCTTGGTGGCCACGAGGGAATCTCCGCAGTGTCAGCAGTGTCTGAGTAAGTACAGTCAAAATTTCTGTCGCCACGAGTGGGAGGAGGTGGTGGTGGTGGTGGTGATGGTCGTGGTGGTGGTGGAGGTGGTGGTGGTCGTGGTCGTGGTTGTGGTGGTCATGGTGGTGGTGGTAGTGGTGGAGCAGCAGTGGTGGAGGTGGTGGTGGTGGTGGTGGAGCAGTGGTGGTGGTGGTAGTGGTGGAGCAGCAGTGGTGGTGGAGCGGTGGAGGTGGCAGTGGTGATGGTGGTGTGGTGGTTGTGGTAGAGCAGTGGTGGAGATTGTGGTGGTGGAGCAATGGTGGAGATGGTGGTGGTGTTTGATCAGTTGGTATTGACACACCGATAGAGTCGGGTCCCTTTTCTGACCGTGGGTCAGGTCAGAAAATGAACCCTTTCGGTAGGTGTCAATCGCACCTGGTCGAACACCATCACAATCTCCACCATTGCTCCACCACCACAGTCTCCACCACCACCTCCACCACTGCTCCACCACTCCTCCACCACCATTTTATTATTTTTTATTATTTTTTTTGTTTATTTTATTAGGGGTTCGACCCCTACGAGGAACCCCTATTGTAATCATTAAACCCGGTTTTTCATCCAAATTCTTCTTACGCGCCAGTTTCGACGCAATAACTCCAGAACCGCTTTTTGGATCGGGATCAAACTTTCACAAGAGGTGCGTTTTTGTATTGGGCAACTTTTGATATGCTAAACATCCGGTATGGCGGCCAAACAGGTCCGTGGCAGCCGATTTCCCGAAAAACTTGACGCCTAAATACTGTATCTCCTACTCATAGTAAACTACTGGGCTTTGGCATATGGACTCCCCTACTAATGCTCCGCAAATGTTATAGAGAAGGTTTTGCTTTTGCACGTGGGGGGTTTTCCGGCAATTTTGAAAAAAAATCGAATTCCACTTAAAATTCTACATCTTAAAAACTACGCCAATGATCAAAGCCATGCTTGCGTAGTTGGGTGAAGCTCGCGATTCCGAACTTTTTGATACCAAAAGAATATAAATGGGTGGAATAGTTTGGCCGCAGCATTGAAAACTGTCTATTCTTAAATTACTTTAAAACCGCATTCTCTACCCACACAAAGTTTACCGTCTACAGTCTATAGGCTTCCACGCATCCCCCAGTTTTGCTTAATAACATAGTCTCTTTATTATTCAGATCCATTATTTTTGTTTTATTTAACTCTCTCAAAACAGTTTGAGTCCCTACGAATTCCAGCAATTATCTAGCCAACATACCTATACATACCTACCCAACCAAATAATAATGATAATTCAAATTTATTTTTGGTGAATGACAGAGTATTGGCTAAGGTTTTTAACAATTCCTCCCTTTGCCAAATGCTTTGTTTAATAACAATGATATGGACCTTTAACCCGGGAGCTGCAGGGAGACTCTTAAGAGTTCCCCCGGCGAACCGCGGGAAGACTCTTAACCCAGGAACTGCAGGAAGACTCTTAAGAGTTCCCCCGGCGGACTGCGGGAAGACTCTTAAGAGTCAGAGAAAAAAAAAATCAACTTTAACCCTCTCACCACGGAAGGGCTCTTGAACGCCCATAAAAAAGCATATAACAGGTACCCGGATGGTCTCTTGAACGCCCAGTGGTTGAAAGCCTGTGAGCTTCGTGTGCGAGGCGTCGGTCCGACGCATGTAAACAACAGCCGGCTGGACCGTCGCCCCGCATCTCCGGCCACAAGAAGGAGAGCGTCGCTTGTTCGTGTGTGCCTGTATGTTGTTGTTAAGTATCGTAAAGTGGCTGTTTTGGCCATAAAGTTATCTCCAATGAAATCATCATCACAGCTCAACCAGTTGACTTAGAGAGCTCTACTTAATGCCATTCTACAGGTAAATAACACAGCTACGCTTGGGGATGCGCGGGAATGCGGGAAGCAGTCTGATTAACGAATATACGGTAGCCTAGCCTAGACGTTTTTCGGCCAAAACACCCGGGTTTCGAGGAATATATATATAATACATAGCCGGGGATGGAGGGTTAACACCATACGAGCGGCCTATGCGGTTTATTTATGTGTACCGCACAGCGGGGTGTTTTTAGCCAAAATAGGGCTGTTTACGTGATCATTTTCATGCCTAAATAAGACCCAGAACGTAAAACAAGTACCTATCCCTGAAAGGGCATAAACAGAGCTTTCGAATGACACCATAACGATCCTTGTATGATGGATAGTTTTCTTGCAATAACCGTGCAACGCGAGTGCAAAAAGCAGGTAATTCGGTACTTTCAGTACATAATTGAGTATGTAGCGAGTGAGAGAGGGAGGAGGGAGCTGAGATTTGTGTCAGTAGGTTCGCCGCGGTGGTCTGGAGCAGTCATACGCTCGCTAGTCTCCTGCCACCACTTGTCTCTCTCTCTCAGCCACATTACGTGCTGAAATTGCCACTCGAGTTATGTCGAGCGCCGCCACATAGTCCAGCTTTATTTAACTCGACTTATGTTGCTCGCCGCTAATTAAGGGTTAAACATCGAAAAAAAAAAAAAAAAAAAAAAAAAATTTTTTTTGCCCCTGGGCCATGCAAAATATCACTCCTCTACCTCCCCTCCTTCCCCACTTTCCTCCCCTCCTTCAGTTATCACCTATTTTCCCTGTTATTCCCTTATTCTGAGGTATATTTTCGTGCTAACATTAGCGAGTTGCAAGCAGGGCCTTGTCATCACTGTTAGCAAGCGAGTGCAAGAGAGAGAGAGAGAGTATCGATCGACTGTGTCTCAGTGGCCTTGGGGGAAATTGGCGGGAAAGCAGGTTGCCTCATCCATACATTATATAACTCGCGGCCTGTATCTCCGATTTTGACCATCCAAACGCTGTTTTCACTCGTTTTATTGTTGTTTCAGGTTAATACCTTTATAATCAACCCATAATAGGTGCGTATGGATAAGTATTAATGCTACATATGGTAAAATTAATATTTTAGTGATGGAAACAGCTCAAATACGTCAGCACAGGCGGACGTTTCTAATTACCCCCATGCGCACTTCTTAGGTTAAGAGTCAGAGAAAAAAAAATCAATTTTAAACATCGAAAAAAAAAATAATAATAATAATTTGCCCTTGGGCCATGCACAATATCAGTCCTCTATCTCCCCTCCTTCCCCACTTTCCTCACCTCCTTCAGTTATCACCTATTTTCCCTGTTATTCCCTTATTCTGAGGTATGTTTTCGTGCTAACATTAGCGAGTTGCAAGCAGGGCATTGTCATCACTGTTAGCAAGCGAGTGCAAGAGAGGGAGAGAGAGTATCGATCGACAGTGTCTCAGTGGCCTTGGGGGAAATTGGCGGGAAAGCTGGTTGCCTCACCCATACATTATGTAACTCGCGGCCTGTAGCGCCGATTTTGACCATCCAAACGCTGTTTTCACTCGTTTTATTGTTGTAACAGGTTAATACCTTTATAATCAACGTATAATAGACGCATATGGATAAGTATTAATGCTATTTATGGTAAAATGAATATTTTAGTGATGGAAACAGCTCAAATACATGCGCACAAGCAGAGGTGTCTAATTACCCCCATGCGCACTTCTTAGGTTAAAGTTTTGGCAATTGCCTGTGTGACTTACCCTGCCCTTCCTTCCTACCTCCCTCCTCCCTCATATCTAGCAAATGTATCAACAACCACTCTAGTGAACTTTCGGTATTTAGTTTATTCAGCTTAATACTATTTATCCACATAAACTAGGAACCTATCACAATTTTTGTCTAATACAACCATAGACAGTGCTATTACATATTATTTGAATATGATGTCAAATTTAGCAGTTGCTATTTACCTTGAACAGTAATGACAGAACCGAAAGCTCCTCTTGCCGTGTAGTACTCAAAGAAAGCAGGGTTACTTAAGCCGGCCCATACCGAACTGTTACCAAGTCAGAGATTCAGAGGTAACTTTCACAATGCATTATAACCCTAGACAGACACCAATATACCACTAAATCATACAAATATCACTACAAAAAAGATAGGAAAATATTATATTAATGCCCTAGGTATTTGAAATTATGCAAATGAGTAAAATCCATTATGATATAATGATAATGGAATTGATTAGGGTAGCGTTCAAGGAGAGTAGTGCCGCCTTATTTTGCATGTGTTTTTTTTTTTTTCAAGGAATACAGTGTTTTATTGTTGTTTATCATGGTTTGAGTGGAGGATTTGTATTAGTTTACCCATTACTCCAACAATCTTAAGATAACACCCCCCACTAGTGGGGAGGGCTATGAAGACAGGGAAAATGTGGTGTTAAAGACGTAAAAAGGCAATAAGGAGGTATTAAAACAAAACTTGGCTCGGGTTTTCATGAATTTGAAAGACATATAACCCCAAAATGGAAAAACCCGAACCAAGTTTTGACGAAAGTTGGCTCGGGTTTTCCGATATTGCAAAGTCCAAAAACAAAGTAAGCTCACCGAATGTTTAAACTTGGGGCAACAGTTGTGATATCGGGTGTATCACCTAGCTCTGAACGGGTATATCATAGTGTTTACTATACCCCTTTAAAAGGACATTAGCCTAACCTAACAACCTTACCTAACCTATCCTAGT
Organism: Paralithodes platypus; assembly: GCA_032716605.1. Taxonomy (NCBI): domain Eukaryota; kingdom Metazoa; phylum Arthropoda; class Malacostraca; order Decapoda; family Lithodidae; genus Paralithodes; species Paralithodes platypus. The sequence goes on along the minus strand of CM064582.1, from coordinate 38,856,141 downwards.
ATTATGGGTGGGGGCTGTCGCCCCCACCCCCCCGCGCCCACACACCCCTAAAAAGGGTATATCATAGTGTTTACTATACCCCTTTAACCCGGGAACTGCGGGGAGACTCTTAGGAGTTCCCCCAGCGGAGTGCGGGAAGACTCTTAAGAGTAAGGCTTTTTAAAAATCCATTTGAAACACCCCAAAACTTTTTTTTTTTTTTTTTTTTTGCCCCTGGGCCATGCCAAATATCACTCCTCCACCTCCCCTCCTTCCCCACTTTCCCCCCCTCCTTCAGTTATCACCTATTTTCCCTGTTATTCCCTTATTCTGTGGTCTATTTTCGTGCTAACATTAGCGAGTTGCAAGCAGGGCATTGTCATCACTGTTACCAAGCGAGTGCAAGAGAGAGAGAGAGAGAGAGTATCGATCGACAGTCTCTCTCCAGACGTGGGGAAAAGTGGAGGGGAGGGAGGTTGCCTCAGCCATACATTATGTAACTCCCGGCCTGTATCGCCGATTTTGACCATCCAAACGCTGTTTCCACTTGCTTTATTGTTGTAACAGGTTAATACCTTTATAATCAATCTATAATAGGCGCATATGGATAAGTATTAATGCTATTTATGGTAAAATAACGATGTTAGTGATGGGAACAGCTCAAATATGTGCGCACAGGAGTGTGGTGTCTCATACCCCCCATGTGCATGTCTTAGGTTAAAAGGACATTAGCCTAACCTAACAACCTTACCTAACCTATCCTTGTATTATGGGTGGGGGCTGCTGCCCCCACACCCCCGCCCCTACACACCCCTAAAAAGCGTATAACGCGATAATAAGCATTTGTAAATAATACCGCAACTACGAATCTTGTTTGTGAGACTAGTATTAACAACCTAACTAAACAACCCAACCTAATCCTTGAAAAAAAAAAAAAAAAAAATGCTAAATAACGTACTGGAAGTACCAATCCCTTGTCATGAACGTAAACCCCAAACCCTAACCACTATTAGACAAAACAATATGAGTTTGTACCTTAATGTGTAGGAGGATAAATGGGCCGCAAGAAACTCCCACAGATCGTCCCTGTTTTGTAAGTCTAGGTGTAGTTCACCAATATTCTTAGAACACCCTTCACACTCAGGAGCCATCTTTGTTTGACAAAGCCGGGTCTGACAGTGTGTTCACCTGGTCGTGACGTATCAGCTGGTTCTGACGTAAGATCAGCTGATGGTGTTCCAATAACACTACTTATGATTTCAGAATAGTATATTATTTTTATATGTTCGTGAAAATCTAGAGAGAAGTGTGGTATTATCGTGCATTATTAATATTGAGGTCTTGCAACAATATTACAAGTGTTTATAGTCGCCTACAAATATATACAGAACGTGTTGAAGCAGTATATTGAGCCTGGTGAATTCGCGGCATTCGTAAGAAACGACGTTTTAAAAAGCCCTGGCGGAGCCGGAGGACAGTGGTATTCGAAGGGGTTCGACGCAATGCTTGAACCGACCGAAATCAAGACAGCACAAGACGATGTTTACATTTTTGACTTAGATTTTCGGTGTATTTGTCTGTAAGTTGGTATTTTTTCAATGTGTCGATAAAGAAAATCCTCCATGCGGACTATATGGAGAAAAATATGGCGAATCTATTGGTGCCTATTTTCATTAATAAATTGTTTCTCATAAGGTGGCACTAGTGTCCTTGAATATTATCTTGATGAGTATCTGGCAAGAGTGTTGCACTATAATTTTCTGAACGTATGCTAACTCGGAATATTTATCCCATTAATATACACATCTATCACTATTTAAATTTAATACAACCATACACAGTAAAATGCCCCAGAACGAGAAGCCCACCACGGAAGCCACGAGCGAGCACCACCAGGAAACGGGAACAGAAACACCCAAAAGGAAAGGCCCACAGAACGAAAGGACCAGGTGACCAAGCCAACCAGTTAAGACAGGCCGAAGCCCGCAGGGCTAAGCAGCTCCAAACCACACCTGCCTATCACTTCTAACCACTGACCCTTCCCCCACCTCGCGTAAACACTACCCCTCGTGTCCTACACCTCTACCTACATGATGAACATGAATACACCTTAATGTAATACACCCATGCCCTGTCCCTAGGTTGAGCCAATGCCAACCAGTTCAGACAGGCCTAAATCTATGTATGTTTTTCCATCCAAGAAGTAATATGTTAACCCCCTGTCTTGCCAGACTAAGTTTCTGAAGACCAACCGCCCCCATAAATCTATGTATGTTCTTCCATCCAAGAAGTAATATGTTAACCCCCTAAAATACCTTGTCTTGCCAGACTAAGTTTCTGAAGACCAACCGCCCCCATAAATCTATGTATGTTCTTCCATCCGAGAAGTAATCTGTTAAAACCCCATGTCATAATTGATAAGAAACTATGATACCCACGGGTACACCAGTGTATATATAACCATTATTCCTGTAAGACCTAGACAGAAATGACTGCAGATGTTAGCCACCATGCAGTAACTCTAATTCTTACCCCAACCAGAGATTGTATACACCACCCTCTTTTACCATTGTCTCGACGCCTTTCCACCACGAAACAATACCGAAGCTACCCCTACGAACTGCCGCTTTCTTTGATATATATGTCATAGAAAACGCAGTTCCCAGGAACAACTAGAATCAGCAAGAAATAGTGTCAGAGTAACAGTGTCCATAACCATCGTATTGACGAGTAATAATACACCATGTTTTTCTCTACTTTTATCCACAGTCAAGCACACACCTACAGTTAACCTCCTCTTCCCCACAGCCCACAGTCCACATGATTCTATCATTTCCCAACTCATATACCACCACTTATTGCTCATCCCCCGGTAGCGTTTGGCTAACGTACCTTCCCTGTCATTAACCCCCAAGCTACGATACCAACTGTAGCCTAATGCCACCCCTACGCCCAGAGACCTTAGGGTCAAACTTCCACGTAACCCCCCTTAACCCTCTCCCTCTCGTTAACCCCCCACGCTCCTCAACTCCCTTCCGACCTAGCCTCTCCAGCATCCCCTCTGAATATCCTTAACTTTTCCGTTACTAACATTCTCAAACCTTTTGTATATTATACTCCTATCCAGCCTACCTTCCCCCAGTAGGAAGGAACACCATTAGAACTTTACTAACCCTTTGCATGCCATCTATTCCCTCACAACCCATTCACAACCCTGTACCAAATGATCGTCCGTGCGAGGCAAGCCGCCTCACCAGTGACTAACTTCTATTGCCATACTTCCAGATCAATGTGGCAGAGTTAACAACCCAGTCTCCACCACATCCAACCACCCATGCAATTAACAACCTAACCAAGTAAACCAGCTGATCAAGGCACCTTCGGTTTTGGTATTACGAACACCCACATCTGTCTCATAAACAGAGGGTTATTACAAACCCTTGTGATATGGCAAGCCCCCAGCCACAGCCGCCCCGACGACCATCACAGAGAAGGGACGCGCACCTACCCCTTTCACCCACCCGAGGAGGAGACCCCTACCCCTGCGGAGGTATACCTGACCCCTGTTTTGACTTCCGGGTCATTGCCAGGTAGCACAGGAATTCTTCCTATCAATGAACTAACCATGTATGACTAACACCCTTACTAACCTCTATTAACCCACAATAAACCATTAACCTTCCTTGCATACTCCGATAACCAAATTAGCACCTCAGCTATACCCTAGAATGAAGACTGAGCAATTTAAGAGAGACGCTCCTAGCACAGCTGTCCCAAACCTCCTCGCAAAGTAGATCCGGTCTTTCTCCCCTAAATACTTCCAGTATAGCCAAAATAGTACCTCTTACTAAGGCTCAGTTATATTACAGTATGAAGGCTCCATACAGCCATGTGCCACAACAGTAATCACCCCCTGACCTAGTTCCCGTATCAATTGGGAGCTCAAATAAGTCCATCAAAACTCGAGATCCCTATGGCCGACAAGGTCCAAAACCACAGCTATAAATCAAGCTCCAGCCCCCAGTAAAATCAGTTGAAAGATAGACACCAACCAGTGGCTGGTCCCTTAAGTTGACCTCTAGCTCTGCCCTTGTTTTGTTCCTGAGAATTGAGTTCCAGAGCCGGCAGACTCCGTGGCAGATTGAGATAGAAGAATCTGTCCACGTAAAAGAAATCTACGTGCACCTTATAACCTTCACATAAACCAGTGGGGATATAAGAGTGTAGCCAGCAACGATCGCCAAGAGATCCGTCTTGAGAACTTCTACATATGGACCATCTGGACGGCCGCAGAACCAGTCGCTAGCCCCCAACCTCACGGACGCAAGATAACCAGGACCAGACCAATCAAATACGACCCAAGATTCACTCTATCAGCACTACAGTGTTACAGTGCTATGTAGATACTCACTTATTAATATTTCTACGAAGTGGCTATATCTTTGTCCCAGTATAATTCATATATGACCATTCCATTAGGAAGTGCTAAGCATATCAGTGTTTATTAATTAACAGGCGATATTAACTCTCGTAATTACTCATATATCCAGATACTAATACATAACCGTGAAACCCTAGTGATATCTGATGTTCGCCCACTGATTTGCGTTCTATGTGTTTCTGATACAAGAATATAAAACTTAGATCAGTACCCCCCCGAGGTTACTAGAATTCCCATGCTCTAAAATACGTGTGTCTAATCTAGCCTATGAATTACTCCTTGTGCACTAGAGCTACTAGTGATCAATATAACATTGAATAGGAATCTAGAAGTAATATTTATGGTCTCCAATATATGAACTTGTGAATAAAGCCAGTGATCAGAAGATTAATACCTGAACGTTGGAAGAGGGAGACTAGGCTCCATCCAGATCCACTTAATGCTAGTTTGTTAAATTCTATCAATTGTCTTGTACGAATATTCATATCTTCTTATGCGTCAGATTAAACATCATCAAACAACATACAGAAGTGTGTCCCTCAATAAAAGTGATCGTGTGTCTTGTTACCGTGTGTTTATTTTGTGTTCTCTATTCCTCATACCTTGTTTTGTGCATGCAGCCTTCTATACCCAGTCAGTTAGAACTCACATTACCCAAGTTAATCCTGTAGAAAAACAGGGCATAACATTGGCGGCAGCGGTGGTTCTTGATTCGGATAAAAGGTTGCATTGCATTGCAAGTTTGGAACAGCCAGAACACAATAACATCATGGCGCACCGTTCTCACATCCCCATCCCACATTATGATGGGGAAACTTACGAGATCGAAACGTTCATGGACATAGTGAAACCCGTACTTGACCTAGTTTATACCACGGACGCAGAAAAGATAGCCGTGACATTAACGCACCTGGGAAAAGCCGTTTCCCTGGTTGCCTACCAAGTGCACCCTGCTCTCACATGGGACGAATTTCGCCAAATAGTGATAGAAGCCATTAAGCCTTCGTTGGGCGTTTTCGTGGCCCACACCCGTATCCAAGACACTAAATTCGAAGGCGATCTAGATGCCACAGTGAATAAGATCGCCCAACATATAAAAGTGTCTTTCCCCACATTGACCAGAATCCAGCAAGAGCAGCAGATTCTGGTCAACCTTGTATCAATATTGCCCTCAGCAGTAAAAGATCATTTCTGTGTGCACGATTTCGTCGGATATAAAAAAGATCTCATCACGATCCGATGTATTTAGGCCGTGCGCACAGAAACACCCACCCAAATCGCTGTAATAAAGAAGTTTCCCACGCACCCGCAGCACCTCGACCACCAAAACCCCAAGGCTCAAACCTTCAACTCCAAGAATGCCTACCCATCCTCATCCTTCCACAACAGACCTACCTACCCTTCCGGCAAGCCCCAACCCAGTAGGCCCCGGTTCCAACCTACCTGAAATTTGTAGAGCTACGACGCAAAGCCAAAAAGTTTATTAAGCAAAGTAAAAAGACCATAGAGTTACATATTGCGAATCAAAGTAAAACAAACCCGAAAGAATTCTATAGTTATATCAGAAAGAAAAAAGTAGTTACTTCAACTGTTGGACCGTTAGTCGATGAAAATGGAGAATACACCAAAGACGAAGTACAAATGAGTAATGCCCTCAATACCTTCTTTGCATCAGTTTTTACAACCGAAGACCTCAGTGATATCCCTACACCATCGCAGATTCAGATTGATAATTCAGATGTTCTAAGCAATATCACCGTTACAGAGAGAGAAGTATTGAATTGTTTAGATAAACTCAAGGTAAATAAAACGCCAGGACCTGATACAATCTCGCCTAGAGTTCTAAAGGAAGCTAAGGATGAGCTCTCCAAACCAATGACATTACTATTCAATAAATCCTTGCAGTCTGGAACTATGCCTGATCAGTGGAAGATAGCCAACGTAACACCGATATTCAAAAAAGGCAGCAAATCCCTACCCAGTAACTATCGTCCAATTAGCTTAACCTCAGTTGTATGTAAAATGCTAGAAACGGTCATAAGAGACAGACTCGTAAATCACTTAGAGGAAAATAACATACTTAAAGATACTCAACACGGCTTTCGTAAAAAACGTTCCTGTTTAACAAACCTCTTAGACTTCTTCCACGATATCCTCAACCTCTACGATGAGAGTAAAGCTGTAGATATTATATACCTTGATTTTCAAAAGGCCTTTGACAAAGTTCCCCACAAACGTTTACTGCTAAAACTAAAAGCGCATGGAATACAAGACGGTGTGTTGAAATGGATAGAAAATTGGCTCAGCGACAGAAAGCAAAGAGTAGTCATAAACGGTAAGGCATCTAAATGGACCAATGTAAGTAGCGGGGTACCCCAGGGATCGGTACTAGGACCAATTCTCTTTCTAATTTACATCAACGACATAGATGAGGGTCTCACCTGTACAATCTCAAATTTGCTGACGATACAAAAATTGCAAATAGCGTACTCTCAAAAGATCAAGTTGACGATATGCAACACAATCTAGATAAATTGTCACATTGGGCCCAAATTTGGCAAATGAGTTTCAATGCGGATAAATGTAAAGTACTACATATCGGATACCTAAATGAGAAAGCAAACTATTCGATGAATGGCACTCAGCTTAAGAATGTAAACAGAGAAACCGATCTGGGAGTAACAATATCGAGTAACCTAAAACCGAGTCAACAATGTTCAGAAGTTGTTAAGAAGGCAAACAAAATAATTGGCTTTATAGGCAGATCATTTGAGCATAAATCCAAAGACGTTATCCTAACCCTTTACAATTCCTTAGTCCCCCTCTTCTGGAATACTGCGTTCAATGCTGGTGCCCTTATTACCAAAAAGACATAAACAAGCTAGAACGAGTTCAACGTAGAGTTACCAAAATTATACCTAGCCTAAAGAACAAACCATTCGAAGAGCGTCTTAGAGAATTAAATCTATTTCCTTTAACCCAGCGCAGATTAAGAGGTGACTTAATTCAAGTGTTCAAAATCATCAAAGGCATCGACAATATGAACTGTAGTAAGTACTTCACTATCGACCAATCTAATTACACGCGGGGAAACGGTTGTAAAATTATTGGTAAATCTTTTAACTCACACGAATCTAAGAATTTCTTCTTCAACCGAGTTGTCAACTTGTGGAATGGGCTTCCCCGAGACGTTGTAGACTGTAGCACCGTTGATTAATTTAAATTCCGCCTAGACAAATATCTTGCATCAAACCCGCGACTGACTGCGTTTGTAAATGAATAACTTTATTTTATCCTCCCCTCAGTTACTAACCCATATGTCCCCTACTAACTTCCTAGTCCTGCCACGTTAGTGGTAGGGTAGTAGTTCCCTTTCCAATGTTCCCTTACCCACTCTAAACCACTGTTTGGACACTTGATCCTCAGTGTTTTGGAGGACAAGCAGCCTAGAAGGGCACTAGATCTGTTGTTGCTTGATTTCCTTTGTACTCCTTTGTACCCAGCCACGCAGAATCTTCAACCGGAACAGAACCTACAATACCTACCAAAGTAAAAACCCTACATTAGTAATTTTCAACCCCTATGATTTCCCTGCCTGTAGTGCTCAGTGTGCCCTCCATCAAATTCGTGACTCTGCCAAACCTCGCCCCTTTACTCCTCGCATTTCTGTAAATGAAGAGGAGTTGGGACAAGAGGAAGAAATGGAGGAAATGCACACCGGAGAAATAGCCCCTATCATGACCTCAGACGATACCGAGGAAACCCTGGAGGAGGTAGATACCGACTCCCAGGATTTTTAAAGTACCCCCCGCCCACGATGGCCTCGGCGGGGAACGCCATAACTGATCGCACTGCCCCCATTTACTACATGGCCAAAATCAAGGACATTCCTGTCCGCTTGTTAATCGACACGGGAGCTGCCAAGTCATGTTTGTTCAAGTCTTATTATAATCAACACCACCGACTATTTGGCCCCTTGTTACCTACCAAATCAGAACTAATCTCAGCTGCTGATACCTACTTAAATCTCCTAGGAGACACTTTGCCCCTGTCAGTAACTACTCCTGCCCCCCATGCTCGTTGTTATCACCCATTCCCAGTATTTTCCTCCCACTGTAAACATTACGATGGTTTCCTTGGACTTGACCTCCTTCAAAAACTCCAGGCCCTGGTTGACTGCGGCCAGAGGCTGATCTCATTAAAAAAAAAAAATCCAACCCAAAGCCTCTGACAAACCAATCACGCAGAAACCTATTCACAAAAAGAAAAAACACCTCCACCCTCAACAAACTCTGAGTCAGGATTACCAAATTGCAGCTAGCACTAAGGTAACTCCTAACCCTTCCCCTTGCCCCGAGTTCTCTCAAAATATCACTCATTTCGTTGAAAAAATGCCTCAACAAACGAAAGAAGACAAGTCCTAGCAACTCCCTCTCGGTAACCCCCCCATTTCTCCTAACTCTGTCCAGGATCAATCCTCCCATGTTTCCAGGGCAGACTCTGATGTATGTAAAAACCATTTAACCAAATATTTATGTACACATGTTTCCAGGGAAAATGCCGACCTATGTACCCAACAATGTTTTCCCCATGCCCCAGCAATGCTCAGATATTCCACAACCAACAAAATTTCCCTTGTGACAGTTTTCCGTCAGTAGCTCCCTTCCACCCCCACACAATTCACACCCCTAGAAAACTTCAAAACCCCACACTTGACTCGCCCTCTCATGACAGACAAACCCACCAATCCCATATAACCTCTAAACAAACCGTGACTGCCACCGACAAAACTCCCCAAATTAGTCCTGTTAACAACCACAAATCAGTACATCAGTCCTCCACCAATAACCCATGTTCTATACCTAACTCTTCCCCCACCAACCCTCCGCAGTCCAACCAACAAATTCCGTTTTCTAAATCACTCACACCTCACCATGCTGATCCTCCCACACGCGCTGTTAATCCCCCCCTCACGCGTGACCCCCACCAAAGTGATTCCCCCCCCTTATGCGTACCGAGCACCTGCTCACCAGTCGATCCCCCACCATCATTAGCCCAGCTGTAGTTCAAGATAAATGTCAAATTCCCCCCCGCCATAAAAAATGGGTTAACCTTCGACCCATACCCCAAACTCACATGATATTTTCCCCCACTACCACGTTCACCAACCCCAATCGTTGCCTCTTACAACCCGCCATCATTTCCGCTCGCATCAACCACATTCTAGTGGCAAATATCTCTGAAGAATCCCTGACATTACCAAAAGGCCTCATCATAGGAGACCTCGAAACTTTTGATGACCTCCCCATAGATTCCAATGACACCCCTACCAGCCTCAAATTGCCCCCTCTCCCTGACACATTATCCGACCACCAAAAACACAGCATGTACGAACTATTGCTAGAGTTCAGTGACGTGTTTGCCCAACAACCCACTGAAATCGGACAGACCGATGTGGAACAACACATCATTAACACCACAGGCCCCCCCATAAGACAACCATCCCGTAGAAAAAATCCCATACAACGCCAGGAAGAGGAACGCCAAGTCCAAGAGATGTTAGAGGCCGGAATTGCTACCCCGTCCATCAGCCCCTGGTCTTCCCCTGTTGTCCTAGTAAAAAAGAAAGATGGGTCAACCCGTTCTTGCGTCGATTACAGGAGATTGAATGACGTAACCATTAAGGACGCTACGCCATTACCCAGGATAGACGATTCCCTTGACTTCCTATACGGATCCAGATGGTTCACTACCCTCGACTTGCAAGCAGGGTATTGGCAAGTGCCTATCAAGGCAGAGGACCAAGAAAAAACAGCATTTTCCACTAGTGGTGGCCACCACTACGAATTTAACGTCCTACCTTTTGGCCTCTGTAACGGACCCGCCATTTTTTCCCGTTTGATGGAAGCGGTATTACATGGCCTGACCTGGGAAACCTGCCTAGCGTATCTACTATCTAGACGATATTATTGTGTACTCACAAACCTGGGAAGAACACCTCCTCAGGTTGAAACAAGTTCTTCAAAGAATCCGAGCCGCCGGGTTGAAATTGAAACCCTCAAAGTGCGAGATTGCACGAAATAAGGTAGATTTCCTCGGCCACGTAATATCTGAACATGGTATTGTGACGCTCCTGCATAGTAGCCGCGTGGGGGCAGGCGCGCGCATCGGCTGCCCAGCCGTTTAGAAACCGGCTGGCCGGCTTTTCCTTAGTATATATCCTACGACAATGTAACTAATGTCTGGGATATTCTTATGTTGTTTCACAGCTTGAAGCTGCCCTTATTCTTAACCAACACATCTTAGTATATTTTATTCTCGATAGTTGATTGTTTCATTATAATATATAAGATGTAAGTCTAGTGAGAGTGGGAGGAGACGAGAGAGAGAGAGAGCGAGCGAGCAGGGTGGGGGAGGTGAGTGTTGCTTTTCCTCCTCCTCCCTCCTCCCTCCCGGAGGAGTTGGTCGCCCGCGTGGTCTTTTCTCTCGGTTTTGATTGGCTGGTGGTTCCTGGCGCCTTCTGCAGGCCTGCTGCCGGGTGACGTAGCGGCCTGTGGTTGGCTGACCACCGTGCCTTTGTGTGGGATCCTGGAGGGGTCCAGAGGAGCTATTCTCCTCAGAGCTCACCTCACTGTCGTACCCTTCGGACCCCCTTGATATCTATCCCTCTCAACCCCACTTAGAAACTTTCTCTCTTACTTTGTATACCTTCTTTCCACTACTTCACCAGTCTATTTAATTACCCTATCCCCTTGATAGACCTTATATCTATCATTGTATTAACGACGAGCTCTCAGATAACTAGATAGGATTTTGGGCCTTATGCGGAGATATAATTGTTAATGAGACCTAGGAAGCTTTTTTGTTGTCTCATATTTGGTGGTTTCATGCTTGCTGGTGTGTTCTTGTGGCAGGTGAGCGGGGGCTAGACCGGAGGGGAGGCTTTTTGCGATCCTTTAAGTAAAGTCTGCTGGTGCGAGTCCTGTGGACCTGCACGACTTTACTAGGATACCCGTGGGAGTCTGGGGGCATTTTCTTGTCTGTGTGCCTGTGTGTCTAGTGTTGTGTTGTGTGAGGGCCCTTGCCTAGTCCACTCAGCACTGCGCTAGCACGTCTTGCTTTTGTTTTAGGGTCGCCAGGAGAGAGTCAGCTACTTGGGATGTGAGTCTCTCAAGAGAGCACCCTTTCAATTAGAGTAATTTGGTGCACAGACTTGGGAACGTCCCTAGGCTAGAGCAGGTGGCTCAGCCCGGGTATCCGAAGCCTATATCCTTCCAGCTAGACCTCTGCCACCTGGCAGATTAACAGCTAGCGGTTTATTATATCTGTATGCTTGTTATTGTGCCACAGTTTACCGTCTTTGTGAGCATTGTGAGTCAGGGTGTGGCTTAGAGACTCTGTCCGAGCAGGCTTGCCTGACTAAGAGTGAGAAGCACACCTGTATGTGGTTATGTTGCGAGTTGCTGCCTTTATTTAATTATACCTATGCCATTATACACTGTATGGCCTATCACTAGTATTTATTCCTGCTTATGAGTTAAGAGTTCTCTAAATCCGTAACTTACTTTCTTTGCTAAGCATCAGATCCTACAGTAGCCGCATGCAGTTTAGAAACCTGCATCTTGTCTACCTGTACGATGTTTTGAGGACTGTTTGCTTTCACCTTCTTTCACGCAGGGGTGATTAGTTGTATTAATTAACGTAACGTTAAATGTACTTTCTTCTAGTTTGTTATTAAATTGTTTCTGCAATTTAATTCCGTTATCTATCTTTTCCTTGAAGCTTTAAGTCAACTTAATTGTGTGATCTTTTATATAGCCTGCTTGACTATCAGCAGTCTATAGTGCGTGCACCCTGTAACCGAGTCATAGGATACCTTGTTGTCCAGGCAGGACTCTTGACGGTTTAGGGTGGTTTGTTGCCTGGGTTTATAGATAAGGGTGGGATCTAGCGTTTTCCGTTGTTGCTTGTTGCCGCATACCTAGTCCAATAGAAAGAGCCCAGTGTTTATATATCCCAGGACGTAACAAATGGCGACCTTGCATAGGATTTACTGAACAGAGGAATATAGTGGTCATTTGTTTTGAGATTCCTTATGATTAGAGGAATACAGTGGACATAGTTTTTTTTGGGAGCAACCAATATAACACATTAAAGACTTTAAATAACATTAGTATATACATACTTGCATAGGAGATAAGGCACATTCTATAACCGTGATAATTACTGCAGTGCACAAACATGTCTAATACATCAGAACACAGTGATGGGTCAGGTCACGATACGGGCTCGGAGGGAGAAAGACCTGTGGAGTGGCTAGTCGATAGCGAGGAGGGTGCTAGAAGATTTTTAGAGGTGCCCCTTACCGCTGCCAGGGTGTTGAAGCTGAATAAGTATGGCTTAAAGTGTGTGGCAGGTCTTCAGGGTCACCAGGGTTTAAGTGGCATGAGGAAAGATCAGCTGAGGACTTTGATATTGGGTTTAGAAGGGAGAGACCTGGGTGGAGAGGCGACTGGGGGCCCCAGTCCCCAGCCCCCCCTCCACTCTACCCCCATATCAAACGTCAGGGTGCCTGAATTTAGTACATACCCCCAAGTTGATGGTCAATGGCAGCGTGGAATTCAATCACAGGGACCCTCTCCATTAAATGCACCTTCCCCTCCTCAAGGGTTGACTCCAGATTTGTTGTTTCGGCTTGAGATGGCCAAGGTTGAGGTTGCTAGAGCTCAGGTTGAGGCCGCCGAAAGACAGGTTAGTGTGCAGGCTGAGGTTGCTGCTAGAGCTCAGGTTGAGGCTGCTAGAGCTCAGGCTGAGGCTGCAGAGAGAACAGCTATACGAGAGGCTGAACTGCAGGCAGAGTCTACTAGGTATCAGGCTGAGAGGGAGCTGGAGAGATCTCGAGTGGAGGTAACAGGGCGAAATATTGGGGGAGGTAACGGACATCGGGACCAATCATTGTCGCACCTGCTTAAACTAGTTCCTGTGTTCGATGAATTATGTGTGACTGAGTTTTTTATGCGATTTGAGAAGAAGTGTCAGGAACACCAGTGGCCTCAGGAAAAGTGGGCAGCATTAGTTTCATCAAGACTCCTAGGAAAGTGGCTAAAAGCGTATGATGCACTACCTTTAGAGTCCTGTTTAGTTTATGATGAGCTAAAGAAGGCTGTGCTACGGGCCTATGAGTTACAACCAGAAACTTACCGCTTGAAGTTTCGGGGTGTTACTAAGGGCAAGGATAGTACCTTCCTAGAACACGCCCGGGACTTGTCTGATGCACTACGACATTGGCTGCGTTCTGAGAGGGCAGCTACTTTTGAGGAGTTGAGGGAGTTGGTTCTCTTGGAGCAGTTCTTTAAGTGCACAGGCGGGGACTTAACATTAAATATAAAGGAAAAAAATCCTAGAACTCTCCAGGAGGCAGCAGAAATGGCTGACCTCCGACTGTCATTAATTCGAGGGTGCGAAGCAGCAGCTAGGAGTGAGTCGGGTGCAAAGGATCGTACCCCTCCCCCTCCCAAGAATTTTGATACACATAAATACACAAAACCAGGTAGCACTGACAATAAAACTGAACATAAACCAAATACCGTCCCGTATAAGAAGTCTAATGGTACCTCCCACTCTCAAGGGAAACCAAAGAGTAAAGAGTGCTTTGCATGTCACAAGGAGGGTCACTTTGCAAATGCTTGTCCGAACAAGCCACCAAACAAGGTTGTGTCATTGGTCCGCAGCATAGGGGTGTCGCCTATATCTTCTGAGTTTGCCAAGGGTAGTTCATCAGAGGTTGGGACACGGCCTGTGTTCAAGAGTCCGGAAGGCTCAAACCCTGTCCGCGACGTCTTTGGGGGTCATAGAGGGCATGGTTTTGTGAGGTGGGCTGGCGAAAGGCGAGGAGTTAAGCTATTGCGTGATACTGGGGCTTCTCAGACCTTGTTAAAGAACTTTACTGGTAGGCCGATTAACGCTGCTCGGGTGGTGGTAGTTCAGGGGATCAATGCTACGAAGTCCTACCCGCTGGTGCGGATGGAGCTGGAGGTGGGGGTGTGGCGAAGGAACTGGATGTCGGAATTGTAGAGAACTTGCCTGTTGGGGGCGTCGACCTCCTCCTCGGCAACGACTTTGCGGTGCCTGCTTCTAAGGTTTCACCCTTGGTCGTTGCCGAGAGGGCGGCCGACGTTAGTAGGGAGGAACAGGAGTGGGTTGAGAAGTGTAGCGTACAAACCATGGCGTGTGTTGTGACGCGTTCTCAGACATCCGGAGCCTTGCAGCCACCTCCTCAGTCTATCAAACCGCGGAGGAAAGGTCACAAGAAAACGGGAAGTGTTGGTCAATTGGAGAGTTTTGAGCCGGCAGTGTTTCTTGGTGACTCATTATTGGCACCTATGTTAGAGTCTGGAGAGGCCCCGGGGCCTGTCACCGCTAGTGCAGGTGCAGGCCAGGAAGAGACTCTGCGGCAGCATCGTTATGCACAACGTGAGGAAAGGATGGCTCAGCGGGACATTGGAGGTGGAAATAAATTATTTAAGATGAACTTGGATAATCTGGCACCTGCTGATATATGTTCCTTGCAGCTGGAAGATCCTGAAGTCAGGGCGTGTGGTAATGGTTCTATCGAACTGGAGAGCGAGGGGGATGCGCAGCCTGGTGATTTTTTCTTGTCCGAGGGGATCTTCTATCGGAGACATCAGGATCCCAAGAAAAAGTGGGATGGCGGGTCAGGATTAGTGGACCAGTTAGTAGTACCGAGGGTGTGCCGTGAGAGCTTATTGAGATTAGCTCATGAAGTGCCTTTGGCAGGGCACCTGGGGGCACGTAAGACGGAGGCAGCTCTCAGCAAGCTTTTCTGGTGGCCTGGGTTAAAGGCGAGTGTCGTGTCATGGGTGTCACAGTGTCACACTTGTCAAGTTGTTAGGAAAACCAATCAGGTCATCCCGAGAGCCCCGTTACAACCCATCCCTGTCATTGGGCCGCCCTTCAGCAAGGTAGTTATCGATATGGTTGGCCCATTGCCCCCCACTAGTGCCGGCAATAAATTTTTACTAACTGTAATGGATGTAGCAACACTGGGGATAGTGTCTGTGGTGTCATCTGCCTACCATCCCGAGAGTCAGGGAGATTTGGAAAGGTGGCACTCGACTCTCAAGAGTATGTTGCGGTGTTATTGCATGGAGAATGGGAAGGACTGGGATCTAGGTCTCCCATACGTTTTATTTGCTGCGAGAGAAGTACCTGGGGAGAGCTTGGGATTTAGCCCGAACGAGTTGGTTTTTGGACACAGGGTCAGGGGGCCCCTCCACATAGTCAAGGAGATCTGGGAGGGAGTCACAAAGCCATGCTCGCTTCTAAAGTATGTAGTTGAAAGCCGTGAGAGAATGCTAAAGAGCTTGGAGGTAGCAGGTCGGAACCTTAAGAGTTCACAAGCTCAGATGAAGGACAGATACGACCAGAAGGCGAAGCCAAGGGAGTTTGAAGTAGATCAGGAAGTACTGATACTACTGCCTCTGGTGGGACACCCCTTGTCTGCCAAGTATTCTGGTCCGTATCGGGTTGTAAGGAAGGTTTCTGATCTCGACTATTTAGTAGCTACTCCTGATCGTAAGAAAAAGAACCAACTTTGCCACGTAAATCTGATGAAAGAGTATGTGAGGCGCCCCTCCGAGCCTCTCACTGTCCCGGTGTTGATCTGCAGCGATCGTGGTGGAGAAGGAGGAAGGGACAGTCAAGCTGCGGGGGAGGATAATTGGGACTGTCATGTTTCCGCGGACCAGTGGGCGGGGAATTCTAGACAAGTGGCTCACAAGTTGATATTGCACCTGCCTGAGCAACAGCGTGTAGCTGTGCAGCACTTGTTTGATTCAAACCCAGCTGTTTTCGCGGAGCATCCTCGCCTCACTACTCAAGCGGTGCACGATGTCGATGTTGGGGACCACCCGCCCTTTAAATCAGATCCTACAGTAGCCGCATGCAGTTTAGAAACCTGCATCTTGTCTACCTGTACGATGTTTTGAGGACTGTTTGCTTTCACCTTCTTTCACGCAGGGGTGATTAGTTGTATTAATTAACGTAACGTTAAATGTACTTTCTTCTAGTTTGTTATTAAATTGTTTCTGCAATTTAATTCCGTTATCTATCTTTTCCTTGAAGCTTTAACCCGGTGAGACCCAGCGTCGCACGTGTTGCGTCGGCAGTCTTTGATCACCAACTCCCAGCGACGCATCACGTGCGTCCGACATATAAAAAACACTTACGTGGCTCGTAAGGTAGGAAATGGCGGGAGAATAGGAGGGGGAGGTACCGTAGTGTGTGTGGGAGCCGGGCCAGTAGGTGTGAGCGGGCCGAGACAGCCGCGTGGCTGGTGGTGGTGGGCTTAGTGGGGATAGTTTACACCCCTAGTTCACCGCCACTTTGAACCTTCATTACTCCGGTCGTATGGGAGCTAGAGGGTTGAGATTGATGTGAGATACTCCTTAGGATGTATGCCGTACAATGCCATACTCAGTTGTTACCCTAGTGCTCCCGGGCGGGTGGTCATGCGGGGGAGACGAACTATTGAAACCCCCCCCCAATGACCGAAATGAGTTTTTTTTTATGTTTGTCTTCATTTCTCACCATTCTCTTCCATTTTGGCTCAACACATTTTTTTGAGGCTCCCCCCCCCCCAACCACCCACCGGCCCCCCCCCCCCCAAAAAAAAAATGTCAGAGGTGATTTTTTTTTTTTTTTTTTTCATTTCTCATCCTTGTCTTCCATTTTAGCAAACAAAAAAAAATAAGTGAAAATGGCTTGGGACTGGGGTGAACAAAATATTATAACTAGCCGGGGCTCAACGGGTTAAGTCAACTTAATTGTGTGATCTTTTATATAGCCTGCTTGACTATCAGCAGTCTATAGTGCGTGCACCCTGTAACCGAGTCATAGGATACCTTGTTGTCCAGGCAGGACTCTTGACGGTTTAGGGTGGTTTGTTGCCTGGGTTTATAGATAAGGGTGGGATCTAGCGTTTTCCGTTGTTGCTTGTTGCCGCATACCTAGTCCAATAGAAAGAGCCCAGTGTTTATATATCCCAGGACGTAACAGTATTGCACCAGACCCAAAGAAACTTCAAACCATACAAAACCAACCCCCACCCACCACCGTTAAAGGAGTACGTTCTTTTCTAGGTTTAGCCACATACTACAGACGTTTCGTACCACACTTTGCCGCAATAGCCAGACCCCTCCACCAACTCACCCACAAGGACACCACATTCACCTGGACACCCGAAAGAGACCTCGCTTTTAACACTTTGAAACAAAAGCTAATCCAAGCCCCTATTGTCGCTTTCCCTGATTACCATAAACCTTTCCGTCTTTATACCGACGTATCTCTGTACGCCATTGGTGCAGTTTTAGCTCAAGTAAGAGACGGAGAGGAACATGTGATAGCGTATGCCAGCTCCACACTCAACCAAACCCAACAGAATTATGCAGCCACCAAGAGAGAGTGCCTAGGGATCATTTGGGCACTCAACCAGTTCAGGTCATTTGTGTTGGGCGCAAAACTCGATATAATAACCGACCATCAATCTTTGCAATGGTTGCGTAAGTGCGAAACCAACTCAGCCATCTTGGTACGCTGGAGGGAGACACTAGAGGACTACGATTTTACAATACAGTATCGTCCAGGTAAACTTCACACCAATGCAGACGCCCTGTCACGTTTGCCAGTACCGAAAGACCACCCCACCAACCTAGCCGCCTTACAAAACACTGAGCTCTTATCTACCCCCATCCACCAACATAATTCCCCCCCAGCACCCTCACTAATTCAATCTTGGGAAACAAGAATCAGACCACCCTGGATACCGTTAAATGTCTTCAGGAAACTGACTCGCTGGGGAGATCAACTTGCCACAGACTCCGGTCACATAGTCCTAGACCCCACCATTGCCCACAACTACATGATTGCCATCCACGAGGGAAACGGCATACACCTTGGACAAAAGATTTTTTTTTAAATTTTTCGCGGATCAGTACTGAACCCCCAACCCCTCCAAGATTGCACAACGCATGACAGAATCCTGCAAACCTTGTTTATTGGGGAAAGATAGATCACGCACCCCAGGCCCAGCTGGTACCATTTCTGCCAACAAACCGTTCCAGGTCCTATCCCTCGACATCATGGGCCCGTTTCCTTCTTACGCTGGCAACCGCTATATCGTCACTTCTGTTGACGTATATTCAAAGTTCTTAACCTAACAAGTGCGCATGGGGGTAATTAGACACCTCTCCCTGTGCTGACATATTTGAGCTGTTTCCATCACTAAAATATTAATTTTACCATAAATAGCATTAATACTTATCCTAACGCGCCTATTATGGGTTGATTATAAAGGTATTAACCTGAAACAACAATAAAACGAGTGAAAACAGCGTTTGGATGGTCAAAATCGGAGATACAGGCCGCGAGTTATATAATGTATGGGTGAGGCAACCTGTTTTCCCGCCAATTTCCCCCAAGGCCACTGAGACACAGTCGATCGATACTCTCTCTCTCTCTCTTGCACTCGCTTGCTAACAGTGATGACAAGGCCCTGCTTGCAACTCGCTAATGTTAGCACGAAAATATACCTCAGAATAAGGGAATAACAGGGAAAATAGGTGATAACTGAAGGAGGGGAGGAAAGTGGGGAAGGAGGGGAGGTAGTGATATTTTGCATGGCCCAGGGGCAAAAAAAAAATAAAAAAATATATATATATATTTTTTTTCGATGTTTAACCCTTAATTAGCGGCTCACCACATAAGTCGAGTTAAATAAAGCTGGACTATGTGGCGGCGCTCGACATAGGTCGAGTGGCAATTTCAGCACGTAATGTTGCTGAGAGAGAGAGACAAGTGGTGGCAGGAGACTAGCGAGCGTATGACTGCTCCAGACCACCGCGGCGAACCTACTGACACGAATCTCAGCTCCCTCCTCCCTCTCTCACTCGCTACATACTGAATTATATGGGGAAAGTACCGAATTACATGCTTTTTGCACTCGCGTTGCACGGTTATTGCAAGAAAACTAGCCATCATAAAAGGATCGTTATGGTGTCATTCGAAAGCTCTGTTTATGCCCTTTCAGGGATAGGTACTTGTTTTACGTTCTGGGTCTTATTTAGGCATGAAAATGATCACGTAAACAGCCCTATTTTGGCTAAAAACACCCCGCTGGGCGGTACATATAAATAAACCGCATAGGCCGCTCGTAAGGTGTTAAAGTTGATTTTTTTTTTCTCTGACTCTTAACCCGGGAGCTGCGGGGAGACTCTTAAGAGTTCCCCCGCCGCACTGCGGGGAGACTCTTAAGAGTCAGAGAAAAAAAAAATCAACTTTTGACATCGAAAAAAAAAAAAAAAATTATTTTTATTTTTTTTTTGGCCTCTGGGCCATGCAAAATCTCAGTCCTCTACCTCCCCTCCTTCCCCACTTTCCTCCTCTCCTTCAGTTATCACCTATTTTCCCTGTTATTCCCTTATTCTGAGGTATATTTTCGTGCTAACATTAGAAATCCGATTGGAGGGTGTGGTCATCACTGATAGCAAGCGAGTGCAAGAGAAAGAGAGAGAGTATCGATCGACTGTGTCTCAGTGGCCTTGGGGGAAATTGGCGGGAAAGCAGATTGCCTCACCCATACATTATACAACTCGCGGGCTATATCTCCGATTTTGACCATCCAAACGCTGTTTTCACTCGTTTTATTGTTGTTTCAGGTTAATACCTTTATAATCAACCCATAATAGGCGCATATGGATAAGTATTAATGCTATTAATGGCACAATGAATATTTTAGTGACGGAAACACCTCAAATAAGTCAGCACAGGGGGACGTTTCCAATTACCCCCATGCGCACTTCAGAGGTTAAGAGTCTTCCTGCAGTTCCCGGGTTAATAGCCTGCCCAGTTAAAGACCACACAGCCACCACCGTCGCCGCACGGCTTGCCACAGAAGTGTTCCCTATATTCGGCCTTCCCCTTGCTCTTCTATCCGACAATGCCCCCGAATTTAGTGGACACGTTTGGCACCAGTTCACCCAACAATGCGGTATTAAGATCAAGCACTCATCCCCGTACTGGCCTCAAGGAAATGCTATATGCGAACGCAGCCATCGCACCATCAACAACCAGTTACATACCAAAATGATTGCTCTGAACACCTCAGACTGGCCATCACAGATAAAGATGATACAATGGGGCATGAACACCTGTCCCCGCGAAGACGGTATTTCACCTCATGAACGTGTTTACGGCGTACCCCCCCTGTTACTGCCGTTCCACCATCACGCTCATCTCCCATCCAACACCTCCACAATTGACCCATTGCAACATCTGCAAAACACCCTCCATACCGCCCAAACCTGTCAAGACACCAAAAATGATAACCCCGATGATACAAACCCTTTCGCCATCCATGACACCGTAATGGTAGCCAACCTCCCTGTAACCAACAAATTAGGCCCTCGCTATGTCGGACCCTACACCATTATCAAAGTCCCAAATGCCTATCAAGTCATCATTGATTATCACGGCGTGACTCGCACGTTCAGAAATAGATTCGTCCGAGCATTTAAACCTCTAAAACCACAAGACATTACCCCACCCCACACGTCCGACCCTGAATTGAACACCCCTACGACCCCTCCCACTCAGGCTATAAATGTTCTCTACAAACCCCTAAAGGCCAAAACCCTCCAGCACAGAACCGGCCGATCATTCCTCAACATACCCCCATAACTAACCTCCACAAACCCCAAGCCCCCACTATCACACCTTCCTCCACCATGACCCATTCCTTTACTTCTGATAGTCAAGTACCTCCCCAACTTATCAAAGTACGAAAACCTCCACCCACAACCCCGACCACAACGGAAACCCTCCCGTCTAGCCCTGACGTACCTCCACCAGGCACCACAGTAAGAAAACCACCACCCCCACCTAAATCCAAGTACACACCCAACCGCACCACACAATCTACCTCAGTAACCTCACGCTACAACTTACGCCCACAACTAAAATCTTTTAAACCCTCCAGAAAACACACCCTGCTAACCAAGTTCCGTAGGGCTGCTAGACCAATCCTCCTCCTCCTCTTCTTCTTCGTCGAATTCTCCTCCACAAAGGGAAAGAAGACGAATAATCACAAGCAAACACCATAACCCCTCTAACTATCTTCCAAAAATAACCACCCCCACCCTCCCACGAAAGAACATACCTTCCCCTTCAACCTCATCCCCTCTCAACCCCCACCTCATCACCCCGAATGACCTGCTAGATCTACCCCCCACCAAACTCCCACAAAACCACCTAGTCACCTGGTCCTTTCGTTCTGTGGGCCTTTCCTTCGGGTGTTTCTGTTCCCGTTTCCTGGTGGTGCTCGCTCGTGGCTTCCGTGTTGGGCTTCTCGTTCTGGGGCATTTTACTTCCCTCTCCTTCGTTGTAGGCTCGTCCTCGAGCCTCAAGGGTGAAGTAAAAAGAAGCATAGTCATGGTGGGTCATTTTCAGGGTATTTAGAAGGTCCCACCAAGCTAGAGAGCGAGGGTCAGGTTTCTTTTGCAGATCTATGTAGACCTGTAGGAATGTGTCCTCGGTGTTGTGGAGGGCGGCTGCCCGGGCTTGATGTGGGCGCTGTAGACGGGCTAAGCGTCCTGTGGACGTTTTTACTTTAACCTTTCTTATGAACGGTGTGTATTCTTCCTCCGTGGGGATAGGGACGGGGGCGACGAATGGTGTGGATTTGTTCATGGTGGAGGTCATGTATCGAGTGAGGTGTGTGGGACTGACAAGAGGCCTCTTCAGTGTGGTGAAGGGGTTAATAACTGAAGGGGAGGGACTAACGCGTGAAAGCGGAGCTGGGGGTGAAGGGGGGATATGAGTCTGGGGTTTTTGGGGTTTTCTTGGGTGGTGTTGCAGGCTGGGAAAATATATGGAGGCAATGTGCAATATTGGTTTAGGTAAGGTGTGTGAGAAAGAGGGGGTGTGTGTGTTGTGTGGCTTGGGTCTTTAGTGTAAGAACGGGGTGTTGTTTTTACATAAATGTCTTCATATCTGATGGGTCTGTTGATGATTCTACCTTTGGAGGTTCTGGTGGGAAGGTAGATGTTTGTAGTGGGACTTGAGTCGCTCGACGATGTTTTATATTGAGGGGAAGAACGCTTTACAGGTGGAGGGCATTTAGTGGGGGTGATGTAGGGGGTTATTTGAGAGGTAGATGCGTGTGGAGGTTTTTGTCGAGTGAGGGTGGTAGGCGGAATAGGAGAGGATTGGGTGGGGGTATGTATAGGAGTTCTCTCAGGGGCGACTTTGTGGGGGGATTCAAGTGGGGGTGTGGAGGTCGGGTACATCATTTTGGAGGGGCTTTGGTTAGGAGTTAGTTGTGTGTTAGACGTGGTGTGTGAGGAGGGGTTGGTCGTTGGCATAGGGTACTTTTTAGGGGTTGGTTGGTTGGGGGTTTGATGAGATGATGAGGTTGGTTGATGCGTGGGTGGGGTCGCAGGGATAGTGGAGGGGAAAGGGGTGGATGCGGGGGGGTAGGGAGTGGAGGTTTAATTGGGAGGGTTGGGGATAGGAAAGTGTGTTGGGTGTGTTCTTTGGTGGGGTTGTTGATTTGATGGTGGTGGAAATAGGTGGTTTGGTGGGGGGTAGATCTAGCAGGTCATTCGGGGTGATGAGGTGGGGGTTGAGAGGGGATGAGGTTGAAGGGGAAGGTATGTTCTTTCGTGGGAGGGTGGGGGTGGTTATTTTTGGAATATAGTTAGAGGGGTTATGGTGTTTGCTTGTGATTATTCGTCTTCTTTCCCTTTGTGGAGGAGAATTCGATGAAGAAGAAGAGGAGGAGGAGGATAGTGGTCTGGCAGCCCTATGGAACTTGGTTAGCAGGGTGTGTTTTCTGGAGGGTTTAAAAGATTTTAGTCGTGGGCGTAAGTTGTAGCGTGAGGTTACTGAGGTAGATTGTGTGGTGCGGTTGGGTGTGTACTTGGTTTTAGGTGGGGGTGGTGGTTTTCTTACTGTGGTGCCTGGTGGAGGTACGTCAGGGCTAGACGGGAGGGTTTCCGTTGTGGTCGGGGTTGTGGGTGGAGGTTTTCGTACTTTGATAAGTTGGGGAGGTACTTGACTATCAGAAGTGAAGGAATGGGTCATGGTGGAGGAAGGTGTGATAGTGGGGGCTTGGGGTTTGTGGAGGTTAGTTATGGGGGTATCTTGAGGAATGATCGGCCGGTTCTGTGCTGGAGGGTTTTGGCCTTTAGGGGTTTGTAGGGAACATTTATAGCCTGAGTGGGAGGGGTCGTAGGGGTGTTCAATTCAGTGTCGGACGTGTGGGGTGGGGTAATGTCTTATGGTTTTAGAGGTTTAAATGCTCGGACGAATCTATTTCTGAACGTGCGAGTCACGCCGTGATAATCAATGATGACTTGATAGGCATTTGGGACTTTGATAATGGTGTAGGGTCCGACATAGCGAGGGCCTAATTTGTTGGTTACAGGGAGGTTGGCTACCATTACGGTGTCATGGATGGCGAAAGGGTTTGTATCATCGGGGTTATCATTTTTGGTGTCTTGACAGGTTTGGGCGGTATGGAGGGTGTTTTGCAGATGTTGCAATGGGTCAATTGTGGAGGTGTTGGAGGGGAGATGAGCGTGATGGTGGAACGGCAGTAACAGGGGGGTACGCCGTAAACACGTTCATGAGGTGAAATACCGTCTTCGCGGGGACAGGTGTTCATGCCCCATTGTATCATCTTTATCTGTGATGGCCAGTCTGAGGTGTTCAGAGCAATCATTTTGGTACGTAACTGGTTGTTGATGGTGCGATGGCTCCGTTCGCATATAGCATTTCCTTGAGGCCAGTACGGGGATGAGTGCTTGATCTTAATACCGGATTGTTGGGTGAACTGGTGCCATACGGGTCCACTAAATTCGGGGGCATTGTCGGATAGAAGAGCAAGGGGAAGGCCGAATATAGGGAACACTTCTGTGGCAAGCCGTGCGGCGACGATGGTGGCTGTGTGGTCTTTAACTGGGCAGGCTATTAACCCGGGAACTGCAGGAAGACTCTTAAGAGTCAGAGAAAAAAAAAATCAACTTTAAACATCAAAAAAAAAAAAAAAAATTTTTTGCCCCTGGGCCATGCAAAATATCACTCCTCTACCTCCCCTCCTTCCCCACTTTCCTCCCCTCCTTCAGTTATCACCTATTTTCCCTGTTATTCCCTTATTCTGAGGTATATTTTCGTGCTAATATTAGCGAGTTGCAAGCAGGGCCTTGTCATCACTGTTAGCAAGCGAGTGCAAGAGAGAGAGAGAGAGTATCGATCGACTGTGTCTCAGTGGCCTTGGGGGAAATTGGCGGGAAAACAGGTTGCCTCACCCATACATTATATAACTCGCGGCCTGTATCTCCGATTTTGACCATCCAAACGCTGTTTTCACTCGTTTTATTGTTGTTTCAGATTAATACCTTTATAATCAACCCATAATAGGCACGTTAGGATAAGTATTAATGCTATTTATGGTAAAATTAATATTTTAGTGATGGAACCAGCTCAAATATGTCAGCACAGGGAGAGGTGTCTAATTACCCCCATGCGCACTTGTTAGGTTAAGAACTTTGAATATACGTCAACAAAGGTGACGATATAGCGGTTGCCAGTGTAAGAAGGAAACGGGCCCATGATGTCGAGGGATAGGACCTGGAACGGTTTGTTGGCAGAAATGGTACCAGCTGGGCCTGGGGTGCGTGATCTATCTTTCCCCAATAAACAAGGTTTGCAGGATTCTGTCATGCGTTGTGCAATCTTGGAGGGGTTGGGGGTCCAGTACTGATCTGCGAAGATTTTAAAAAAAATCTTTTGTCCAAGGTGTATGCCGTTTCCCTCGTGGATGGCAATCATGTAGTTGTGGGCAATGGTGGGGTCTAGGACTATGTGACCGGAGTCTGTGGCAAGTTGATCTCCCCAGCGAGTCAGTTTCCTGAAGACATTTAACGGTATCCAGGGTGGTCTGATTCTTGTTTCCCAAGATTGAATTAGTGAAGGTGCTGGGGGGGAATTATGTTGGTGGATGGGGGTAGATAAGAGCTCAGAGTTTTGTAAGGCGGCTAGGTTGGTGGGGTGGTCTTTCGGTACTGGCAAACGTGACAGGGCGTCTGCATTGGTGTGAAGTTTACCTGGACGATACTGTATTGTAAAATTGTAGTCCTCTAGTGTCTCCCTCCAGCGTACCAAGATGGCTGAGTTGGTTTCGCACTTACGCAACCATTGCAAAGATTGATGGTCGGTTATTATATCGAGTTTTGCGCCCAACACAAATGACCTGAACTGGTTGAGTGCCCAAATGATCCCTAGGCACTCTCTCTTGGTGGTTGCATAATTCTGTTGGGTTTGGTTGAGTGTGGAGCTGGCATACGCTATCACATGTTCCTCTCCGTCTCTTACTTGAGCTAAAACTGCACCAATGGCGTACAGAGATACGTCGGTATAAAGACGGAAAGGTTTACGGTAATCAGGGAAAGTGACAATAGGGGCTTGGATTAGCTTTTGTTTCAAAGTGTTAAAAGCGAGGTCTCTTTCGGGTGTCCAGGTGAATGTGGTGTCCTTGTGAGTGAGTTGGTGGAGGGGTCTGGCTATTGCGGCAAAGTGTGGTACGAAACGTCTGTAGTATGTGGCTAAACCTAGAAAAGAACGTACTCCTTTAACGGTGGTGGGTGGGGGTTGGTTTTGTATGGTTTGAAGTTTCTTTGGGTCTGGTGCAATACTGTTACGTCCTGGGATATATAAACACTGGGCTCTTTCTATTGGACTAGGTATGCGGCAACAAGCAACAACGGAAAACGCTAGATCCCACCCTTATCTATAAACCCAGGCAACAAACCACCCTAAACCGTCAAGAGTCCTGCCTGGACAACAAGGTATCCTATGACTCGGTTACAGGGTGCACGCACTATAGACTGCTGATAGTCAAGCAGGCTATATAAAAGATCACACAATTAAGTTGACTTAAAGCTTCAAGGAAAAGATAGATAACGGAATTAAATTGCAGAAACAATTTAATAACAAACTAGAAGAAAGTACATTTAACGTTACGTTAATTAATACAACTAATCACCCCTGCGTGAAAGAAGGTGAAAGCAAACAGTCCTCAAAACATCGTACAGGTAGACAAGATGCAGGTTTCTAAACTGCATGCGGCTACTGTAGGATCTGATGCTTAGCAAAGAAAGTAAGTTACCGCTTTAGAGAACTCTTAACTCATAAGCAGGAATAAATACTAGTGATAGGCCATACAGTGTATAATGGCATAGGTATAATTAAATAAAGGCAGCAACTCGCAACATAACCACATACAGGCGTGCTTCTCACTCTTAGTCAGGCAAGCCTGCTCGGACAGAGTCTCTAAGCCACACCCTGACTCACAATGCTCACAAAGACGGTAAACTGTGGCACAATAACAAGCATACAGATATAATAAACCGCTAGCTGTTAATCTGCCAGGTGGCAGAGGTCTAGCTGGAAGGATATAGGCTTCGGATACCCGGGCTGAGCCACCTGCTCTAGCCTAGGGACGTTCCCAAGTCTGTGCGCCAAATTACTCTAATTGAAAGGGTGCTCTCTTGAGAGACTCACATCCCAAGTATCTGACTCTCTCCTGGCGACCCTAAAACAAAAGCAAGACGTGCTAGCGCAGTGCTGAGTGGACTAGGCAAGGGTCCTCACACAACACAACACTAGACACACAGGCACACAGACAAGAAAATGCCCCCAGACTCCCACGGGTATCCTAGTAAAGTCGTGCAGGTCCACAGGACTCGCACCAGCAGACTTTACTTAAAGGATCGCAAAAAGCCTCCCCTCCGGTCTAGCCCCTGCTCACCTGCCACAAGAACACACCAGCAAGCATGAAACCACCAAATATGAGACAACAAAAAAGCTTCCTAGGTCTCATTAACAATTATATCTCTGCATAAGGCCCAAAATCCTATCTAGTTATCTGAGAGCTCGTCGTTAATACAATGATAGATATAAGGTCTATCAAGGGGATGGGGTAATTAAATAGACTGGTGAAGTAGTGGAAAGAAGGTATACAAAGTAAGAGAGAAAGTTTCTAAGTGGGGTTGAGAGGGATAGATATCAAGGGGGTCCGAAGGGTACGACAGTGAGGTGAGCTCTGAGGAGAATAGCTCCTCTGGATCCCTCCAGGATCCCACACAAAGGCACGGTGGTCAGCCAATCACAGGCCGCTACGTCACCCGGCACCAGGCCTGCAGAAGGCGCCAGGAACCACCAGCCAATCAAAACCGAGAGAAAAGACCACGCGGGCGACCAACTCCTCCGGGAGGGAGGAGGGAGGAGGAGGAAAAGCAACACTCACCTCCCCCACCCTGCTCCCTCGCTCTCTCTCTCTCTCGTCTCCTCCCACTCTCACTAGACTTACATCTTATATATTATAATGAAACAATCAACTATCGAGAATAAAATATAATAAGATGTGTTGGTTAAGAATAAGGGCAGCTTCAAGCTGTGAAACAACATAAGAATATCCCAGACATTAGTTACATTGTCGTAGGATATATACTAAGGAAAAGCCGGCCAGCCGGCTGCCGCCAGCCGGTTTCTAAACGGCTGGGCAGCCGACGCGCGCGCCTGCCCGCATGTGGCTACTATGCAGGAGCGTCACACCTCCCCCAAGATATAAGACACTTGACTAAGTTCTTCATATCTAACAGAAAGCTTCTCATAGTACCACACACTGTTGCGACACAAGGCACTATATACAAAAAATAAATAAAGACTGTTGCACTCCACCGAGCAAGTTCAACTAACTTAGCGACAATAAGCGGAGACATTCAACTTAGATACTGCTACAACATCTTATACAAAATTCTACACGTTATAAAAATAAAGAGTTTTTATAAGGTTTTTTGCTTTTTTTTATTTTTTTTTTTCGGCTGAACTACAGTGACAGCCTATTTTCCTCCACACTCAACCCTCAATCCTATAGCAGTCTAACCAACATCATCCACCCTTGATAGACAATCCGCGATCACGTTATCAGAACCGGCAATATGGCGTATGTCCAAATTATACTCCTGAAGCATGAGTGACCACCTGGTCAGCCTTATATTCCGGTTATGAAACTGATTCAAGAATTTCAGAGGGTGATGATCGGTATAAACCACTACGACTGGTCCGAAAGCAGGAACATATACATCAAAGTGCCTGAGCGCCAGCACTATCGCCAGGAGTTCTTTTTCAATTACAGAGTAATTCCTTTGTGCACTATTGAATTTTTTACTGTAAAAACTCACTGGATGTTCAATACCTTCATCATCTGTCTGTAACAAGACAGCCCCAGCCCCTACGCCACTGGCATCAGTCGCCAGCTGAAAAGGTCTGCTGAAGTCCGGGGCCCTGAGTATGGGGTGGGTACATAACAGGTGTTTCACCAAGGAAAACGCCTCTGCACACTCAGGAGACCACCGGAACTTCTTGTCCTTAGATAATAAGTCAGTTAAAGGTGCAAGTACAGTTGAATAGCCTTTGATGAAGCGACGATAGTAGCCTATCATACCTAGAAACCGCATGATTTGTTTCTTAGTCGTAGGCTGGGGAAACTGATCGATGGCTTTGATCTTTGTCTGTGGAGGGCACACCTGACCCATCCCCACCTCGAACCCCAGGTACAAAACTGTGGCTTTGACAAAATCGCACTTACCCAGGTTTACCACCAAACCTGCTTCATTCAGTTTATTAACCCTTAATTAGCGGCTCACCACATAAGTCGAGTTAAATAAAGCTGGACTATGTGGCGGCGCTCGACATAGGTCGAGTGGCAATTTCAGCACGTAATGTTGCTGAGAGAGAGAGACAAGTGGTGGCAGGAGAGTAGCGAGCGTATGACTGCTCCAGACCACCGCGGCGAACATACTGACACGAATCCCAGCTCCCTCCTCCCTCTCTCACTCGCTATATAAGGAATTGTATCGGGAAAGTGGCTAATTACATGCTTTTTGCACTCGCGTTGCACGGTTATTGCAAGAAAACTAGCCATCATAAAAGGATCGTTATGGTGTCATTCGAAAGCTCTGTTTATGCCCTTTCAGGGATAGGTACTTGTTTTACGTTCTGGGTCTTATTTAGGCATGAAAATGATCACGTAAACAGCCCTATTGTGGCTAAAAACACCCTGCTGGGCGGTACATATAAATAAACCGCATAGGCCGCTCGTAAGGTGTTAAAATGCTGTCCGATGTGAGCACAGTGACTGTTAAAATCATCGTCGTATATTATGACATCATCTAGGTACACCGTACAGTTGGGAATGTCGGCTATAATGTCGTTCATTAATTTCTGAAACGTTGCAGGGGCATTTTTCAGCCCGTATGGCATAACATGGCAACGATATGTGGCACCGTCCACCACAAACCCACACACCTCTCGCGCTCGCTCAGACAAGGGCACTTGCCAATAACCCTTAACAAGGTCTATCTTAGTGAGGAACTTGGCCTTTCCTATCTTATCCACACTGTCGTCCACGCGAGGGAGAGGGTAGGCATTTGTGGGGGTTAAACCATTCAACCTGCGGAAATCTATACAAAACCGCACCTTGCCATCTGGTTTGGGCTGCAGTGTGACGGGGGAAGTCCACCTTACTGCACCCTCAGAAATCAGCCCACGTTTCAGCATATAATCCAGCTCTTCCCTAAGTGCTGGTAATTTAATAGGGGGAACACGGTATGGCACTGATTTAAAGGGCGGGTGGTCCCCAACATCGACATCGTGCACCGCTTGAGTAGTGAGGCCAGGATGCTCCGCGAAAACATCTGGGTTTGAATCAAACAAGTGCTGCACAGCTACACGCTGTTGCTCAGGCAGGTGCAATATCAACTCGTGAGCCACTTGTCTAGAATTCCCCGCCCACTTGTCCGCGGAAACATGACAGTCCTAATTATCCTCCCCCGCAGCTTGACTGTCCCTTCCTCCTTCTCCACCACGATCACTGCAGATCAACACCGGGACAGTGAGAGGCTCGGAGGGGCGCCTCACATACTCTTTCATCAGATTTACGTGGCAAAGTTGGTTCTTTTTCTTACGATCAGGAGTAGCTACTAAATAGTCGAGATCAGAAACCTTCCTTACAACCCGATACGGACCAGAATACTTGGCAGACAAGGGGTGTCCCACCAGAGGCAGTAGTATCAGTACTTCCTGATCTACTTCAAACTCCCTCGGCTTCACCTTCTGGTCGTATCTGTCCTTCATCTTAGCTTGTGAACTCTTAAGGTTCCGACCTGCTACCTCCAAGCTCTTTAGCATTCTCTCACGGCTTTCAACTACATACTTTAGAAGCGAGCATGGCTTTGTGACTCCCTCCCAGATCTCCTTGACTATGTGGAGGGGCCCCCTGACCCTGTGTCCAAAAACCAACTCATTCGGGCTAAATCCCAAGCTCTCCCCAGGTACTTCTCTCGCAGCAAATAAAACGTATGGGAGACCTAGATCCCAGTCCTTCCCATTCTCCATGCAATAACACCGCAACATACTCTTGAGAGTCGAGTGCCACCTTTCCAAAACTCCCTGACTCTCGGGATGGTAGGCAGATGACACCACAGACACTATCCCATGTTGCTGCATGGTCTGCTTAAACAGAGCAGAAGTAAAATTGGATCCCTGATCAGACTGGATCTCCTGAGGGTAGCCATAACGAGAGAAATAGACAAGTAGGTTTTTGACAACAGTCTTAGCCATCCCGTTGTGCATGGGGTAAGCATCTGGATACCGTGTTGCTACATCCATTACAGTTAGTAAAAATGTATTGCCGGCACTAGTGGGGGGCAATGGGCCAACCATATCGATAACTTCCACTCTTGGTAAAGTCTTTGAAATTATATTAAATAATCACATAATTAAGCATCTTGAGAATAATAAATTAATCAGTGATAGGCAATATGGTTTTAGACGATGTCGATCAACTGCATACATGCTTTGCCTTCTTACGCATCAAATCAACCAAGCTACAGACCAACGTGGTGAAACACATACAATAGCACTGGATATATCAAAGGCATTTGATAGAGTCTGACATCAATCCTTATTGTCGAAGATGTCACACTACGGCCTTGCATCATTAGTTCCACTAATTTCTAATTATCTTCATAACAGAAAAATATGTGTAATGGTAGATGGCCTTTATTCTCAATTTCACTCAATAAATGCTGGTGTTCCCCAGGGATCAGTTTTGGCCCCAATTCTGTTCCTCATTCATATCAATGATCTCATATCTACCACTCATAATCCAATACATTCCTACGCAGATGACTCAACACTCCACAGTTCCTTCACATTTACCAATTCTTTCACCCAACCCGATCTTACAAATTCAAAAATAAACACTGCAATTTCTCTGAACCAGGACCTTTCTAGAATTAATGGATGGGGACAAAATAATCTGGTTTCCTTTAATGCACAGAAAACCAAGTACATTCAATTTTCTAACCGACAGAATCTCACTGACTCCCTTATATTTGTTAATGATGTAAATATCCCACTTCCCCTAGTATGACATTCTCGGTGTAACATTAACTACTAACTTGAGCTGGACACATTATGTTAGAAGCATTGCTAAGAATGCCTCTAAAAAACTGGGACTCCTGTACAGAGTTCGAGAATTCTTCACTGACGAGCAGTTGGCCGTAATATATAAAAGTCATGTGCATTCTCAGATGGATTACTGTTCACCTCTGTGGGGTGGAAGTGGAGTGGTTGCATTGAGGCAGTTCGACAATTCAAAATAAAGCTATTAGATTAATCAATAACCCTGCAATCACACAGGACCTTCCTACATTATCCATACGAAGAAACGTGCATCCCTTGCATTATTCTACAGATATTTTCACAGCAATTGTTCCGAGGAACTTGCTTCAATTGTGCCGCCTCTCCACATCTTTCCCCGTAGAACTAGGGCAGCTGAGAGCCCCATGAATTTACACTTTCTCCTCCACAATGCAGAACTTCTGCATATCAGAATTCATTTATCCCCAGAGCTACTACTCTTTGGAATTCACTTCCCTCGAATTGCTTTCCACAAACTTACAATCTACAAATGTTTAAATCCAGTTGTTATAAACATTTTATGAATGGAGGATGCCTTTAGGCACATGGACCTTTTTGTTTTATCTGTGTTTTTCCTTCCTCCGTTCATTGTCTCTTTAAAAAAAAAAAAAAAAAAAAAAAAAAAAAAAATACCTTGCTGAAGGGCGGCCCAATGACAGGGATGGGTTGTAACGGGGCTCTCGGGATGACCTGATTGGGTTTCCCAACAACTTGACAAGTGTGACACTGTGACACCCATGACACGACACTCGCCTTTAACCCAGGCCACCAGAAAAGCTTGCTGAGAGCTGCCTCCGTCTTACGTGCCCCCAGGTGCCCTGCCAAAGGCACATCATGAGCTAATCTCAATAAGCTCTCACGGCACACCCTCGGTACTACTAACTGGTCCACTAATCCTGACCCGCCACCCCACTTTTTCTTGGGATCCTGATGTCTCCGATACAAGATCCCCTCGGACAAGAAAAAATCACCAGGCTGCGCATCCCCCTCGCTCTCCAGTTCGATAGCACCATTACCACACGCCCTGACTTCAGGATCTTCCAGCTGCAAGGAACATATATCAGCAGGTGCCAGATTATCCAAGTTCATCTTAAATAATTTATTTCCACCTCCAATGTCCCGCTGAGCCATCCTTTCCTCACGCTGTGCATAACGATGCTGTCGCAGAGTCTCTTCCTGGCCTGCACCTGCACTAGCGGTGACAGGCCCCGGGGCCTCTCCAGACTCTAACATAGGTGCCAATAATGAGTCACCAAGAAACACTGCCGGCTCAAAACTCTCCAATTGACCAACACTTCCCGTTTTCTTGTGACCTTTCCTCCGCGGTTTGATAGACTGAGGAGGTGGCTGCAAGGCTCCGGATGTCTGAGAACGCGTCACAACACACGCCATGGTTTGTACGCTACACTTCTCAACCCCATCCTGTTCCTCCCTACTAACGTCGAACGCCTTCTCGGCAACGACCAAGGGTGAAACCTTAGAAGCAGGCACCGCAAAGTCGTTGCCGAGGAGGAGGTCGACGCCCCCAACAGGCAAGTTCTCTACAATTCCGACATCCAGTTCCTTCGCCACACCACCCACCTCCAGCTACATCCGCACCAGCGGGTAGGACTTCGTAGCATTGATCCCCTGAACTACCACCACCCGAGCAGCGTTAATCGGCCTACAAGTAAAGTTCTTTAACAAGGTCTGAGAAGCCCCAGTATCACGCAATAGCTTAACTCCTCGCCTTTCGCCAGCCCACCTCACAAAACCATGCCCTCTATGACCCCCAAAGACGTCGCGGACAGGGTTCGAGCCTTTCGGACTCTTGAACACAGGCTGTGTCCCAACCTCTGATGAACTACCCTTGGCAAACTCAGAAGATATAGGCGACACCCCTATGCTGCGGACCAATGACACAACCTTGTTTGGTGGCTTGTTCGGACAAGCATTTGCAAAGTGACCCTCCTTGTGACATGCAAAGCACTCTTTACTCTTTGGTTTCCCTTGAGAGTGGGAGGTACCATTAGACTTCTTATACGGGACGGTATTTGGTTTATGTTCAGTTTTATTGTCAGTGCTACCTGGTTTTGTGTATTTATGTGTATCAAAATTCTTGGGAGGGGGAGGGGTACGATCCTTTGCACCCGACTCACTCCTAGCTGCTGCTTCGCACCCTCGAATTAATGACAGTCGGAGGTCAGCCATTTCTGCTGCCTCATGGAGAGTTCTAGGATTTTTTTCCTTTATATTTAATGTTAAGTCCCCGCCTGTGCACTTAAAGAACTGCTCCAAGAGAACCAACTCCCTCAACTCCTCAAAAGTAGCTGCCCTCTCAGAATGCAGCCAATGTCGTAGTGCATCAGACAAGTCCCGGGCGTGTTCTAGGAAGGTACTATCCTTGCCCTTAGTAACACCCCAAAACTTCAAGCGGTAAGTTTCTGGTTGTAACTCATAGGCCCGTAGCACAGCCTTCTTTAGCTCATCATAAACTAAACAGGACTCTAAAGGTAGTGCATCATACGCTTTTAGCCCCTTTCCTAGGAGTCTTGATGAAACTAATGCTGCCCACTTTTCCTGAGGCCACTGGTGTTCCTGACACTTCTTCTCAAATCGCATAAAAAACTCAGTCACACATGATTCATCGAACACAGGAACTAGTTTAAGCAGGTGCGACAATGATTGGTCCCGATGTCCGTTACCTCCCCCAATATTTCGCCCTGTTACCTCCACTCGAGATCTCTCCAGCTCCCTGTCAGCCTGATACCTAGTAGACTCTGCCTGCAGTTCAGCCTCTCGTATAGCTGTTCTCTCTGCAGCCTCAGCCTGAGCTCTAGCAGCCTCAACCTGAGCTCTAGCAGCAACCTCAGCCTGCACACTAACCTGTCTTTCGGCGGCCTCAACCTGAGCTCTAGCAACCTCAACCTTGGCCATCTCAAGCCGAAACAACAAATCTGGAGTCAACCCTTGAGGAGGGGAAGGTGCATTTAATGGAGAGGGTCCCTGTGATTGAATTCCACGCTGCCATTGACCATCAACTTGGGGGTATGTACTAAATTCAGGCACCCTGACGTTTGATATGGGGGTAGAGTGGAGGGGGGGCTGGGGACCGGGGCCCCCAGTCGCCTCTCCACCCAGGTCTCCCTTCTAAACCCAATATCAAAGTCCTCAGCTGATCTTTCCTCATGCCACTTAAACCCTGGTGACCCTGAAGACCTGCCACACACTTTTAGCCATATTTATTCAGCTTCAACACCCTGGCAGCGGTAAGGGGCACCTCTAAAAATCTTCTAGCACCCTCCTCGCTATCGACTAGCCACTCCACAGGTCTTTCTCCCTCCGAGCCCGTATCGTGACCTGACCCATCACTGTGTTCTGATGTATTAGACATGTTTGTGCACTGCAGTAATTATCACGGTTATAGAATGTGCCTTATCTCCTATGCAAGTATGTATATACTAATGTTATTTAAAGTCTTTAATGTTATATTGGTTGCTCCCAAAAAAAAACTATGTCCACTGTATTCCTCTAATCATAAGGAATCTCAAAACAAATGACCACTATATTCCTCTGTTCAGTAAATCCTATGCAAGGTCGCCATTTGTTACGTCCTGGGATATATAAACACTGGGCTCTTTCTATTGGACTAGGTATGCGGCAACAAGCAACAACGGAAAACGCTAGATCCCACCCTTATCTATAAACCCAGGCAACAAACCACCCTAAACCGTCAAGAGTCCTGCCTGGACAACAAGGTATCCTATGACTCGGTTACAGGGTGCACGCACTATAGACTGCTGATAGTCAAGCAGGCTATATAAAAGATCACACAATTAAGTTGACTTAACCCTTATTTAGCGGCGAGCAACATAAGTCGAGTTAAATAAAGCTGGACTATGTGGCGGCGCTCGACATAACTCGAGTGGCAATTTCAGCACGTAATGTGGCTGAGAGAGAGAGACAAGTGGTGGCAGGAGACTAGCGAGCGTATGACTGCTCCAGACCACCGCGGCGAACCTACTGACACAAATCTCAGCTCCCTCCTCCCTCTCTCACTCGCTACATACTCAATTATGTACTGAAAGTACCGAATTACCTGCTTTTTGCACTCGCGTTGCACGGTTATTGCAAGAAAACTATCCA
Source organism: Paralithodes platypus (assembly GCA_032716605.1). Lineage (NCBI taxonomy): Eukaryota > Metazoa > Arthropoda > Malacostraca > Decapoda > Lithodidae > Paralithodes > Paralithodes platypus. The sequence continues at coordinate 38,819,972 of CM064582.1, read as the reverse complement.
TCATACAAGGATCGTTATGGTGTCATTCGAAAGCTCTGTTTATGCCCTTTCAGGGATAGGTACTTGTTTTACGTTCTGGGTCTTATTTAGGCATGAAAATGATCACGTAAACAGCCCTATTTTGGCTAAAAACACCCCGCTGTGCGGTACACATAAATAAACCGCATAGGCCGCTCGTAAGGTGTTAAAGCTTCAAGGAAAAGATAGATAACGGAATTAAATTGCAGAAACAATTTAATAACAAACTAGAAGAAAGTACATTTAACGTTACGTTAATTAATACAACTAATCACCCCTGCGTGAAAGAAGATGAAAGCAAACAGTCCTCAAAACATCGTACAGGTAGACAAGATGCAGGTTTCTAAACTGCATGCGGCTACTGTAGGATCTGATGCTTAGCAAAGAAAGTAAGTTACGGATTTAGAGAACTCTTAACTCATAAGCAGGAATAAATACTAGTGATAGGCCATACAGTGTATAATGGCATAGGTATAATTAAATAAAGGCAGCAACTCGCAACATAACCACATACAGGTGTGCTTCTCACTCTTAGTCAGGCAAGCCTGCTCGGACAGAGTCTCTAAGCCACACCCTGACTCACAATGCTCACAAAGACGGTAAACTGTGGCACAATAACAAGCATACAGATATAATAAACCGCTAGCTGTTAATCTGCCAGGTGGCAGAGGTCTAGCTGGAAGGATATAGGCTTCGGATACCCGGGCTGAGCCACCTGCTCTAGCCTAGGGACGTTCCCAAGTCTGTGCACCAAATTACTCTAATTGAAAGGGTGCTCTCTTGAGAGACTCAGATCCCAAGTATCTGACTCTCTCCTGGCGACCCTAAAACAAAAGCAAGACGTGCTAGCGCAGTGCTGAGTTGACTAGGCAAGGGCCCTCACACAACACAACACTAGACACACAGGCACACAGACAAGAAAATGCCCCAGACTCCCACGGGTATCCTTGTAAAGTCGTGCAGGTCCACAGGACTCGCACCAGCAGACTTTACTTAAAGGATCGCAAAAAGCCTCCCCTCCGGTCTAGCCCCTGCTCACCTGCCACAAGAACACACCAGCAAGCATGAAACCACCCAATATGAGACAACAAAAAAGCTTCCTAGGTCTCATTAACAATTATATCTCTGCATAAGGCCCAAAATCCTATCTAGTTATCTGAGAGCTCGTCGTTAATACAATGATAGATATAAGGTCTATCAAGGGGATGGGGTAATTAAATAGACTGGTGAAGTAGTGGAAAGAAGGTATACAAAGTAAGAGAGAAAGTTTCTAAGTGGGGTTGAGAGGGATAGATATCAAGGGGGTCCGAAGGGTACGACAGTGAGGTGAGCTCTGAGGAGAATAGCTCCTCTGGACCCCTCCAGGATCCCACACAAAGGCACGGTGGTCAGCCAATCACAGGCCGCTACGTCACCCGGCAGCAGGCCTGCAGAAGGCGCCAGGAACCACCAGCCAATCAAAACCGAGAGAAAAGACCACGCGGGCGACCAACTCCTCCGGGAGGGAGGAGGGAGGAGGAGGAAAAGCAACACTCACCTCCCTCCCCCACCCTGCTCGCTCGCTCTCTCTCTCTCTCGTCTCCTCCCACTCTCACTAGACTTACATCTTATATATTATAATGAAACAATCAACTATCGAGAATAAAATATACTAAGATGTGTTGGTTAAGAATAAGGGCAGCTTCAAGCTGTGAAACAACATAAGAATATCCCAGACATTAGGTACATTGTCGTAGGATATATACTAAGGAAAAGCCGGCCAGCCGGCTGCCGCCAGCCGGTTTCTAAACGGCTGGGCAGCCGACGCGCGCGCCTGCCCGCACGCGGCTACTATGCAGGAGCGTCACAATACCATGTTCAGATATTACGTGGCCGAGGAAATCTACCTTATTTCGTGCAATCTCGCACTTTGAGGGTTTCAATTTCAACCCGGCGGCTCGGATTCTTTGAAGAACTTGTTTCAACCTGAGGAGGTGTTCTTCCCAGGTTTGTGAGTACACAATAATATCGTCTAGATAGTAGATACGCTAGGCAGGTTTCCCAGGTCAGGCCATGTAATACCGCTTCCATCAAACGGGAGAAAATGGCGGGTCCGTTACAGAGGCCAAAAGGTAGGACGTTAAATTCGTAGTGGTGGCCACCACTAGTGGAAAATGCTGTTTTTTCTTGGTCCTCTGCCTTGATAGACACTTGCCAATACCCTGCTTGCAAGTCGAGGGTATTGAACCATCTGGATCTGTATAGGAATTCAAAGGGAATCGTCTATCCTGGGTAATGGCGTAGCGTCCTTAATGGTTACGTCATTCAATCTCCTGTAATCGACGCAAGAACGGGTTGACCCATCTTTCTTTTTTACTAGGACAACAGGGGAAGACCAGGGGCTGATGGACGGGGTAGCAATTCCGGCCTCTAACATCTCTTGGACTTGGCGTTCCTCTTCCTGGCGTTGTATGGGATTTTTTCTACGGGATGGTTGTCTTATGGGGGGGCCTGTGGTGTTAATGATGTTTTGTTCCACATCGGTCTGTCCGATTTCAGTGGGTTGTTGGGCAAACACGTCACTGAACTCTAGCAATAGTTCGTACATGCTGTGTTTTTGGTGGTCGGATAATGTGTCAGGGAGAGGGGGCAATTTGAGGCTGGTAGGGGTGTCATTGGAATCTATGGGGAGGTCATCAAAAGTTTCGAGGTCTCCTATGATGAGGCCTTTTGGTAATGTCAGGGATTCTTCAGAGATATTTGCCACTAGAATGTGGTTGATGCGAGCGGAAATGATGGCGGGTTGTAAGAGGCAACGATTGGGGTTGGTGGACGTGGTAGTGGGGGAAAATATCATGTGAGTTTGGGGTATGGGTCGAAGGTTAACCCATTTTTTATGGCGGGGGGGAATTTGACATTTATCTTGAACTACAGCTGGGCTAATGATGGTGGGGGATCGACTGGTGAGCAGGTGCTCGGTACGCATAAGGGGGGGGGAATCACTTTGGTGGGGGTCATGCGTGAGGGGGGGATTAACAGCGCGTGTGGGAGGATCAGCGTGGTGAGGTGTGAGTGATTTAGAAAACGGAATTTGTTGGTTGGACTGCGGAGAGTTGGTGGGGGAAGAGTTAGGTATAGAACATGTGTTATTGGTGGAGGACTGATGTACTGATTTGTGGTTGTTAACAGGACGAATTTGGGGAGTTTTGTCGGTGGCATTCACGGTTTGTTTAGAGGTTATATGGGATTGGTGGGTTTGTCTGTCATGAGAGGGCGAGTCAAGTGTGGGGTTTTGAAGTTTTCTAGGGGTGTGAATTGTGTGGGGGTGGAAGGGAGCTACTGACGGAAAACTGTCACAAGGGAAATTTTGTTGGTTGTGGAATATCTGAGCATTGCTGGGGCATGGGGAAAACATTGTTGGGTACATAGGTCGGCATTTTCCCTGGAAATATGTGTACATAAATATTTGGTTAAATGGTTTTTACATACATCAGAGTCTGCCCTGGAAACATGGGAGGATTGATCCTGGACAGAGTTAGGAGAAATGGGGGGGTTACCGAGAGGGAGTTGCTAGGACTTGTCTTCTTTCGTTTGTTGAGGCATTTTTTCAACGAAATGAGTGATATTTTGAGAGAACTCGGGGCAAGGGGAAGGGTTAGGAGTTACCTTAGTGCTAGCTGCAACTTGGTAATCCTGACTCAGAGTTTGTTGAGGGTGGAGGTGTTTTTTCTTTTTGTGAATAGGTTTCTGCGTGATTGGTTTGTCAGAGGCTTTGGGTTGGATTTTTGTTTTTAATGAGATCAGCCTCTGGCCGCAGTCAACCAGGGCCTGGAGTTTTTGAAGGAGGTCAAGTCCAAGGAAACCATCGTAATGTTTACAGTGGGAGGAAAATTCTGGGAATGGGTGATAACAACGAGCATGGGGGGCAGGAGTAGTTACTGACAGGGGCAAAGTGTCTCCTAGGAGATTTAAGTAGGTATCAGCAGCTGAGATTAGTTCTGATTTGGTAGGTAACAAGGGGCCAAATAGTCGGTGGTGTTGATTATAATAAGACTTGAACAAACATGACTATGCAGCTCCCGTGTCGATTAACAAGCGGACAGGAATGTCCTTGATTTTGGCCATGTAGTAAATGGGGGCAGTGCGATCAGTTATGGCGTTCCCCGCCGAGGCCATCGTGGGCGGGGGGTACTTTAACACCTTACGAGCGGCCTATGCGGTTTATTTATATGTACCGCCCAGCGGGGTGTTTTTAGCCAAAATAGGGCTGTTTACGTGATCATTTTCATGCCTAAATAAGACCCAGAACGTAAAACAAGTACCTATCCCTGAAAGGGCATAAACAGAGCTTTCGAATGACACCATAACGATCCTTTTATGATGGCTAGTTTTCTTGCAATAACCGTGCAACGCGAGTGCAAAAAGCATGTAATTAGCCACTTTCCCGATACAATTCCTTATATAGCGAGTGAGAGAGGGAGGAGGGAGCTGGGATTCGTGTCAGTATGTTCGCCGCGGTGGTCTGGAGCAGTCATACGCTCGCTACTCTCCTGCCACCACTTGTCTCTCTCTCTCAGCAACATTACGTGCTGAAATTGCCACTCGAGTTATGTCGAGCGCCGCCACATAGTCCAGCTTTATTTAACTCGACTTATGTGGTGAGCCGCTAATTAAGGGTTAAAAATCGGTATCTACCTCCTCCAGGGTTTCCTCGGTATCGTCTGAGGTCATGATAGGGGCTATTTCTCCGGTGTGCATTTCCTCCATTTCTTCCTCTTGTCCCAACTCCTCTTCATTTACAGAAATGCGAGGAGTAAAGGGGCGAGGTTTGGCAGAGTCACGAATTTGATGGAGGGCACCCTGAGCACTACAGGCAGGGAAATCATAGGGGTTGATAATTACTAATGTAGGGTTTTTACTTTGGTAGGTGTTGTAGGTTCTGTTCCGGTTGAAGATTCTGCGTGGCTGGGTACAAAGGAGTACAAAGGAAATCAAGCAACAACAGATCTAGTGACCCTTCTAGGCTGCTTGTCCTCCAAAACACTGAGGATCAAGTGTCCAAACAGTTGTTTAGAGTGGGTAAGGGAACATTGGAAAGGGAACTACTACCCTACCACTAACGTGGCAGGACTAGGAAGTTAGTAGGGGACATATTGGTTAGTAGCTGAGGGGAAGATAAAATAAAGTTATTAATTTACAAACGCAGTCAGTCGCGGGTTTGATGCGAGATATTTGTCTAGGCGGAATTTAAATGAATCAACGGTGCTGCAGTCTATAACGTCTCGGGGAAGCCCATTCCACAAGTTGACAACTCGATTGAAGAAGAAATTCTTAGATTCGTGTGAGTTAAAAGATTTACCAATAATTTTACAACCGTTTCCCCGCGTGTAATTAGATTGGTCGATAGTGAAGTACTTACTACAGTTCATATTGTCGATGCCTTTGATGATTTTGAACACTTGAATTAAGTCACCTCTTAATCTGCGCTGGGTTAAAGGAAATAGATTTAATTCTCTAAGACGCTCTTCGGATGGTTTGTTCTTTAGGCTAGGTATAATTTTGGTAACTCTACGTTGAACTCGTTCTAGCTTGTTTATGACTGTCTTTTTGGTAATAAGGGCACCAGCATTGAACGCAGTATTCCAGAAGAGGGCGGACTAAGGAATTGTAAAGGGTTAGGATAACGTCTTTGGATTTATGCTCAAATGATCTGCCTATAAAGCCAATTATTTTGTTTGCCTTCTTAACAACTTCTGAACATTGTTGACTCGGTTTTAGGTTACTCGATATTGTTACTCCCAGATCGATTTCTCTGTTTACATTCTTAAGCTGAGTGCCATTCATCGAATAGTTTGCTTTCTCATTTAGGTATCCGATATGTAGTACTTTACATTTATCCGCATTGAAACTCATTTGCCAAATTTGGGCCCAATGTGACAATTTATCTAGATTGTGTTGCATATCGTCAACTTGATCTTTTGAGAGTACGCTATTTGCAATTTTTGTATCGTCAGCAAATTTTGAGATTGTACAGGTGAGACCCTCATCTATGTCGTTGATATAAATTAGAAAGAGAATTGGTCCTAGTACCGATCCCTGGGGTACCCCGCTACTTACATTGGTCCATTTAGATGCCTTACCGTTTATGACTACTCTTTGCTTTCTGTCGCTGAGCCAATTTTCTATCCATTTCAACACACCGTCTTGTATTCCATGCGCTTTTAGTTTTAGCAGTAAACGTTTGTGGGGAACTTTGTCAAAGGCCTTTTGAAAATCAAGGTATATAATATCTACAGCTTTACTCTCATCGTAGAGGTTGAGGATATCGTGGAAGAAGTCTAAGAGGTTTGTTAAACAGGAACGTTTTTTACGAAAGCCGTGTTGAGTATCTTTAAGTATGTTTTTTTCCTCTAAGTGATTTACGAGTCTGTCTCTTATGACCGTTTCTAGCATTTTACATACAACTGAGGTTAAGCTAATTGGACGATAGTTACTGGGTAGGGATTTGCTGCCTTTTTTGAATATCGGTGTTACGTTGGCTATCTTCCACTGATCAGGCATAGTTCCAGACTGCAAGGATTTATTGAATAGTAATGTCAGTGGTTTGGAGAGCTCATCCTTAGCTTCCTTTAGAACTCTAGGCGAGATTGTATCAGGTCCTGGCGTTTTATTTACCTTGAGTTTATCTAAACAATTCAATACTTCTCTCTGTAACGGTGATATTGCTTAGAACATCTGAATTATCAATCTGAATCGGCGATGGTGTAGGGAGATCACTGAGGTCTTCAGTTGTAAAAACTGATGCAAAGAAGGTATTGAGGGCATTACTCATTTGTACTTCGTCTTTGGTGTATTCTCCATTTTCATCGACTAACGGTCCAACAGTTGAAGTAACTACTTTTTTCTTTCTGATATAACTATAGAATTCTTTCGGGTTTGTTTTACTTTGATTCGCAATATGTAACTCTAGGGTCTTTTTACTTTGCTTAATAAACTTTTTGGCTTTGCGTCGTAGCTCTACAAATTTCAGGTAGGTTGGAACCGGGGCCTACTGGGTTGGGGCTTGCCGGAAGGGTAGGTCGGTCTGTTGTGGAAGGATGAGGAAGGGTAGGCATTCTTGGAGTTGAAGGTTTGAGCCTTGGGGTTTTGGTGGTCGAGGTGCTGCGGGTGCGTGGGAAACTTCTTTATTACAGCGATTTGGGTGGGTGTTTCTGTGCGCACGGCCAAAATACATCGGATCGTGATGAGATCTTTTTTATATCCGACGAAATCGTGCACACGGAAATGATCTTTTACTGCTGAGGGCAATATTGATACAAGGTTGACCAGAATCTGCTGCTCTTGCTGGATTCTGGTCAATGTGGGGAAAGACACTTTTATATGTTGGGCGATCTTATTCACTGTGGCATCTAGATCGCCTTCGAATTTAGTGTCTTGGATACGGGTGTGGGCCACGAAAACGCCCAACGAAGGCTTAATGGCTTCTATCACTATTTGGCGAAATTCGTCCCATGTGAGAGCAGGGTGCACTTGGTAGGCAACCAGGGAAACGGCTTTTCCCAGGTGCGTTAATGTCACGGCTATCTTTTCTGCGTCCGTGGTATAAACTAGGTCAAGTACGGGTTTCACTATGTCCATGAACGTTTCGATCTCGTAAGTTTCCCCATCATAATGTGGGATGGGGATGTGAGAACGGTGCGCCATGATGTTATCGTGTTCTGGCTGTTCCAAACTTGCAATGCAATGCAACCTTTTATCCGAATCAAGAACCACCGCTGCCGCCAATGTTATGCCCTGTTTTTCTACAGGATTAACTTGGGTAATGTGAGTTCTAACTGACTGGGTATAGAAGGCTGCATGCACAAAACAAGGTATGAGGAATAGAGAACACAAAATAAACACACGGTAACAAGACACACGATCACTTTTATTGAGGGACACACTTCTGTATGTTGTTTGATGATGATTAATCTGACGCATAAGAAGATATGAATATTCATACAAGACAATTGATAGAATTTAACAAACTAGCATTAAGTGGATCTGGATGGAGCCTAGTCTCCCTCTTCCAACGTTCAGGTATTAATCTTCTGATCACTGGCTTTATTCACAAGTTTATATATTGGAGACCATAAATATTACTTCTAGATTCCTATTCAATGTTTTATTGATCACTAGTAGCTCTGGTGCACAAGGAGTAATTCATAGACTAGATTAGACACGCGTATTTTAGAGCACGGGAATTCTAGTAACCTCGGGGGGGGTAGTGATCTAAGTTTTATATTCTTGTATTAGAAACATAGAACGCAAATCAGTGGGCGAACATCAGATATCACTAGGGTTTCACGGTTATGTATTAGTATCTGGATATATGAGTAATTACGAGAGTTAATATCGCCTGTTAATTAATAAACACTGATATGCTTAGCACTTCCTAATGGAATGGTCATATATGAATTATACTGGGACAAAGATATAACCACTTCGTAGAAATATTAATAAGTGAGTCTCTACATAGCACTGTAACACTGTAGTGCTGATAGAGTGAATCTTGGGTCGTATTTGATTGGTCTGGTCCTGGTTATCTTGCGTCCGTGAGGTTGGGGGCTAGCAACTGGTTCTGCGGCCGTGCAGATGGTCCATATGTAGAAGTTCTCAAGACGGATCTCTTGGCGATCGTTGCTGGCTACACTCTTATATCCCCACTGGTTTATGTGAAGGTTATAAGGTGCACGTAGATTTCTTTTACGTGGACAGATTCTTCTATCTCAATCTGCCACGGAGTCTGCCGGCTCTGGAACTCAATTCTCAGGAACAAAACAAGGGCAGAGCTAGAGGTCAACTTAAGGGACCAGCCACTGGTTGGTGTCTATCTTTCAACTGATTTTACTGGGGGCTGGAGCTTGATTTATAGCTGTGGTTTTGGACCTTGTCGGCCATAGGGATCTCGAGTTTTGATGGACTTATTTGAGCTCCCAATTGATACGGGAACTAGGTCAGGGGGTGATTACTGTTGTGGCACATGGCTGTATGGAGCCTTCATACTGTAATATAACTGAGCCTTAGTAAGAGGTACTATTTTGGCTATACTGGAAGTATTTAGGGGAGAAAGACCGGATCTACTTTGCGAGGAGGTTTGGGACAGCTGTGCTAGGAGCGTCTCTCCTTAATTGCTCAGTCTTCATTCTAGGGTATAGCTGAGGTGCTAATTTGGTTATCGGAGTATGCAAGGAAGGTTAATGGTTTATTGTGGGTTAATAGAGGTTAGTAAGGGTGTTAGTCATACATGGTTAGTTCATTGATAGGAAGAATTCCTGTGCTACCTGGCAATGACCCGGAAGTCAAAACAGGGGTCAGGTATACCTCCGCAGGGGTAGGGGTCTCCCTCCTCGGGTGGGTGAAAGGGGTAGGTGCGCGTCCCTTCTCTGTGTTGGTCGTCGGGGCGGCTGTGGCTGGGGGCTTGCCATATCACAAGGGTTTGTAATAACCCTCTGTTTATGAGACAGATGTGGGTGTTCGTAATACCAAAACCGAAGGTGCCTTGATCAGCTGGTTTACTTGGTTAGGTTGTTAATTGCATGGGTGGTTGGATGTGGTGGAGACGGGGTTGTTAACTCTGCCACATTGATCTGGAAGTATGGCAATAGAAGTTAGTCACTGGTGAGGCGGCTAGCCTCGCACGGACGATCATTTGTGAATGCGTTGTGAGGGAATAGATGGCATGCAAAGGGTTAGTAAAGTTCTAATGGTGTTCCTTCCTACTGGGGGAAGGTAGGCTGGATAGGAGTATATAATATACAAAAGGTTTGAGAATGTTAGTAACGGAAAAGTTAAGGATATTCAGAGGGGATGCTGGAGAGGCTAGGTCGGAAGGGAGTTGAGGAGCGTGGGGGGTTAACGAGAGGGAGAGGGTTAAGGGGGGTTACGTGGAAGTTTGACCCTAAGGTCTCTGGGCGTAGGGGTGGCATTAGGCTACAGTTGGTATCGTAGCTTGGGGGTTAATGACAGGGAAGGTATGTTAGCCAAACGCTACCGGGGGATGAGCAATAAGTGGTGGTATATGAGTTGGGAAATGATAGAATCATGTGGACTGTGGGCTGTGGGGAAGAGGAGGTTAACTGTAGGTGTGTGCTTGACTGTGGATAAAAGTAGAGAAAAACATGGTGTATTATTACTCGTCAATACGATGGTTATGGACACTGTTACTCTGACACTATTTCTTGCTGATTCTAGTTGTTCCTGGGAACTGCGTTTTCTATGACATATATATCAAAGAAAGCGGCAGTTCTTAGGGGTAGCTTCGGTATTGTTTCGTGGTGGAAAGGCGTCGAGACAATGGTAAAAGAGGGTGTGTATACAATCTCTGGTTGGGGTAAGAATTAGAGTTACTGCATGGTGGCTAACATCTGCAGTCATTTCTGTCTAGGTCTTACAGGAATAATGGTTATATATACACTGGTGTACCCGTGGGTATCATAGTTTCTTATCAATTATGACATGGGGTTTTAACAGATTACTTCTCGGATGGAAGAACATACATAGATTTATGGGGGCGGTTGGTCTTCAGAAACTTAGTCTGGCAAGACAAGGTATTTTAGGGGGTTAACATATTACTTCTTGGATGGAAGAACATACATAGATTTATGGGGGCGGTTGGTCTTCAGAAACTTAGTCTGGCAAGACAGGGGGTTAACATATTACTTCTTGGATGGAAAAACATACATAGATTTAGGCCTGTCTGAACTGGTTGGCATTGGCTCAACCTAGGGACAGGGCATGGGTGTATTACATTAACCCCTCCAACCCGGAAGGGCTCTTGAACGCCCATAACAACCTCGGCCCGCGCAACCCGGAAGGGCTCTTGAACGCCCATTGCTTGCGTGCGTGCTTTCGAATGCCGCGCGTACATTTTCGGTATCGTGGGACGGTAGGTGGCGCCACCAGGCGTAAACTACGCCACAGCAACAGTATCTACCCCGACGCCATCATGGACAGTACGCCAAATAGTGATTCCGCTGTGTCCGATACCGTGCTTCCTACGACGCCCTTGCTAGTTCGTCGCGCCTTACCCCGACGCCATCGCCTAAATGTGTTATCTCCCGGAGGTATTGAGACGACATTGAGACTTTATGAGCGAGCTGATGCCAAGCATAATGTTGATGATGAAGTCAGTGACGACTCCAGTAATTATAAGTCGAGTGATTATGGCCATGAGAGTGACAAAGAAGAGCAATTCCTGGGATTTGCGAGAGAACATGACAGTGATGAGAGTGATGAAGGTGATGTACCAGTTGTTGAGGAAGCTGGTTTACCTAAAGACAGTGAACTTGAGAGAGTGAGCGAGTGGGAGAGTTCAAGGTCACTCACCAAATTTCGCATAAGTGACATGACGCCAAGCCCTTCCCCAGGTAAATTGCCTTTCAAGCTACATTTGTATAAGCAGAAAATACTTGAGAAGGCGGCCGCGGCAGCTAGGGAACAAGCAAAACTACTTGGTGAGGATGAGGCTGTGAGTGAGGGTCAGCGTGGTGACCCTTCTCGTCCGCCATTGTCTCCCTTATCTACCCACGCCACCCAAGATGACCCGGATGCCCCGCATTCTTCCCCACCACCCCCACCATTGCCAAGGGTTGAGGACCCCACACTTTCGGCCTATTTGCCTCCTAGGTCCCCCGACAGGAGACATACTGCTGCCGAAAAGGGGAAAGGTAGGAAATATACCAAGAAAATTAAGAAAAGTAAGAGAGTTTTGTTCGAGGCTCCCGCGGCATCCACCCCGGCCGGCCCCAGCCATACGTCCCCGCAACTTTCCCCACGGTCCTCCCCACCTCTCCCGCCTTCAACATGTCTTCCTGAAGAAGTCTTTGAGCTCGTATCACCAATACCTGGGCCTAGTGACAGTGAAACATTGCTTTCTGTCACTCGTCGCAGGCCAAGGAGCCCGGGACCTCGGGGGGACACAGCCTCACCTGCCACTCCTTCCCCACCTCGCCCACCCGCACGCCGCCCACGCATCACTGGTTCCCCGCCAGATTATGTGGGGGCCACTGATGATGAAGGGCACCTCTCTCAAGACTCTGGCCATGATTACATAGGTCCACCGTCAGGGCAAGATGACCACTCTGACGATGACTATATGGACATCGACGACCCTCGACCCATCCGCTTGGCCCGGCGTCGTGCTGCCCGTCGTGCTGCCCACCGCCCTGGCCGCCGCCCTCGCCGCCCTAAGGTGCGCGCCTCCCGAGTTGGCCGTGGGCGTGCTGGGCCACCAGCTGGAGCTCCTCGTCAGCGTAGACAAGACCCATTCTACGTTTTTCAGTGGCAAGACGTAGTTGATGAGGATGGATACAACCCTGATGTGCCAGCTTTTGATGAGGTACTGGAGGGTTCAGGCGTTACCCCCAATTTTCCTGCAGGCCCCAATGCTCCACCACACGAACTATTTGAGGCCTTCTTTGATGAGGAGGTGGTAGGCTATGTTGTCAAAGAGACAAATAAGCAGCACCAATTCCAGGTCCACTTTTTGGGAAAGGTGACCAAGGGCCACATGAGGCAGTGGACCCCAGTGACTCATAAAGAGTTCATGGTGTTCCTGGCACTCACAATGCTAATGCCTCATGTCAAGAAGCATAGGTTGCCTGACTATTGGATCACCAATGATCTGATATCCACCCCTGCCTTCGGGAAATATATGTCTCGCGACCGGTACCTTGATATCCTCGCAGCGCTCCATCTTGTCACCAACCTTGACGTCCACCTCCCAGACAAGCTGTGGAAGATTAGGACGTTGTACGAGATGATGCGAGAACGCTTCACCTCCTACTTCAAGCCCTTCCGCAAGGTCGTCATTGATGAGTCTCTTGTGCTGTTCCGGGGAAAACTCAGCTTCCGGCAGTACATCCCCTCAAAAAGACATCGCTTTGGCATAAAATTCTTTGTGCTGTGCGACTGCCAAACTGGCTATGTCCTGGACTTCCTGGTCTACAGCGGGAAGGAAGGGGACTTGCTTGTGGACCCCCTCATTGGCTTTGGCGGAGCAGTGGTGCAAGCCATGATGGACCGCTACTTTCACAAGAATCACGTCCTCTACACGGACAATTATTACACGTCCCCCACTCTCTCACAGTACCTGCATGAGCGCAAGACGGGGACTGTAGGCACAGTACGAGGGAAAAGGAAGGGCATGCCACCTTTCCCTCCAAAGACCAATAAAGGTGATGTGTTCAAGAAGAAGTCGGGGCCCATTCTGGCTATCCACTGGCACGACCAGCGGAAGGTCAACCTCCTGACCACCATCCACAAGGGGGAAATGGTGGAGACTGGCAAGGTGGATCGCCGCACCCAGGCCAGGGTGACCAAGCCCGATGCTGTCCTGGACTACAACATCAACATGAGGCTGGTGGACAAGTCCGACATGCAGATAGGCTTCATTGACTGCCTGCGTACCTCGTGCAGATGGTACAAAAGTTCTTTCTGCATATGGTGGACATGTCAGTTCTGAATGCCTACAATATACAAGCTTCGGAATGTGAACACACCCATGAAGTTCAATAGCCTGCGGAGGTTCCAAAAGCAGGTGTTGACGGAGCTCCTGGAGAAGTATGCTATGCCACAGAGGGCAGTGGCACATCCTGGGCCCGCCGTTATTGACCGCTTGCAGTGTGCTCAATACTTGATTAGGCACAGGCTTGGTTCCCTGCCTCAGAATGAATCAGGAAGAACACAGCAGAAGCGGTGCCATGTCTGCTACAACAGCAGGGTGAAGCCGAGGTCAGGTAAAAAGTCAACCATGGAGTGTGTGGAGTGCAAGGTGGCACTCTGTGCTTTAGAGTGCTTCTTTGATTACCACTCCAAGCTGGAGTTCTAATAATCATACTGAAATTGCCAAATAAAATGACAATATGTACACTATAATTATATATAGGCAAAAGTGGAATAAAACCAATGTATTGTAATACAAAAGTCATGTATTATGAGAACATTGATACAAATACAATTACACCATAATAATATGTGAAAGTGACACATATGTATATACCAAGTGACATTCATATGATTAGAACCTATAGAAATATATAAATCAGTGAAAAAAGACACAATAAATTGTATATAAAACGTTTACAAATCATATAACTAAGTGAAAGTGACACAAGACCTAATATTTGATGGCCAAAGTATAAAAAATACCTGTGATAACGAATAATCAGTGCCTAATACAACAATAACCTACCTCAATTACTAATAAAATGTACGGTATCGAGTGAAAATGAGCATTATCAGTGACAGTGACACTCTCTAAAGCATATTTGTCAAAGTGAAAGTCACGCAAGACCTAATATTTGATGGCCAAAGTATAATAAACACCTGTGATAACGAATAATCAGTGCCTAATGCAACAATAACCTACCTCAATTACTAATAAAATGTACGGTATCGAGTGAAAATGAGCATTATCAGTGACAGTGACACTCTCTAAAGCATATTTGTCAAAGTGAAAGTCACACAAGACCTAATATTTGATGGCCAAAGTATAATAAACACCTGTGATAACGAATAATCAGTGCCTAATACAACAATAACCTACCTCAATTACTAATAAAATGTACGGTATCGAGTGAAAATGAGCATTATCAGTGACAGTGACACTCTCTAAAGCATATTTGTCAAAGTGAAAGTGACACAAGACCTAATATATGATGGCCAAAGTATAATAAACACCTGTGATAACGAATAATCAGTGCCTAATACAACAATAAGCTACCTCAATTACTAATAAAATGTACGGTATCGAGTGAAAATTAGCAATATCAGTGACAGTGATACCCTAATAAACATATTTTATATAATTGGCCTCAAAATAACTAGAAAATATCAAATAAACATCACATTCTCAATATCAAACATTAAAATCGTCTAAGGGAGATAAATACTTTGGCGCGACGAGCGGCTAGGTGCGTCGTATCCATGGCCGGGGCGACGCGTCTGAACGCGGGAAGAATTTGCCGTCGAAAAGCACTCGTCTTCCCGCGCTCACCATTATGCAACCAGAGGGGCTAGAGACCTCTACTCAACGCCATTCGACAGAGGAAGGTTTGTGGAACATTATTCTTTTTTATTCACAACATTACATGACATATTCATTGACTTACAGAGTAGTTAACATAGGCCAAAGATCGTCAAAACACCCAGTACCGGAGCACAGTCGTAAGCTATAGCCCCCGGGGCTGGAGGGTTAAGGTGTATTCATGTTCATCATCATGTAGGTAGAGGTGTAGGACACGAGGGGTAGTGTTTACGCAAGGTGGGGGAAGGGTCAGTGGTTAGAAGTGATAGGCAGGTGTGGTTTGGAGCTGCTTAGCCCTGCGGGCTTCGGCCTGTCTTAACTGGTTGGCTTGGTCACCTGGTCCTTTCGTTCTGTGGGCCTTTCCTTCGGGTGTTTCTGTTCCCGTTTCCTGGTGGTGCTCGCTCGTGGCTTCCATGGTGGGCTTCTCGTTCTGGGGCATTTTACTGTGTATGGTTGTATTAAATTTAAATAGTGATAGATGTGTATATTAATGGGATAAATATTCCGAGTTAGCATACGTTCAGAAAATTATAGTGCAACACTCTTGCCAGATACTCATCAAGATAATATTCAAGGACAATAGTGCCACCTTATGAGAAACAATTTATTAATGAAAATAGGCACCTATAGATTCGCCATATTTTTCTCCATATAGTCCGCATGGAGGATTTTCGTTATCGACACATTGAAAAAATACCCACTTACAGACAAATACACCGAAAATCTAAGTCAAAAATGTAAACATCGTCTTGTGCTGTCTTGATTTCGGTCGGTTCAAGCATTGCGTCGAACCCCTTCGAATACCTCTGTCCTCCGGCTCCGCCAGGGCTTTTTAAAACGTAATTTCTTACGAATGCCGCGAATTCACCAGGCTCAATATACTGCTTCAACACGTTCTGTATATATTTGTAGGCGACTATAAACACTTGTAATATTGTTGCAAGACCTCAATATTAATAATGCACGATAATACCACACTTCTCTCTAGATTTTCACGAACATATAAAAATAATACACTATTCTGAAATCATAAGTAGTGTTATTGGAACACCATCAGCTGATCTTACGTCAGAACCAGCTGATACGTCACGACCGAACACACTGTCAGACCCGGCTTTGTCAAACAAAGATGGCTCCTGAGTGTGAAGGGTGTTCTAAGAATATTGGTGAACTACACCTAGACTTACAAAACAGGGACGATCTGTGGGAGTTTCTTGCGGCCCATTTATCCTCCTACACATTAAGGTACAAACTCATATTGTTTTGTCTAATAGTGGTTAGGGTTTGGGGTTTACGTTCATGACAAGGGATTGGTACTTCCAGTACGTTATTTAGCATTTTTTTTTTTTTTTTTTTTTCAAGGATTAGGTTGGGTTGTTTAGTTAGGTTGTTAATACTAGTCTCACAAACAAGATTCGTAGTTGCGGTATTATTTACAAATGCTTATTATCGCGTTATACACTTTTTAGGGGTGTGTGGGGACGGGGGTGTGGGGGCAGCAGCCCCCACCCATAATACAAGGATAGGTTAGGTAAGGTTGTTAGGTTAGGCTAATGTCCTTTTAACCTAAAACGTGCGCATGGGGGGTATGAGACACCACACTCCTGTGCGCACGTATTTGAGCTGTTCCCATCACTAACATCGTTATTTTACCATAAATAGCATTAATACTTATCCATATGCGCCTATTATAGATTGATTATAAAGGTATTAACCTGTTACAACAATAAAACAAGTGGAAACAGCGTTTGGATGGTCAAAATCGGCGATACAGGCCGGGAGTTACATAATGTATGGCTGAGGCAACCTCCCTCCACTTTTCCCCACGTCTGGAGAGAGACTGTCGATCGATACTCTCTCTCTCTCTCTTGCACTCGCTTGGTAACAGTGATGACAATGCCCTGCTTGCAACTCGCTAACGTTAGCACAAAAATAGACCACAGAATAAGGGAATAACAGGGAAAATAGGTGATAACTGAAGGAGGGGGCGAAAGTGGGGAAGGAGGGGAGGTGGAGGAGTGATATTTGGCATGGCCCAGGGGCAAAAAAAAAAAAAAAAAAAAGTTTTTGGGTGTTTTAAATGGATTTTTAAAAAGCCTTACTCTTAAGAGTCTTCCTGCACTCCGCCGGGGGAACTCTTAAGAGTCTCCCCGCAGTTCCCGGGTTAAAGGGGTATAGTAAACACTATGATATACCCTTTTTAGGGGTGTGTGGGGGCGGGGGTGTGGGGGCGACAGCCCCCACCCATAATACTAGGATAGGTTAGGTAAGGTTGTTAGGTTAGGCTAATGTCCTTTTAAAGGGGTATAGTAAACACTATGGTATACCCGTTCAGAGCTAGGTGATACACCCGATATCACAACTGTTGCCCCAAGTTTAAACATTCGGTGAGCCTACTGTGTTTTTGGACTTTGCAATATCGGAAAACCCGAGCCAACTTTCGTCAAAACTTGGTTCGGGTTTTTCCATTTTGGGGTTATATGTCTTTCAAATTCATGAAAACCCGAGCCAAGTTTTGTTTTAATACCTCCTTATTGCCTTTTTACGTCTTTAACACCACATTTTCCCTGTCTTCATAGCCCTCCCCACTAGTGGGGGGTGTTATCTTAAGATTGTTGGAGTAATGGGTAAACTAATACAAATCCTCCACTCAAACCATGATAAACAACAATAAAACACTGTATTCCTTGAAAAAAAAAAAAACACATGCAAAATAAGGCGGCACTACTCTCCTTGAACGCTACCCTAATCAATTCCATTATCATTATATCATAATGGATTTTACTCATTTGCATAATTTCAAATACCTAGGGCATTAATATAATATTTTCCTATCTTTTTTGTAGTGATATTTGTATGATTTAGTGGTATATTGGTGTCTGTCTAGGGTTATAATGCATTGTGAAAGTTACCTCTGAATCTCTGACTTGGTAACAGTTCGGTATGGGCCGGCTTAAGTAACCCTGCTTTCTTTGAGTACTACAAGGCAAGAGGAGCTTTCGGTTCAGTCATTACTGTTCAAGGTAAATAGCAACTGCTAAATTTGACATCATGTTCAAATAATATGTAATAGCACTGTCTATGGTTGTATTAGACAAAAATTGGGATAGGTTTCTAGTTTATGTGGATAAATAGTATTAAGCTGAATAAACTAAATACCGAAAGTTCACTAGAGTGGTTGTTGATACATTTGCTAGATATGAGGGAGGAGGGAGGTAGGAAGGAAGGGCAGGGTAAGTAACACAGGCAATTGCCAAAACTTTAACCTAAGAAGTGCGCATGGGGGTAATTAGACACCTCTGCCTGTGCGCATGTATTTGAGCTGTTTCCATCACTAAAATATTCATTTTACCATAAATAGCATTAATACTTATCCATATGCGCCTATTATAGGTTGATTATAAAGGTATTAACCTGTTACAACAATAAACCGAATGAAAACAGCGTTTGGATGGTCAAAATCGGCGCTACAGGCCGCGAGTTACATAATGTATGGGTGACGCAACCTGCTTTCCCTCCAATTTCCCCCAAGGCCACTGAGACACTGTCGATCGATACTCTCTCTCCCTCTCTTGCACTCGCTTGCTAACAGTGATGACAATGCCCTGCTTGCAACTCGCTAATGTTAGCACGAAAACATACCTCAGAATAAGGGAATAACAGGGAAAATAGGTGATAACTGAAGGAGGTGAGGAAAGTGGGGAAGGAGGGGAGGTAGAGGACTGATATTTTGCATGGCCCAAGGGCAAATTTTTTTTTTTTTTTTTTTTTCGATGTTTAACACCTTACGAGCGGCCTATGCGGTTTATTTATATGTACCGCCCAGCGGGGTGTTTTTAGCCAAAATAGGGCTGTTTACGTGATCATTTTCATGCCTAAATAAGACCCAGAACGTAAAACAAGTACCTATCCCTGAAAGGGCATAAACAGAGCTTTCGAATGACACCATAACGATCCTTTTATGATGGCTAGTTTTCTTGCAATAACCGTGCAACGCGAGTGCAAAAAGCATGTAATTAGCCACTTTCCCGATATAATTCCTTATATAGCGAGTGAGAGAGGGAGGAGGGAGCTGGGATTCGTGTCAGTATGTTCGCCGCGGTGGTCTGGAGCAGTCATACGCTCGCTACTCTCCTGCCACCACTTGTCTCTCTCTCTCAGCATCATTACGTGCTGAAATTGCCACTCGAGTTATGTCGAGCGCCGCCACATAGTCCAGCTTTATTTAACTCGACTTATGTGGTGAGCCGCTAATTAACACCTTACGAGCGGCCTATGCGGTTTATTTATGTGTACCGCACAGCGGGGTGTTTTTAGCCAAAATAGGGCTGTTTACGTGATCATTTTCATGCCTAAATAAGACCCAGAACGTAAAACAAGTACCTATCCCTGAAAGGGCATAAACAGAGCTTTCGAATGACACCATAACGATCCTTGTATGATGGATAGTTTTCTTGCAATAACCGTGCAACGCGAGTGCAAAAAGCAGGTAATTCGGTACTTTCAGTACATAATTGAGTATGTAGCGAGTGAGAGAGGGAGGAGGGAGCTGAGATTTGTGTCAGTAGGTTCGCCGCGGTGGTCTGGAGCAGTCATACGCTCGCTAGTCTCCTGCCACCACTTGTCTCTCTCTCTCAGCCACATTACGTGCTGAAATTGCCACTCGAGTTATGTCGAGCGCCGCCACATAGTCCAGCTTTATTTAACTCGACTTATGTTGCTCGCCGCTAAATAAGGGTTAAGGGTTAAAATTGATTTTTTTTTCTCTGACTCTTAACCCGTGGAGCCCCGGCTAGTTTTGTAATGTTTGTTCACCAGAACCCTGCCGGTTTTCAAAAAATGGTTTTATTCCAGAAACAATAGCGAATTGGTTAGGAATGAAGGAAAAACCACGAAAAACCGCTCAAAAAGCTTAAAAAATGGTCCTACAGAGCCCCCGAAAACGGATTTTACAAGAGTAAAAAATTGAAGGCAATTACCCCCAACAAACAGGTTATTGCGCGCTCACGCGCACGCACGTGGACTTTGAGAGTTTTCAACCATCGGCACGGTTGCGTGGGATACGTACACAGTTCCCATACAAATCTGAGCCCTCTTGAGTGGCTACACCTGAGGTTACGGTCGGCGCAATTAGGGTGACGCGTCAGGCGTGTCTCTGGGGCTGTGCGTTACATACATCGCCGACGCGTCAGACGCGTCGCTGGGGCTGTACGGGTTAACCTAAGAAGTGCGCATGGGGGTAATTAGAAACGTCCGCCTGTGCTGACGTATTTGAGCTGTTTCCATCACTAAAATATTCATTTTACCATATGTAGCATTAATACTTATCCATACGCGCCTATTATGGGTTGATTATAAAGGTATTAACCTGAAACAACAATAAAACGAGTGAAAACAGTGTTTGGATGGTCAAAATCGGGAGATACAGGCCGCGAGTTATATAATGTATGGGTGAGGCAACCTGCTTTCCCGCCAATTTCCCCCAAGGCCACTGAGACACAGTCGATCGATACTCTCTCTCTCTCTCTTGCACTCGCTTGCTAACAGTGATGACAAGGCCCTGCTTGCAACTCGCTAATGTTAGCACAAAAATATACCTCAGAATAAGGGAATAACAGGGAAAATAGGTGATAACTGAAGGAGGGGAGGAAAGTGGGGAAGGAGGGGAGGTAGAGTAGTGATATTTTGCATAGCCCAGGGGCAAAACAATTTTTTTTATTTTTTTATTTTTTTTTTTTTTTCAATGTTTAAAGTTGATTTTTTTTTTCTCTGACTCTTAAGAGTCTTCCCGCAGTCCGCCGGGGGAACTCTTAAGAGTCTTCCTGCAGTTCCTGGGTTAAGAGTCTTCCCGCGGTTCGCCGGGGGAACTCTTAAGAGTCTCCCTGCAGCTCCCGGGTTAAAGGTCCCTATCATTGTTATTAAACAAAGCATTTGGCAAAGGGAGGAATTGTTAAAAACCTTAGCCAATACTCTGTCATTCACCAAAAATAAATTTGAATTATCATTATTATTTGGTAGGGTAGGTATGTATAGGTAGGTTGGCTAGATAATTGCTGGAATTCGTAGGGACTCAAACTGTTTTGAGAGAGTTAAATAAAACAAAAATAATGGATCTGAATAATAAAGAGACTATGTTATTAAGCAAAACTGGGGGATGCGTGGAAGCCTATAGACTGTAGACGGTAAACTTTGTGCGGGTAGAGAATGCGGTTTTAAAGTCATTTAAGAATAGACAGTTTTCAATGCTGCGGCCAAACTATTCCACCCATTTATATTATTTTGGTATCAAAACGTTCGGAATCGCGAGCCTCACCCAACTACGCAAGCATGGCTTTGATCATTGGCGTAGTTTTTAAGATGTAGAATTTTAAGTGGAATTCGAGGTTTTTTCAAAATTGCCGGAAAACCCCCCACGTGCAAAAGCAAAACCTTCTCTATAACATTTGCGGAGCATTAGTAGGGGAGTCCATATGCCAAAGCCCAGTAGTTTCCTATGAGTAGGAGAGACAGTATTTAGGCGTCAAGTTTTTCGGGAAATCGGCTGCCACGGACCTGTTTGGCCGCCATACCGGATGTTTAGCATATCAAAAGTTGCCCAATACAAAAACGCACCTCTTGTGAAAGTTTGATCCCGATCCAAAAAGCGGTTCTGGAGTTATTGCGTCGAAACCGGCGCGTAAGAAGAATTTGGATGAAAAACCGGGTTTAATGATTACAATAGGGGTTCCCCGTAGGGGTCGAACCCCTAATAAAATAAACAACAAAAATAATAAAACATAATAAAATGGTGGTGGAGGAGTGGTGGAGCAGTGGTGGAGGTGGTGGTGGAGTGGTGGAGACTGTGGTGGTGGAGCAATGGTGGAGATTGTGGTGGTGTTCGACCAGGTGCGATTGACACCTACCGAAAGGGTTCATTTTCTGACCTGACCCACGGTCAGAAAAGGGACCCGACTCTATCGGTGTGTCAATACCAACTGATCAAACACCACCACCATCTCCACCATTGCTCCACCACCACAATCTCCACCACTGCTCTACCACCACCACCGCTCCACCATCACCACCGCCACCTCCACCGCTCCACCACCACTGCTGCTCCACCACTACCACCACCACCACCGCTCCACCACCACCACCACCACCTCCACCGCTCCTCCACCACTGCTGCTCCACCACTACCACCACCACCACCATGACCACCACAACCACGACCACGACCACCACCACCTCCACCACCACCACGACCATCACCACCACCACCACCACCTCCACCTCCTCCTACTCGTGGCGACAGAAATTTTGACTGTACTTACTCAGACACTGCTGACACTGCTGAGATTCCCTCGTGGCCACCAAGCCGTATATGTAGTGTTTTTGTCAATAAAAAACTTACCTCCCAAGCACTTTCCACCAGTAAATTATCGAGCAAAAATGCACAGGGGGGAGGGAGCATGGCGACATATTATGCTCCACCAGTTATGAACGTTTTTTCACTAACAAACACTAATACAAGTAAGATACACTACTTGAACTGATAAATGGCAATATAATTCACTCGATATTATATGAAAGTGATCCACAAGCAATCGAAACGTATAGGCAAAAACCATGGCCCCTCGTGGAGCCCACCACCTTGCTCACGTACACCAGAGAATAGCATAACACATCACTAACATGGTTATTATACCCTAAACAAGACTAAAACAATAATCCATCTATAACCCAACGATATAGCACTTCGTTTGGGTTATATTAGGGCGGTAATACCAGCCAGGCTGGGCAAAATGGAGGCCCCTTGGTTTAAAGGGCCACGCACACCCACCTAGTAGGCTGGCTGCTGGGAAGAGACTGACTGTTTCTACCCCCGCGGGGCCCTCACAGGGACTCCAGGGGGTTGCTAGATATTTCCACATGTAGATCTAACTTATGGGACTTACCAGCCAAAAGACCGGCTCAATAGCATCATAAACTTATTTTCTGGCAATATAATAAGTCCATATGACGTGGTAGCGTCATATGAGTTTTTGGTTCACTCTGCCATATGACACGGTAGCGTCATATGTGTCTGAAGGAGTTAATTACTATTTCCTTTCACCTATGCATAGCCTATGATAGCGCAGTTGGAAAGTGTGTACATGCTTAGATTGATATGCAGGATTCGAAACTGCATAATAAATCGTAGGCTTGTCCACCTTTCTTTTTACTGTCTTCGTGGTGCAATGCATAAGTGTGTTGATTTTCGGTGTGAGCATCTTAGGTTCGAATCTCCGGACTGCCACATGTGTTTGTTAATTTCATTAATCGAGTTTAGGAGTAAAGTTGGTTGGTGGAGAGAACATAATAATTCCCTTATTCTTAGGTATATTTTCGTGCTAACATTAGCGAGTTGCTAGCAGCACGTGGTCATCTGTGTTACCAAGCGTGGGAAAGAGCGAGAGAGAGACTACCGCGCAACAGTGTCTCTCCAGCCGTCGTGACGGCTGGCTGGCTGGCAGGCTGCCTCAGCCATAAGTTACATACTCCCGGCCTCTATCGCCGATTTTGACCATCCAAACGCTGTTTCCACTTGTTTTAATAAAGATCACACTCTAAGCTATTCATAAGTCATTTAAAACACTAAAATCGGCTTATGGCAGCCATGTAATAACATGGTGAACCTTTGTGAAGTTGGCGCGAAACGGCGAATTTATCGGTGGATGGAGGATGGTTCTGGATTTACCGGATGTTGGTATCACCTTATGACGTTGGTAATTTAATTCATATCTTTCTTATACCCCCTACATATGATTCAGAAAACCTTCAGCTTTCCATATACAGGCGACCCTCGATTTAACGGACTAATAGGGGGGAGACGGTGTCCGTAGCTGGAAAATTGCCTTTGGACTTCGCCTTTTTTTTTTTTTTTTTTTTTTTGTGATTGAGGGAGGCAAAAGGCAGAATTGCCTATAGCGAGTGCCTCCCCCATAGTTGAAAGAGTGACAGGGCCAAAATCAAGGGACGTTCGAGCCTTACTATGCCTAATATGCACAAATAATAATGTGTAATATTATTGCAGGTAATGATCTTGGAGGGAGCCCTGGACCTTCATGGCAGAATAGCTCCATCAGCCAACCAACCCCTTCACAAACGACTTGTTGAGGTCTGTAAAGAAGTATTAACTCCTTCTATACTTGCAACGTCTTTTTAACTTTAATCTGGCAACTACAAGATGATTTTATGCAGTTTCAAAAGGGCCTCCAGCAATTGACAAGCTTCGACTATCTCACTTATTGCTTTTTGCTACCGGTACCACAGATCTTTCTTAAACTTCACAAAGTCCTTTGAATATAGCTAGAATATAATATAAAAGACGTCGCCGGTACAGAAGGGGTTAACCAACTTAGCAATAGATATGCTGAACAACATTAAAGAACTTGGGCTGCCTTGGCATATTGAAAGTAATTTATCTGAAGAATACAGTCTGCATTACGAGCTTAAAGTTGCCATGAATCTTGAGTAAGGCAATTTTGTTCAATACAATACACAGTAACTTCAATATGTATCATTATACAGTATCTTTGTTGTATTGTTTTGATATACTGACTGACAGTTCTTTTATTTTAAAATTATTATTTTACTTAAGCGTTGTTTCCACATGGCAATTTTGACTAGTTATTTTGTCTTTTTACTGTGTTCGTACATGTTTTGGTTTGTTTATTTTGCAAGTTTTACAGTATAATATCTACAATAATAATAATAATAATAATAATATTTATTCAGTTAGCATTTTACAATGTTGGTACCACATAATATGTTACAAATAGGACATGTACCAGCTTTGCATAATTCCAACTAAGGATAGCCCAATAAGGCCGTTAGGCGTATTTCCATTGGGGTCTTTGTGGGATTAGGTTAGCTGGGGAAAAAGGGGAGGATAAAAAAAGTAGATACTTTAGAGAAAGTATTTCTAGGGGGTTATTTTAAATACCTTACATTCTATATTTGGACTGGTCAAAATATTTCAGTAGCCTAATCATTTCAGTTTGTTTTGCCTATCTCTTATGTCGTATTTAGTAGTAGACATAAGCTTGGTGCTCCCTTCTCGCAGCTGTCCGGTTCAGGTGCTCCTTCAAGCTACGTCTGAAGGAATACAGTGTTCTCTTTTCACGGACTGACTGGGGTAGGTTGTTCCAGTCTTTGATGGCAGTGAAGAAGAATGTTAGCTTACCCTGTCATTGGATTCTCGGGACCATAACATTATACATCCTATTCCTTGTATTGTGTCCAATCCTCTCATTTGCTTTAAAAAAATTACTCTTTAAATACTCTGGAGCCCTATCATAAAATATCTTGATGGCATCTATGAGTCTGATTTGTTTGGCCCTGTAGGAGACATTGAGCATACCAAGTGACTGAAGTTGTTCCTGGCCAATATGCGATCTGGGTCCTAGGTTCAGCATGAACCTATCCATTTTATTTTGAGTGGCCTGAAGTTTGTGCTTTGCTGATTTAGATGATGCAGAGTACCAGGATGACTCAGAATAGTCAAAATGACATTGAACAAGCGCTTGGCATAGGGTCTTTTTGGTCGCCGCTGGCAAGCATCCCACCTGTCTATACAGGTATTTAATATGTGCTCTACATTTACTCAGGATCGATTCCAAGATTGTTTCACCTGACAGAGTCGAGTCCAGTTTTAGTCCGAGATATTTCACTTGTGACACTGTTGTTATAGGAATATCATTACAGTTGACCGAGAAGCCCTCAATGTCTTTCAATATGCGTTTTGTTCCACATAAGATGGCTTCTGTCTTGTCCAGGTGAAGAGATAGTCAATTCTCCACTAGCCAATCACTACACGATTCTAGTTCTTTGGAAAGTGAGGTGGCAATACTTATTGGGTCCTTTCCTGAAACCAGAAGCACACTGTCGTCAGCATACAGTAATAATTTACACGATACGCTCAGCTCCATGTCGTTCACATAACAGAAAAAGAGTAAGGGACCAAGGATGCTTCCCTGCGGGACCCCACAGTTAATTGGCATAGGATCAGAAAGATTATCCTCAATTTTGACTCTTTGTGTTCTACCACTAAGATAAGATTTAAACCAGTTCACTGACCCAATGCCCATTGCTTGTAGTTTATTACATAGGATATTATGGTCTACTTTATCAAACGCTTTTTGTAGGTGAAGAAAAACCATACCGGTGTAGTTACCTTTAGACATTTCTTTACAAATGTGATCTGTTAAATGGATGAGACAGGAGTCTGTCGAGTACACGAGCCTCTGAAACACGATTGAAACTTATAGAATAGATAATTTTCTTTGAGGTGTGTTCAATTTGGGTGTATACAGTACAGCTCTTTCAAGGATTTTTGATACAATACATAATATGCTAACTGGTCTGTAGTTACTAACATCTAATTTATTTCCTTTCTTGAATAGAGGGGTTACAATAGCTTCTTTCAGTTCAGTAGGTAAGGCCTACAGTGTAGGTACAGTAACTTCAATATGTATCATTATACAATATCTTTGTTGTATTCTTTTGATAAATCTACAATGTGTTACAAAAAGTTATTTTGTCTATTAATATTATATAATATGTAGTTACTGGTTTTGATTTGTTTTACAAGTTTTACATTTTAACATCTGAGGTGAAGCCATTGATTTCGGGGGCTGATGCGTGATTGGTGCTTCTGAATGTTTGTGTGCTTGCTTTTTGTGGGTGAACTGTTATATATGTTCTTCTCCTGTCACCTCTTTTTCCTTTCTTGTGTCTCTTGCTGATCCTCCCTACCCTTTGCGGGAGTAAGGGTTGGCTACTGACTGGCTGATTACCATTTTAATTTTCCTACTTTTCAAACCCTGTATTTTTGCCCTCACCAGATGTTTGAGGGGTTGAGGAGCAAGGTGCGGAAGATGTGTTCCACTCCACAGTCCCAGCGATCCACTTCCTCCTGCACCCCCTCACACACACAGGTGCGCTGAATCAGACCCAGCCACTGAGTTTAGAAGAACGGGATCTATCATAAAGTTAGTAAGAAGTTCTTGTATACAGTGAACCCTCAAAGTACGCGCAATTTATCTACGCGTAATCAAAGCTACGATTGAACCACAATTGAGGCAACAAATCGAAAAGTACGCTCAATTATTCAAATGTACGCGCTGAGCGAACGAGCGGGAGTCGATTCGTATATGTTGGAGAGTTTCGGGCGGCCATATTGGCATGACGCCGGGCCCTCCGACGTCGTCACCATTGACTGTGGAGAGAGACACATCTCCTGTACCAAACTATTATGTATCTATAAAGCTCAACAGGATATGAATCTATTAAAAGACTGTTTTTCGTTTTTCATTGCATGTATCATTTATTGAGCAAACACAATCGGAGATGGATAATCTGTTTCTGTTCAGAAGTTGGAGGCGAGATTGTTTACATTTCTCGAAAGTCACTTCAAAGCTTACTGCTCTCCCCTGGCTAAATTATGTGAAGCCAATTCCTTAATATGTATATGAGCTATTGAACTATCTCACTTGACTTGTAGGCTATATGAAACTATATACAGGGTGCATTACTTTTCGACTCAAAACTTTACCAGTAGGACTAGGCGGCTAGGCCTATTATTTCGGTCGTTCCGTTTCGGAACTTTCGGGTGCAGCGCTATCCATCGATGGCGCAGATCCATAGCATCGGCGTTGGTCAACCACTACCAATGTGAGTTAATTTACGTTTGTGTCTTATTTTTATACATTAAATGTATTTTGTGTGGTAGATTAGGTTATAAAACATATTTGTACAGTAATATGTTATATATTTGTGGATTTTAGGTGATGAAAGGTAGAAATAGTACAACTTTTGGTCGGAGCCAGACCAATACCTATTTTCCCCATTTATATTTAACTCCCATGTACGCGCAAACGAACGTACGCGCCGACAGCACAGTACGCATCCCCCCGCGTAATTTGAGGGTTCACTGTACAGTATTTGTTTTTTCTTATACTGTTTAGGGTACGATGCCCAATGCAGACGCAAAAATGGGTACTTGTTTTTTGTTGTCAAGTTGCTTCTGTCAGCCTATAACAGATTGGAAACTGAGAGTAGGGGGGATAAATAGCAAAATGTTTATATTTTTAAAGAATATCAACAAAAATATTGTACCTGTTCTTATTTAAGAGTGAGAAGGCAAATAAGACATGTGTCTCCTTTGTATCACAAAACCCTAAAGAGACGCACCTGGACCTAAGGAGACGCAGAAGTGTTTAACACCTTACGAGCGGCCTATGCGGTTTATTTATGTGTACCGCCCAGCGGGGTGTTTTTAGCCAAAATAGGGCTGTTTACGTGATCATTTTCATGCCTAAATAAGACCCAGAACGTAAAACAAGTATCTATCCCTGAAAGGGCATAAACAGAGCTTTCGAATGACACCATAACGATCCTTGTATGATGGATAGTTTTCTTGCAATAACCGTGCAACGCGAGTGCAAAAAGCAGGTAATTCGGTACTTTCGGTACATAATTGAGTATGTAGCGAGTGAGAGAGGGAGGAGGGAGCTGAGATTTGTGTCAGTAGGTTCGCCGCGGTGGTCTGGAGCAGTCATACGCTCGCTAGTCTCCTGCCACCACTTGTCTCTCTCTCTCAGCCACATTACGTGCTGAAATTGCCACTCGAGTTATGTCGAGCGCCGCCACATAGTCCAGCTTTATTTAACTCGACTTAAGTGGTGGGCCGCTTTTTAAGGGTTAAATCACAAAAAACACCAAACATTATATAAGTATTAACCTCATTGGTACTTGAAAGAAAGCATGGTACTTTTGGTTGTAAGTTTACAATGCTTAGACAACAAAACTGACTGACATAGGCCATATAATTCATATTATTAAATCGGCAGATAATATAACTTAACATACTAATTTGGTAATTATAGGCCATTACCAAAAGAGTTTAGAGGGTGCAGGGAAGTTATACACGGAACATTAATGCTAATTTGAGGCTTAAATCTAGTGCCACTCACCCTCCCATGCATATTTGGTGCTGATACGCCTGTTTTATGCCTGCTTATCTCTGTAAATAATAAATGTTCAATAACCAACCAAATATCATGATCATGTACCTTCATTCAGCTTGAAAATGGTAAAAACTGTAACTTTCTGGGTAGTCTGGTAGATATGTGAGCAACTCAAAAGCAATGACAACTTTTTAGGTTATTGCTTGAATGTGCGTGTGTGTATATGTGTGTGTGTATGTATAGGTCAGGCGTGTGTGTGTGCGTGTATATCTCGTGGCCTGGGGTGAGACGATACACTCGGTCTGACTGACAAAGGCAAGAGTTGGGCTCATTCATGTTGGCACTCTATCGAGTGATAAGGATGTTGGGGAAATGGTGGGGGAAAGTAGGGAGAGGCATGAGGGGGGTGGGGGGACTACAACAAAATTTGATTGTGTAGCGAAAAAATGCTTGATTCGATTCCGATTTGCTGAGAGGGGGGAAAGAGGTGCGTCTCCTTAGGTCCAGCAAAAATGATTTAGTCCAAAAGAGACGCATTTTTCAAACTGATGCCATACCACACTGGTAGACAGCCATTCTCCCTACTATGTATGGTATACATAAGGTTGAGTTTCCTTCACCTGAGATCAAAGAAAAGGTTATTATTCTTAACACCTTACGAGCGGCCTATGCGGTTTATTTATATGTACCGCCCAGCGGGGTGTTTTTAGCCAAAATAGGGCTGTTTACGTGATCATTTTCATGCCTAAATAAGACCCAGAACGTAAAACAAGTACCTATCCCTGAAAGGGCATAAACAGAGCTTTCGAATGACACCATAACGATCCTTTTATGATGGCTAGTTTTCTTGCAATAACCGTGCAACGCGAGTGCAAAAAGCATGTAATTAGCCACTTTCCCGATACAATTCCTTATATAGCGAGTGAGAGAGGGAGGAGGGAGCTGGGATTCGTGTCAGTATGTTCGCCGCGGTGGTCTGGAGCAGTCATACGCTCGCTACTCTCCTGCCACCACTTGTCTCTCTCTCTCAGCAACATTACGTGCTGAAATTGCCACTCGACCTATGTCGAGCGCCGCCACATAGTCCAGCTTTATTAAATACGACTTATGTGGTGAGCCGCTAATAAAGGGTTAACAATGTTACCAAAATAAACACACATTTACAAGGACCCAAGCAGACGCAACCCAGCTACCCTAAGCAGGCGCGCATCTCCTTAGGTTTTGCGCAGTTTTTTTTTTTTTTTTTTTTTTTTCTATGTGATTGAGGGAGGCAAAAGGCATAACTGCCTATAGCGAGTGCCTCCCCCATAGTTGAAAGAGTGACAGGGCCAAAATCAAGGGACGTTCGAGCCAAAATGCCTGGACACACGGAGTTTGAAGCAATTTAAGTCATAGGAAGAGGGAAAGACTGATTCTGGGAGAGAGTTCCAGAGCTCAGATGTTGAGTAGAAGAAAGTTTGAGAGTAACGTTTCACTCTTGGGTTGGAGAGTTGCACAGAGTAGGGGTGGGATTGAGTTGCAAGACGGGTACCACGTGCCCTACGTAAAGGAGGTGGTATGCACTGGGATAGCTCTGAGGAACACTGATTATTATAGTAGCGATAGAATAGCGAGAGAGATGCAACATTGCGGCGGAGAGAGAGAGATTGCAGAGAGTTGGTGAGTGGACGGGAGTTAATGATACGAAAGGCCTTCCTTTCAACTTTGTCTAGGAGAGCGGTGTGAGAGGAACCTCCCCACACATGTGAACAATACTCAATACAAGGGCGCACTATGCCCCTGTACAGAGCAAGAAGCTGTGCAGGGGAAAAGAACCCCCTAAGGCGGTTAAGCACACCCAGCTTCTGGGAGGCTGCCTTAGCAAGACTGGTAATATGGTCCTTCCAAATGAGAGCAGAAGAAAAAGAGACACCAAGAATATTGAGAGAAGATGAAGGGTTGATTTTTGTATTGTTGAAGAATAAGGGATAGTCCGCTGGGAGATCCTGACGGGTAGATAGATGGAGAAATTGGGTTTTGGAAGCATTAAAGTTAACAAGGTTTTCTCTGCCCCAATTGGAAATAGTATTTAGATCAGAATTTAAGAGTTCTATGGCTTCATTACGTTTGTCGTTGAGGGATTGCTGGCTGGGGCGTTCTGAAAAACTAATGGAGTAGTGTAAGGTTGAGTCGTCTGCGTATGAATGGATGGGAATTAAGGTACAGTTAAGGAGATCATTTATAAAAATTAGAAAGAGAATAGGAGATAGGACAGAGCCCTGAGGAACACCGGAGTTTATAGGGTGAGGAAGTGAACAATGGCCGTCCACAACCGCAGCTATGGAACGGCCGGAAAGGAAATTAGAGACAAAGGCACAGATGGAGGGATAGAAACCGAAGGAGGGTAGTTTAGAAATTAAAGATTTATGCCAGACTCTATCGAAGGCTTTCGATATGTCTAGTGCAATAGAAAAAGTCTCACCGAAGTCCCGAAAGGAGGATGACCAAGAGTTAGTAAGATATGAAAGAAGATCATGAAGTGCGTCTCTATTGGTCCCAGGATAGCCCTTGTTCTAGTTAACCTCTGAAGTGCGCATGGGGGTAATTGGAAACGTCCCCCTGTGCTGACGTATTTGAGGTGTTTCCGTCACTAAAATATTCATTGTGCCATTAATAGCATTAATACTTATCCATATGCGCCTATTATGGGTTGATTATAAAGGTATTAACCTGAAACAACAATAAAACGAGTGAAAACAGCGTTTGGATGGTCAAATCGGAGATATAGCCCGCGAGTTGTATAATGTATGGGTGAGGCAATCTGCTTTCCCGCCAATTTCCCCCAAGGCCACTGAGACACAGTCGATCGATACTCTCTCTCTCTCTCTTGCACTCACTTGCCATCAGTGATGACAACACCCTGCTTGCAACTCGCTAATGTTAGCACGAAAATATACCTCAGAATAAGGGAATAACAGGGAAAATAGGTGATAACTGAAGGAGAGGAGGAAAGTGGGGAAGGAGGGGAGGTAGAGGACTGAGATTTTGCATGGCCCAGGGGCCAAAAAAAAAAAAAAAAAAAAAAAGTTGATTTTTTTTTCACTCACTCATAAGAGTCTCCCCGCAGTGCGCCGGGGGAACTCTTATGAGTCTCCCCGCAGCTCCCGGGTTAAGGCAGCTCCGTCAATGGTGAAGGAAACTTAACCATATTCAAACAAGACAGAGAGGTGAGTATGGCTTTTTACCACTGTGGTGTACGACCTTCTGGCATCAGTTTGAAAAAATGCTCTCTATTGGATTTTGTGTTTTTTGCTGGCCCTATTGGGACGCACCCTCCCTCCCCTTCAGCCGTGCAAGTAAAGCCTCTTGGTCATGCAGGGGTGTACTTCAACTCATGCACTATCAACCAACATTAACAGAAAAGAGGATCAAATTAGGGAACTGTGAGAAATTTAGCTTTAAAAAAAAGTAAATTCTTAGGTTTTCCGTAAGGAATTTGCGTAAACATTACATTTTTTTAGTTAATCTCATCTCACGCAATAACATATGAAAATAAAAAGCTGATACTATGTGAACATATTAGGTGATAGTTAAAGAATATTTTGGCCCACCATTCATGCATCTATCTACTCATCCTATGCCTGTGCAAGTGGTTTTGTTTCAAGTGCGTCTCCTTGGGTCCAGTCGTCTGAATTGGGCATCTTACCCTACATAATAAAGATTGACATTCAAAATTTTGAGAATAGATATTAATTGTGATAGTGTACTCAACCTTTAACTGTGTTGGTGGTGTAATGGTTTAGGTGCTTATGTTCTAGGTGTGGTGTCCCAAGTTCGAATCCCGGAAGGACCATATGCTTTCATTAGTTTATTCAAGTGCATTGGGGTTTGTAATTGATGATTAAGGTTAAGAACGGGGTGTTACTTAAATATGTTAAGGGGGAGGTAGTCGCTTTTTCTGGACCTCCTTCTCCCTCATGTTTATCATATTAGTTTTGAGATTGTAAGACTCTTTCCATTAGTCTGGTGATTTTGATACCTTTTGCCCCATTTCTTTGTCAATATTAAGACCTTTTGTGCCATTTAGGTGTTGATTTTTTCCTGGCTATCGCTCGCTCTTAATTTAAGAAAGATGTACACATTTATCTTGAAAGGGGGTCTAGGTTTTTTTTTTTTTTAGGTTTGATGGAGGTCGAGCGAGAACAAAAAAATAGATTAATAAATGTATACATAGACCAAGAAAACCAGCACTACCCCTTTTACTTTTGGGTGGAGTAGCATGGATGGAAGTGAGAGAGATGGAAGAGAGAGAAGTAGAGGTTGAATGGCAACAGTTTAAGGAAGGAGTGAAAGCAAGTGCAGAGGTAGTATGCGGCAAAAGGAAAGTAGGAGGCATAGGTATCAGGAAGGGAAGCGAGTGGTGGAATGATACGGTGAGAAAGGCAGTTGATATAAATTCTACAACACCTCCCTCTTCCTTCCCGACAGTATGAACAACATGATCCGTGTGATGGTGCGTAAGGGCTTGGTGACGGACCTGGCCCGCATCCCTCACAGCCTAGACCTATCCTCCCCCAACATGGCCTCCACCATCAACGCCGCCCTCAAGCCACTGGAGCTGGTGTCCCACATCGTTAACCTGCCATCTTTTGTTCCACCTGCCGCCTCTAAGAAGAAGACCGCAACACATGATGATGCACACCAACCCAGCGGTTAGTTATTTGTACATTTGAATTTCACTATTGTATCTACCGGTATCTATTGTATCCCTATTCGGGCTCTGTCCACCATTGTCTCATTGCCTACACGTGACCACGCGGTCGGGTGCCAGTTGGACTAGATAGTCAGTCAGGCACCTGGCCTGGCCGATATATATGAAAGGTGCGCCTGGAAGTGTGGTGAACTGGCACTATGGTATGCTCCGCTGCATGTCTGCTGCCCTTAGTGATCCCTAGTCTCTGGGTCTTCTCCTGGGCGACCTAGATGTGAGTGAGTTTTATTTTGTTTTTTTCCCTGTTTGGGCTGTCTTGAGTCAGCCACCCCCAGCTATAGGGAATGTGCCTGAGTATATACATACTGTACAATATACATGTATGTACAGTATTTGAGTATTTTTGTTTACTAAGTACTGATGCTAATGTTGATAGTTGCTGTAAATTAAGATTATGATAACCCCCCCTGGGGGTTAGGGAATAGAATATGCCCCACGTGCCTTCTGCGTGTCGTAAGAGGCGACTAAAGAGGTTGGGTCGGTGGGCTTCCGACCCCCACCCGGAAAAAATATCTAAGCAAAGAAAAACGAACAAACAGCCTCGGATGCGGACGGAACCAACGTTGACGAACCACGACCGACTAAGGACATGCCTTCGGACATTCTGAGAATGGCTACGTGGAATGTTAGTGGCATGAATGATGGCACAAAAGAGAGAGAGGTTCTGGAAGTGTTAGTGAATGCCAGGCTGGATGTATGTGGAATGACAGAGACCAAATGGAAAGGTTCAGATGTGAGAGAGTGGGAGTGTGGAATGGGTGTGTGTGCTGGAGTGAGTGAAGGAACAGCGAGAGAAGGTGCATGTTTGTTTGTAAGTAGCAAATGGAAGGAATGTGTAAGAGAGTATGGGTCTGTGGGTTCAAGGATTGTGTGGGTGAGAATGAAAGTAGGAATACAAACGTGGGTGATTGTATGCGTGTATGCCCCGACAGAGGATATACTTGAAAGAAAGAAAGAGGAGTTCTGGATGAATGTGGAGGCGTGCCTGGAGAAGTTTGACAAGAACGAAAGAATATTTCTGATTGGGGATATGAATGGTAAGGTGGGTGATAGGAAAGTTGAGGGAGTGGTGGGAGGGTGGGGGGTACCATCAGAGGTGAATGGGAATAGTAGTGCACTTGTGGACGTATGTGTGGGGAGGAGGCTGTGGATAGCCAACACCTTCTTCCGACACAGAATGATCCACAGGTACACGTGGAAACGGATGTTGACGATGAAGGATAAGACAGTGGTGGAACGAAAGTCATTGATTGATTATGTATGTGTGGATGAACGAATGAAGAAATCTGTGATGGATGCTAGGGTGTATAGGGGTATTGGAGGGGGTCTGTCTGATCATTATGTAGTGGTAGCTAAGGTTAGGATACAAAAGAAGTGGGTGAGGAGAGCGGGAGGGAGGCGAGAGGAGGGTGGAATGGTGAGGAGGGTGGAGAGGTTGCAGGAGGAGGAAGTTAGGGAGGAGTACAGGAGAGCAGTGGAAAGACGACTAGGTGGGTTCGACCTGGAAGTTATGGAGGAAGTGGAGGAGATGAGCAAGGTGTTTAAGGATGAGATCTGTGCAGCATGTGAGGAGGTGTGTGGAGTGAGGAGAAGAGGGAGGGGAGTGAAAGGTACAGCATGGTGGACAGAAGAGGTAAGAATAGCTGTGGAAGAAAAGAAGAAAGCATATAGAGAGTGGTTGGGTAGTAGAGGGAATGAAGATTCCGAGAGACAGAAACGAGCGAGGTACGTGGAGAGTAAGAGGGTGGTGAAGAGAGTAGTGAAGGAAAGTAAGAGAAGAGTAGATGAGGAATTTGGAAGGAATCTGAGTGTAAAATGGAGGGAGAGTAAGAAACTGTTCTGGAAAGAAGTCAAGAAAGTTAGGAAAGGTAGCAAGGGAAACAGTAAGGGTGTGAAAGATAAGAATGGGAGAATGCTAGCCGAGAAGCAAGAGAGAGTCGAAAGATGGAGGGAGTACTTCAGTGAGTTGCTAAATGAAAGGAATGAAGAGCCAGCAAACATAGCTGGATATGGTATGGGAGGGAGAAGAAGAGAAGTAGTGGAGGAGGAGGTGGGGATCAGGAGGTCAGAAGTGTGGGAAGCCATGAAAAGAGTGAAGTTGGGGAAAGCACCAGGAACAGATGGAGTGTGTGGGGAAATGTTGAGGTATG
The DNA here is from genome assembly GCA_032716605.1 of Paralithodes platypus. Lineage (NCBI taxonomy): Eukaryota > Metazoa > Arthropoda > Malacostraca > Decapoda > Lithodidae > Paralithodes > Paralithodes platypus. The sequence goes on along the minus strand of CM064582.1, from coordinate 38,784,017 downwards.
GTGGTGAGATAGTGATAGAATGGGTATGGAAAATGTGCAAACTAGCATGGGAGAAGGGGAGTGCACCCGATGACTGGAAGACTGGCATAATAGTCCCCCTATATAAGGGCAAAGGGGAAAGAGGAGTGTGTGGAAACCACCGAGGAATATGTCTTCTAAGCGTAGTAGGGAAGGTATACAGTAGGGTAGTGATTGAGAGAGTGAGAGTGAGAACGGAGATATGGATAGGCGACGAGCAGGGAGGTTTTAGGAAGGGAAGAGGATGTGTAGATCAGATTTTTACCCTGAATTGTGTTGTGGAGAAGTATCTGGAGAAGAAACAAAAGGTGTATGTTGCCTTTATGGACTTGGAGAAGGCCTATGACAGAGTGGATAGAGAAGGTTTGTGGAAAGTACTTAGAATATACGGAGTAGAGGGCAAGTTGCTGAAAGCAGTGAAGAGCATGTATGAGGGTGCAAAGGCGGCAGTACGTGTGGAGAGTGAGCAGAGCGAGTTCTTTGACCTGAATGTTGGTTTGAAACAGGGGTGTGTGATGTCCCCGTGGTTGTTTACTGTATATATGGATGGAGTTATGAAAGAAATACTATCAAGAGCAGTGGATGTTGGTGTATCGCTGAAAAGGGAGGGAATTGAGTGGAAGCTACCTATACTGCTGTTTGCGGATGATACAGTTCTGATGAGTGATAATGAATGGGAGTTGCAGGGTCTGGTAAATGAGTTTGGAACAGTGTGCGAAAAACGGAATTTGAAGGTAAATACGGGGAAGAGCAAGGTTATGGTCTTCGAAAGGGGTGAAGTCACAGAGTGTGAGGTGAAGTTGAACGGTCAGGCTATGGAGATCGTCAACTCTTTTAAGTATCTGGGCAGTGTGTTGAGTAAAGATGGGACTATGGATGAAGAGGTGCGGGAGAGGGTACAACAGGGGAAGAGGGTTGTAGGAATGCTAAAAGCAGTAACAAGAAATAGGGTGGTCAGTATGGAAGTGAAGAAGTCCTTGCATGACAGTGTGGTAATCCCGACACTGACTTACGGAAGCGAAGCATGGACGTTGGTTGAGAGACTCAGACCAAGAGTGAGAGCAGTGGAAATGAATTACTTAAGGAGTGCGTGCGGAGTTACATGGAGGGATAGACAGACTAATGAGGAAGTAAGAAGGAGGTGTGGTGTGGAGGTAGATGTGCTGGAAAGTGTGAAAAGGAACAACTTGAGATGGTTCGGCCATATGGAACGTATGGAGGGCGAGAGAATGACTAAGAGGGTGTACGAGAGCGAGGTGGAGGGACAGAGGGGGAGAGGTAGACCGAATATGAGGTGGAAGGATGGAGTGAGGAACTACATGAACGAAGGCGGTGCTGGTTGGGGGGAGGGGCGTCGACTGACTGGGGACAGAGGTGCATGGGGGCGGTTCGTTCGTGGCCACCCCTTCGGGGATCACGGCGTCAGGCAATAGATAGATAGATAGATATTTTAGACACTTGAATAGCTATGTTATGCTCGCGATCTGGAATGTGGAGAGCTGGTGTTTATGGTTATAGAAAAAAAAATCTTATTTTGTTTTAATATTTTTTTTATTTTGCAGGAACCGGTACGACCAACAGCGAGGCTACGAGAGCGCAGGGTGACGACAACATTGAGGACACTGAGAACACCGAACACAACATTTCTGGCGCCGGGGAGTCTCTCGAACCTACCTCAGACGCTCACCCTAACGAGGCATGTATTCATCTTAGTTATGCGTACGGTAGTTAACAACTATTGTCACAAATTTGTGAACCTATGCATCTCGCCAACTGTTAAATCAATTATGAGCATGCCCCAGTGTAAACTTATGTAGCAATGATTTTCTGTGCTTCAAAGAACCTGGAGCTGTTCATAAATCACTTTCTCATAAAGATCCTTTTCGTGTATGACCCTAGTAGACAGTTGAGTTGTTGAATTATTGCTTATGGAGTATTATTGATTAATTTACCATTGTAATAATTCTTATGTCACTATCTACTGCTTTCATCCATTGATTTGGACTGCAGAAAATCATGGATCGTTTACTTTGTGCTGTTACACAAGCAGGAGTCAGCTGACTGTCTGTGTGTGTTGGTGTGTTTCCCTGGCCACCCGCCATGACCACAAAAAGTTGGAAAAGGGGTGGTTTTAGAGATTTTCATTATCTTTACAGTTTATTGGGTGCCCTTGGAGGGAGTCCACCAGTCCAGCATTTTTTGCCAATCTGGTAAGAGTGCTGCCACTGAGTGCTGGTTTATGAGTTTCAATGTACTGTATGTACTAAATTTAGTTAACATATATTGCATTAACCCCCTCAGACAGTTTACATGCGATTGAGTATATAAGTGGTTTGGACCAAACACCTATTTGCGCGTGAATCGCTTATATAAATTGGGAAACTTAGTTAACATTAAGTTATTATATACGCGATCGCGTATATAATCACGTGTAATTTTAACAGGTGCTCGGTGAAAGGCAACACAAAATGTGGAGCTAGTTGGAAGCTTCCTACTGAGCCAGGCAGTACCACAAATAACAGCTCACCCAAATAGTGCCAAATAATGTGGCTACTGTCAACAGGTAAATAAGTTTTATTAGGATGTCGGAGGGGGTTAATTTACTAATTTTATATGAATCCTCAGGATGGCACCCTGGCTGAAGGAGACGAGGCTGGTCTGAAGGAGATCCTGGACCATCTGTTGGAGGACAGTGGTGGTGGAGGAGGGAGGAACCAAGCCCACCGTGATACTGTGTCTGCTACCGTGGCTTATGTCCTCAATACTGATCTTCCCATGGACACTGATGATACCACACACAACACTCATAATGACTCACAGGTATGTCTACACTTCTTATTTTATTTTTTTATTTGCCAGACGCCGGAATTCCCGAGAAGGGGTGGCCTTGAATATCAGGCGTTTGTCACAAATCGCTAGGTCAAGTTGCCCGGGCTTGACAACTACCAATAACATTTTGACAGGGAGGTCTCGATCCGCCGAACCTTTGATCAGCAGCCGACGCTCTACTGACTATGGTACGGCTCGCACTACAGTACACTTATAATAATAAAATATATACAGTGGGTTCTTGCCAGTTGCAGATTTGTGATTAGCAGTTTTAAGTTTAGTGGCAGCATACAAAATTCCTGGATCATGCCATTAGCGGGTAAAAACTCGCGGTTAGCTATCAAATTCCTCTTTCACAATTAACTTCCTGATTCAGAAAGTTAGGTTTATCTCATATATTTTCGCACATTTATCAACAACCTTTCCCCCTTCTCTCTGTCTATCTAAATATCTAAAAAAAAAAGTGAATTAAAAAATGACTGAACTTACACCACAGATGACAAAGAAATGAGTGAACTTATCAAATCCCAGAAAGCATGACAAATATAACAATTGCACCACTCCACAAAGGATGAAGTAAGGCTCTGCCAGAAAACTATTGCCCAGTAGCATTATCATCTCACATCACCAAAGTTTTTGAAAGTGTGTTTCGAGGAAGTATCTCTAAATATATGGAAGAAAACGTGCTTCACAGCACAGGACAACACAGGTTTAGAGCAAGAAGATGATATCCCTCGCAGCTGCTAGAATGTGGGTGGGGTGGGGGGTGGCTCTAATAGTTTGGGTTTATCACGCACCAGCAACAAACAGACTCAGGGCGGAGCTGCTGTCACCGAGGCCATTGAGAGATGGCCAAAACAACACAAGATGAAAAACTGCATTACATTTTAATTTTAAAGAAATAAAGAGGGGATGATAGGCTCCCCAATCCGTGACTTACAAGTTTCAGGCTATAAGGAAGTTGTAGCTGTATACATCGATATTTAGCAGAATTACCAGCTAAAATACAGTTGTACTGAAATTTAACGTACTTTCTACCCATCAGAAACCTACTTTATTATTGTATTTGTTTAATATCGATGCTTACAGCTCCAACTTTATTATAGCCTGAAATTCGTTAGTGCTCAATTACCACATGTTGAAAAGAAAGCACTTCTCTTATGGATGTTTCCTTTGTTTTCAGTTCCTGGATGAAGGTGAGGAAGGCGGCAATGACGACCAAGATGACTCATCCTCTGATTCTTCAGAGGAGAGAGAAGACGGAGACGATGACGACGATAATGATGAAGTGGAAGAGGAGGAAGATGGTGGTAAGTAGAAGAGGTGGAAGAAAAGGATGATTATAGTTAGTGGAGGAGGATGGTGGTGTGTGTGTGTGTGTGTGTGTGTGTGTATTTACCTATTTGTAGTTTACAGGAATTGAGCAGCGCTCGTGTTGTCCTGTCTTAGTTACTTTATAATCAATCCATTTTACTTAGACAAGTATCGTAATGGATATTCCCAGTTCCCAGTATTTTGGACTAACATATCATAACTTATGTTGCCCTATTTCCATATTTACTTTTATCCAACCTAGATTTGAACATGTTAATGTTCCTCGCTCTCACCACCTCCTCCTCCAAGTTGTTCCAAGTCTCTATACTCCTATATGGGAAGCTGAATTTCTTTGTGTCCTTACGACATCTGCCCTTCCTCAGCTTAAACTCGTGCCCTCTTGTCCTTCCATTATCCCTCACGAGTAGATCTTCCCTATCTACTCGTTCCAAAGTTTTTACTCCCTTGAACATCGTTATTAAGTCGCCTCGTTCCCTTCTCTCTTTCAAGGTAGGCAGTTGTAGTGTCTTAAGTCTTTCCTCATATGTCAACTCCTTCAATCTTGGGATCATCTTCGTTGCTATCCTTTGGACTTTCTCTAATTTGTTTATATGTGTTTTCAAATGTGGTGACCATATCACTGCTGCATATTCTAATCTTGGTCTTATCATAGTCATTATCAATTTTCTTAAAATTTCTTCATCCAAATAGTTAAATGCCACTCTCATATTGGTTATTATTCCATATGCTCCTCCAATGATCATGTTAATATGCTTCTCCGGGGATAGATCATCTTGTATTATCACTCCAAGGTCCTTCTCATGCCGTGTTTTGCCGATTATTTCAATTCCTAATTTGTACTCCCAGCTTGGCCTTATCTCACTTGTTCCCACTTCCAAAACATGACACTTTTCTGCATTGAAACTCAGTTTCCAGGTTTGGCTCCATCTGTGCAACTCATCTAGGTCCTTTTGAAGATCCTGACAACTTTCTATACAGATGACATTCTTCATGATCTTAGTGTCATCCGCAAACATATTCATATGACTATTCAAGTTTTCTGGCATGTCGTTTACATAAAGTAGGAACATTATCGGACCCAACACTGATCCCTGTGGTACTCCGCTCGTCACACTCCTCCACTGTGAATATTCGTCTCGTATCGTGGTCCCCATTTCTCTTCCTATTAAAAAGTTTTCCATCCATTTTAACATCCTACCATGTACACCTCCAACATCCTGCAATTTCCACAATAACCTTTTGTGAGGCACCCTGTCAAAGGCCTTTTTCAGGTCCAGGTAAACACAGTCAACCCATCCCTCTCTCTCCTGTGTAACATCTACAACTCTGCTATAAAAGCTTAATAAATTAGATACACAAGATCTCCCTTCCCTGAATCCAAACTGTTTCTCGCTAAGCACCCCCTGTCCCTCAATGAAGTGTGTCCACTTTTTCCTTATAATTTTCTCACAAATTTTACAAACAATGCTGGTGAGGGACACCGGTCTGTAGTTAAGCGGATTTTCTCTGTCTCCTCCTTTGTAAATTGGTACTATGTTAGCTCTCTTCCATTCCACTGGCAGGTCTCCCTCATTCAGTGAAGATTTGATGATTTCATAGATTGGTTCCACTAACTCTTCCGCACATTCTTTGAGGATCCATCCAGCCACTCAATCTGGTCCCATTGATTTCCTCACGTCCAAATCCTGCATCAATTTCAGCACTTCACTTTTTGTCACTTTCATTTCAGGCATCTGTGGTGTTCTCATTTCTCTATCAGGTTCTATAAACTCCTCCTCTTTTACAAACACTGACTGAAGCTTTTCATTCATAACTTCACACAATTCTTTATCTTTCTCATAGCTGTTTGTTCCAACTCTTAGTCTGACAATACCTTTTGTTTTTATTTTTCCATTTACAAATCTATAAAATAGTTTTGGCTCATTTTTGCACTTCTCTACAATATTCCTTTCATATTTATATTGTTCCTCGCGTCGTATCTTTACGTATTCATTTATTTTCTCCTTGTACTTATTCCAGTTATTTTCACTGTCTCTTCCGTGCTATATTCCAGTCTCGGTTTCTTCTATCCTGTGCCTTACTACATCTTATATTGAACCATTCTTCTTCCTTCTTTACCCCTGATTGGAACCTTGGGACATATTTATGTATCCCTTCTTCATATACTTTCAGGAAAAGTCTATATTTGTTATTTGTGTGTTGTGTTTGTTTGTGTGAGTGTGTGTGTGTTATTTGTGTGTGTGTGTGTTTGTTTGGTTGTGTGTGTTTGTATGTGTGTGTGTGTGTGTTTGTTTGTGTGTGTGTGTGTGTTTGTTTGTGTGAGTGTGTGTTTGTATGTGTGTGTGTTTGTATGTGTGTGTTTGTATGTGTGTGTTTGTATGTGTGTGTTTGTGTTTGTATGTGTGTGTTTGTATGTTTGTGTTTGTATGTGTGTGTGTGTGTGTTATTTGTGTGTTTGTTTGTTTGTGTGTGTTTGTGTTTGTATGTGTGTGTTTGTGTTTGTATGTGTGTGTTTGTGTTTGTATGTGTGTGTTTGTGTTTGTATGTTTGTGTTTGTATGTGTGTGTTTGTGTTTGTATGTTTGTGTTTGTATGTGTGTGTTTGTGTTTGTATGTGTGTGTTTGTGTTTGTATGTTTGTTTGTGTTTATTTGTTTGTGTTTGTATGTTTGTTTGTGTTTATTTGTTTGTGTTTGTATGTTTGTTTGTGTTTGTATGTTTGTTTGTGTTTATTTGTTTGTGTTTGTATGTTTGTTTGTGTTTGTATGTTTGTTTGTATGTGTTTGTGTTTGTATGTGTGTGTGTGTGTGTGTTTGTGTTTGTATGTGTGTGTTTGTTTGTATGTGTGTGTTTGTGTTTGTATGTGTGTGTTTGTGTTTGTATGTTTGTGTTTGTATGTGTTTGTGTTTGTATGTGTGTGTTTGTGTTTGTATGTGTGTGTTTGTATGTGTTTGTATGTGTGTGTTTGTGTTTGTATGTGTGTGTTTGTGTTTGTATGTTTGTGTTTGTATGTGTGTGTGTGTGTGTGTTATTTGTGTGTGTGTTTGTTTGTTTGTGTGTGTGTGTGTTTGTTTGTGTGAGTGTTTGTATGTGTGTGTTTGTTTGTTTGTGTGTGTGTGTGTTTGTTTGTGTGAGTGTTTGTGTTTGTATGTGTGTGTGTTTGTATATGTGTGTGTTTGTGTTTGTATGTGTGTGTTTGTGTGTTTGTGTTTGTATGTGTGTTTGTTTATTTGTGTGTGTGTTTGTGTTTGTATGTTTGTGTTTGTATGTGTGTGTGTTATTTGTGTGTGTGTGTGTGTGTTTTTTTTTTTTGTATGTGTGTGTGTGTTTGTTTGTGTGAGTGTGTGTGTGTGTTTCTATGTGGCTGTGTGTGTGTTTCTATGTGGCTGTGTGTGTGTTTGTTTATTTGTGTGTGTGTGTGTGTGTGTGTGTAATTCACTTACGATCTTAACCCCTTCAGACTCATATGACGCAGAGGTTGCCAGATTAGCAATAAGAAATAGTTCTCTCACTCTTATATTTACCTCTCCAAAATTAGTTTTCTGCCCACAGCTAACTCAAAGACAACTGCAGAGGTTGAAGTAACTAAACTAAAGGTTTATAAATACCCCTGATGGTAACAAAGGCTTAAAGTATCCCCAATAGGCTCAACACAGCTAACTCAAAGACAACTGCAGAGGTTGAAGTAACTAAACTAAAGGTTTATAAATACCCCTGATGGTAACAAAGGCTTTAAAGTATCCCCAATAGGCTCAACACAGCTAACTCAAAGACAACTGCAGAGGTTGAAGTAACTAAACTAAAGGTTTATAAATACCCCTGATGGTAACAAAGGTTTTAAAGTATCCCCAATAGGCTCAACACAGCTAACTCAAAGACAACTGCAGAGGTTAAAGTAACTAAACTAAAGGTTTCTAAATACCCCTGATGGTAACAAAGGCTTTAAAGTATCCCTAATAGGATCAAAATTGCGTCATATGTCGGAGAGGGTTAAGGCCTTGCTGATCTCCCTATCTCCTAATCTTGCAGGCACATACCCTACCCTATTGCTGGGGGTGGCCGACACGAGACAGAGCCGGAACAGAAACATTTAATTAAAAGTTCTATCCTCAGGGTCAGGGAGGGGAGGGGAGGGGAGGGAGGGAGGGAGGGAGATAGAGAGCGTGTGTGTTAGAGAGAGAGTGTGTGTGAAAGAGAGAGTGAGAGTGAGTGAGAGAGGAGAGTGTGTGTGTGAGAGAGCGAGTGTGTGTGAGAGAGTGAGACAGAGAGGGGGAAGAGAGAGCGAGTGCGTGTGTGTAGAGAGAGTGTGTGTGAGAGAGAGAGAGTGTGTGTGTGTGTGTGAGAGAGAGCGAGTGTGTGTGAGAGAGTGAGACAGAGAGGGGGAAGAGAGAGCGAGTGCGTGTGTGTAGAGAGAGTGTGTGTGAGAGAGAGAGAGTGTGTGTGTGTGTGTGTGTGAGAGAGAGCGAGTGTGTGTGAGAGAGGGGGAAGAGAGAGCGAGTGCGTGTGTGTAGAGAGAGTGTGTGTGAGAGAGAGAGAGTGTGTGTGTGTGTGTGTGTGTGAGAGAGAGAGAGATAGAGAGAGAGGGGGGGAAGAGAGAGAGTGTGTGTGTGTGAGAGAGTGAGTGTGTGTGTGAGAGTGAGTGTGTGTGTGAGAGAGAGTGTGTGTGTGTGTGTGAGAGAGAGTGAGTGTGTGTGTGAGAGAGTGAGTGTGTGTGTGAGAGAGTGTGTGAGAGAGTGAGTGTGTGTGTGAGAGAGTGAGTGTGTGTGTGTAGAGAGAGTGTGTGAGAGAGAGTGTGTGTGTGAGAGAGTTAGTGTGTGTGAGAGTGAGTGCGTGTGTGAGAGAGAGAGTGTGTGTGTGTGAGAGAGAGAGTGTATGTGAGAGAGAGTGAGTGAGTGTGTGTGTGAGAGAGTGAGTGTGTGAGAGTGAGTGTGTGTGAGAGTGAGTGTGTGTGTGTGAGAGAGAGAGACAGAGTGTATGAGAGAGTGAGAGAGAGAGAGAGAGGAAATCAAAATCATCGCCCCTTCCTCACATATCGGGTCAGCTGTTCAAACTACCACAACAGATTATGTCTGATATAGTGTCCCGAGTTGGAATCCCGGGAGGAACATATGCTTTCACTAGTTTATTCAAGTGCATTGGGGTTTGTAATTGATGATTAATGTTAAGAACGGGGTGTTACTTAATAATCTGGTGTGAGTGTGAAAGGTTCGCTCGTAATGTGAAGTTATTCCAGGGCGTTTGTCTCTGATGTAACTATGTATGTATGTACGGTGGCAATAATAAGTCAAGCCTCAGCTGCCATTACGTTTGCCTCGCTCTGTGCTGTATTAATGTCTGTCAGATGTTGAATAGGGTGGGTAAGTGTAGGAACATGTTGGTATATCTCACTCAAAAAGAAGAAATCCTGTGTACATATTGCTGATACCAATTATTGACCAAAACATAATTGGTACCGAGACATCACTCATTAGGCCGACTGTACTGTATATACTCAGGCACATATCCCATAGCTGGGGGTGGCCGACTAGAGACAGAGCCCGAACAGAAACAACAAAATGAAATACAAATAATAAATAATTCACACACATCTAGGTCACCCAGGAGAAGATGTAACTGATCGAACCAATTTGCGTGGGATTCAGTACCGGTAAAGTCCATTTAATTTTATGCTGGCTACTTGTAGACGATAGTATCCAGTTTAAAAAGAGCCTCGTACTATAGTATCTCACTTAACCTCTTTTACTGCTACAGATCCTTCTTAAGCTGCACAAAATCGTCAAAATATAGCTAGGATAAAATTGGAAAGACGTCGCCGGTACGGTCGCGCTAATAAGTCATGTCCCAGCTGTCATTACATTTGGCTGGCTCTGTGGTGTATTAATGTCTGTCAGATGTTGAAGAGGGTTGGTAAGTGTAGGAACATGTTTGTATATTTCACTTGATATGAAGAAATTAATTATTGATCAAAAGATACTTGGTGCCGAGACATCACTTATTAGCGCGACTGTACAGGGTTTCTGTGACTCAACCCTTACACAAACATCAATAATTTACCTTTGATAACGTCATCTGCTGGTGCTGTTCCATCGTCCTTGCTGCATCAATTCCGGCCTATCCACTGCTGTACCGTAAGCTGTTCCATCCCTCGCCTCTATTCTTCCATGTGAACTGTTCCGTCATTCGTCCCTGTAACAATGAGAGACAAAATACTTAACCCTTTGACTACACAGTATAAATTATCCTAATAATTATGGGTTGACGGATTTGCAAGTTTAACATCTTAAATTCAAGGGGGTACTACTCGCTTTGTATGAACCCCCTTCTCCCTCATGTTTAGCATATTAGTGTTGAGATTTTAAGATTTTCGTGCCGTTAGTTTGTCGATTTTAAGACCTTTCGCCCAATTTCTTCGTCCATGTAAAGACCCTTCGTGCCATTTAGGTGTCTATTTTTCATGGCGAGCTTTGCAAGAGTACGGTAACACCGCAAATTTAACGATCAAAAGCCTCTATAATTATAATCTAGCTTTCTCGCCTGATGTTGAGCAAGGTAGGGTTACGCTATTTGTGTTGTCTTAAGTGAATGAAGGAGACAAAAGGCAAAGCTGCCTGTAACAAGTGTCTCCCCTAAAAAAGTTGAAAGAGTGACAGACAGCCAAACTCAAGGTATGTTAGAGTCAAAAGGCCTGGACACATGGAGTTTGAAGCAGCATAAGTCATAGGATGAGGGAAAGACATGTTGAGGGAGAGAGTTCTAAAGCTTACTTGTTGAGTAGAAGTAAGACTGGGATAATCGGTTCACTCTTGGGTTAGAGAGTTGGACAGAATAGGGGTGGGAGTGTGTTGAGACTTGAGAGGTAGGTGCCAGCACTCTCCGTAAAGGAGTGGGTATCGTACCGGTATACACTTATAAAACTGAAGAACACTGATCATTATATTACCGGTAGAAGAGTGAGAGAGATGCAACATTGCGGCGTGTAGAGACATATTGTAGGGAATTAGTAAGAGGAAGTGAGTTGAAGAGATGAAATACTTATGACTCTACCCTTGCGAGAAGTGTGGCATGGGTGGAACTAGAGATGGAACGAATATCAATTTTCACTATTTGCGAATACGAATACGAATGTTAATTTGTGTTGGTAATATTCGCGAATTCGAATACGAATAGCGAATATTTCAATCTTTCTTGAAGGATGAAATGTTCATCCTTCAAGAACTGATAATTCTTTTTATATCACCAACAAACATTACTTAAATTACTATGAAATTAATTACCGGAAGCTAATGACGATGTGAATGTGTAATTTCTTCAATATCATAAATGAACTGTATGAATTAATTTTGAATATATTGTAAGAGTTCTGGGTGCTTGTTGCTAAGATGATTTCTCAACCCCGACGTGAATTTTCCTTTTCGAGAAAATGTATTATTGCAAAGCTTACTGTATATACTAATACCGGTGTATAAGACGCTCCAGGGTATACAGTTACAGTTTAATGTATTATTGCAAAGCTTACTGTATATAGTAATACCGGTGTATAAGACGCTCCAGGGTATACAGTTACAGTTTAATGGATTATTGCAAAGCTTACTGTATATAGTAATACCGGTGTATAAGACGCTCCAGGGTATACAGTTACAGTTTAATGTATTATTGCAAAGCTTACTGTATATAGTAATACCGGTGTATAAGACGCTCCAGGGTATACAGTTACAGTTTAATGTATTATTGCAAAGCTTACTGTATATAGTAATACCGGTGTATAAGACGCTCCAGGGTATACAGTTACAGTTTAATGGATTATTGCAAAGCTTACTGTATATAGTAATACCGGTGTATAAGACGCTCCAGGGTATACAGTTACAGTTTAATGTATTATTGCAAAGCTTACTGTATATAGTAATACCGGTGTATAAGACGCTCCAGGGTATACAGTTACAGTTTAATGGATTATTGCAAAGCTTACTGTATATAGTAATACCGGTGTATAAGACGCTCCAGGGTATACAGTTACAGTTTAATGGATTATTGCAAAGCTTACTGTATATAGTAATACCGGTGTATAAGACGCTCCAGGGTATACAGTTACAGTTTAATGGATTATTGCAAAGCTTACTGTATATAGTAATACCGGTGTATAAGTGGACAGTGCCTTCAGTGTCTCCGAACCAAAGAAGATGATGCCAAAAATGACTCTGGTGGGCATTGCTAATGACGCTGAGGATAATGAGATCATTCCCAGCATCCTCAACAAGAACCCAAGAATAAAGTCCCTGGTCGACGATGGCTTAGCTATGAATTTGCTATTCACCAAGCAAAAGAGTGATGCACACACAAAGACTGCGGTAGTAAAAATGTCACCTGAAATACGCTCTTCCATTGTGGATGATGGCAATTCTGTGTATGTTGGACTTGTGAGATGTCGTGCATACGATCGCTTCTGGGTAACACAATGTTACCATTGCCAGGGCTTTGGCCATACCAGTGACAGGTGTTATCGGAAAAATGAGGATCCAAAATGCAACTTCTGTGCCGGTACTCATACCGGCACAGTATGAGTACTGTGCCGGTACAGTACTCACCAACAAGACTTCCCCCAAATGTATAAATTGTATGAGCTCAACATCAGTTACGGAGCCGCTAAATCATTTCGCCTCAGGTAGAAATTGTCCTCTAATGAGAAATAAAGTTATTGAAAACACCAATTTTGTAAGTTCGAAAAACTGAAAAATGCACACGGGAGCCGGTTGAAACTGGGTCTGTTGAATGTTCGTTCCTTGCGTAACAAAATGGATCATATTTGCGAGATCTTGGATGAACGTAACCTTGATGTATTATGTCTCACTGAGACCGGGTTGTTCGAGTCAGATCTGAATATTATCCAGGCGGCATTGCCTAAAACCCATTCCATAATAAATGTTCCTAGGCCTAGGGGAGATCATCCGGGTGGTGGAGTGGCAGTTGTCTACTCCACATCTCTGGTGAATATCTTGCAAATAAGCCATAACCCAGCCCCTCTTTATTATGAACTGTTGGAAGTGGAAATAAAACTCCATCAACAAATTCTAGGAATGGCAGTTGTCTATAGGCCTGGCCATCGTGGCACAGATAGGGGTTTTATGGAAGAGTTTGGGCAGTTTCTCGAGGAATTTTCTGCTAAAACTGGAAGACTTTTGATATGTGGAGATTTTAATTACTGGGTTGACAGCCCTCATCTGAAGCCATTCTCTCCTGAGTTCCTTGAGTTGACTGATCAGAACAATTTTGTAAACCATGTGTCCCACCCAACTCATATCTTAGGACACACCCTTGACTTGGTTTTCTCTCCTGTGGGTTGTGGTGGTGTTCTGGATGTTGATGTTGAGAATGCTGACCCTAATACCTCTGATCATGCTTTGATTACTTTCAGCTTTGATTTCCCTAAGCCACTCACACATGAAAAAGTAATCAGACTTAGAAATTATAAAAATACAGACCAAAATTTGGCTAGCAGTGAAGTAAAACAGTACTTGGGAAGTATTGATACTTCCAACCTTACTTCAGATGAGCTGGTGGAGGTACATGGAAATGCACTTAAATTAGTGTTCGATCATCACTGTCCAGAAGTAGAGAAGAAAATCATAGTACGAGATGATTCACCCTGGTATAGCACTCGAGTAAAATTTCTTAGAAGAGCGTGTAGAAGAGCTGAACGTGAATGGCGGAAAAATAAAACAGACTCTACATGGTTGCAATATCTGTCAGCCAGAAGAGCCGTGGTCCACACAATCAAAGATGAAAAGAAAGTGTATTATCAGGAAAAAGTTGACTCATGTGGTAACGACCAGAGGAGGTTGGCTTCAATTGTAAACAGTTTACTTGGAAAAACAAGAGTCAGCTTAAGACCTTCTGTACCCGATGCCGAGTTGGCTGCCAACTTTGTGGCATTTTTTGCTGGCAAGATAACTCGCATAAGACAGGAACTGGATGATGCTTCTGTTGGTGAAGAACTTTCAGTTGTACTCCAACCCCGACACATTCCTAATAATGTCCTCTCATCCTTTCACTCAGTAGAGGTGGACATGATCTCGTCCTATATAAGAAACCTCAATAAAACATTTTGCCCGTTGGATCCCATAAATGTTTCCAAGCTACCAAGAGTCTTTGATCACACAGTTGAGTTTATTTCCAAAATAATTAATAAGTGCTTCTCTGAAGGTAGCTTCCCACATTCTGAAAAGCATGCACTACTCCGACCTACTCTAAAGAAACCTGGACTTGATGTTGAGAACATGTTGAACTATCGTCCTGTCTCCAACCTGTCCTTCATATCAAAGATATTAGAGCGTGCAATACTTGACCAATTGCAACCACTACTTCAGCAGAATGAAACTATCCCAATTTTTCAGTCTGCTTACCGACAGCATCATTCAACTGAAACAGCATTGATTAGAGTACATAATGATCTAGTTGAGAACATTTGCAATGGTGTGGCCTCACTATTGGTCTTGCTTGATCTCTCTGCGGCCTTTGACACAGTGGATCACAAGTTGTTATTGAGTGATCTTTATGATTGTGGTGTGCGTTACTCCGCTCTCTTGCTTCTTGGGTCGTACTTGTCAGGTAGATCCCAGAGTGTGATGGTAAATCAAATGGTCTCGGACTCGACACCCCTGCAGTATGGTGTTCCGCAGGGATCAGTTTTAGGTCCTATCCTATTTATAATTTATATCAGCAGTTTGTCTCTTCTGCTTCGTGCACATTATGTCACCTTTCACTTTTATGCAGATGACACCCAGATTTATGTGAGAATCACAAATATAGTTGATATACGGAGTAAGATGGAATTGTTGATGTCTGATATCAAGAAGTGGATGAGAGCGAGAAAACTTAAACTAAATGATGGTAAAACTGATATTCTCATCATCCGAGAAAATAGAAGAGCTGATGATATAGTAGGTGCCCTCTCCATCACTGTGGGTGGATCTCAGCTGCGACCAGCCAACTCTGTTCGAAATCTGGGTGTATATGTGAACTCCCGATTAGATTTCAAAGAGCATGTAAACCAGATAGTTAAAAGTTGTTACTTGCACATCAGAAATCTCTATTTGGTGAAGCCGTTTATAACCAGACGTTGCCTCCTGACGTTGGTTCACTCATTGGTCTTCTCTTGTGTTGATTATTGCAATGTCCTGTTGGTGGGTCTTCCAAATTATATTTTAAAGAAAGTTCAGTCTGTTCTTAACAGGGCCGCAAGACTAATTTTTGGTGTTCCACCTAGAACTCCTACTACATCTCTTCACATAGAACTGCACTGGCTGCCAGTAAGAGCAAGAATAGAATTTAAGTTGTGTATGGTGACTTTTAAGGTTCTCAAATTTGGTGAGCCTAAATACCTTGCGGAGCTGCTCAGGCGCCCACCGGCACACCATGGTGTAGTTGTGCGTCATGACAATGACCATTTTCGTCTTGATGAACCAAGGGCTTTCCAGCAGTCTTCTTTCTTTGAAAGGTCATTCTCCTACATGGCTCCGAGGTTGTATAACAGGTTGCCGCTGTCCATGAGACAACTGAGTTCTGTTGAATGCTTCAAGAGACAACTTAAGACTTTTCTCTTTGAGAGAAGCTATGATCTTGAGAGAGGTGTCATGACAGATGGCTATAGAGTTTAGGCTGTTTTGCCACTGCTAGTGATTGTTAAATGTGTGTTGTATATAAGCCTTCTTTTGATTCATTGATTTTGTTCTTTTTGCTTTCTCTTTCCGAGCGCTAGTGAATTCTTCGGAAAAATTGGCGCTTATGAGAAATAAGTAACATGCTTATTATTATTATTATTTTAAGACACTCCAGGGTATACAGTTACAGTTTAATGGATTATTGCAAAGCTTACTGTATATAGTAATACCGGTGTATAAGACGCTCCAGGGTATACAGTTACAGTTTAATGGATTATTGCAAAGCTTACTGTATATAGTAATACCGGTGTATAAGACGCTCCAGGGTATACAGTTACAGTTTAATGGATTATTGCAAAGCTTACTGTATATAGTAATACCGGTGTATAAGACGCTCCAGGGTATACAGTTACAGTTTAATGGATTATTGCAAAGCTTACTGTATATAGTAATACCGGTGTATAAGACGCTCCAGGGTATACAGTTACAGTTTAATGTATTATTGCAAAGCTTACTGTATATAGTAATACCGGTGTATAAGACGCTCCAGGGTATACAGTTACAGTTTAATGTATTATTGCAAAGCTTACTGTATATAGTAATACCGGTGTATAAGACGCTCCAGGGTATACAGTTACAGTTTAATGTATTATTGCAAAGCTTACTGTATATAGTAATACCGGTGTATAAGACGCTCCAGGGTATACAGTTACAGTTTAATGGATTATTGCAAAGCTTACTGTATATAGTAATACCGGTGTATAAGACGCTCCAGGGTATACAGTTACAGTTTAATGGATTATTGCAAAGCTTACTGTATATAGAAATATCAGTGTATAAGACGCTCCAGGGTATACAGTTACAGTTTAATGGATTTTTGCAAAGCTTACTGTATATAGTAATACCGGTGTATAAGACAAAGGAGTACAAAGGAAATCAAGCAACAACAGATCTAGTGACCCTTCTAGGTTGCTTGTCCTCCAAAACACTGAGGATCAAGTGTCCAAACAGTGGTTTAGAGTGGGTAAGGGAACATTGGAAAGGGAATTACTGCCCTGGAACTAATGTCCGTGGCAGGATTAGGAAGTTAGTAGGGGACAGATGGGTTAGTAACTGAGGGGGGGATAAAATAAAGTTATTAATTTACAAACGCAGTCAGTCGCGGGTTTGATGCGAGATATTTGTCTAGGCGGAGTTTAAATGAATCAACGGTGATGCAGTCTATAACGTTTCGGGGAAGCCCATTCCACAAGTTGACAACTCGATTGAAGAAGAAATTCTTAGATTCGTGTGAGTTAAAAGATTTACCAATAATTTTGCAACCGTTTCCCCGCGTGTAATTAGATTGGTCGATAGTGAAGTACTTACTACAGTTCATATTGTCGATGCCTTTGATGATTTTGAACACTTGAATTAAGTCACACCTCTTAATCTGCGCTGGGTAAAAGGAAATAGATTTAATTCTCTAAGACGCTCTTCGTATGGTTTGTTCTTTAGGCTAGGTATAATTTTGGTAACTCTACGTTGAACTCGTTCTAGCTTGTTTATATCTTTTTGGTAATAAGGGCACCAGGACTGAACGCAGTATTCCAGAAGAGGGCGGACTAAGGAATTGTAAAAGGTTAGGATAACTTCTTTGGATTTATGCTCAAATGACCTGCCTATAAAGCCAATTATTTTGTTTGCCTTCTTAACAACTTCTGAACATTGTTGACTCGGTTTTAGGTTACTCGATATTGTTACTCCCAGATCGGTTTCTCTGTTTACATTCTTAAGCTGAGTGCCATTCATCGAATAGTTTGCTTTCTCATTTAGGTATCCGATATGTAGTACTTTACATTTATCCGCATTGAAACTCATTTGCCAAATTTGGGCCCAACATGACAATTTATCTAGATTGTGTTGCATATCGTCAACTTGTTCTTTTGAGAGTACGCTATTTGCAATTTTTGTATCGTCAGCAAATTTTGAGATTGTACAGGTGAGACCCTCATCTATGTCGTTGATGTAAATTAGAAAGAGAATTGGTCCTAGTACCGATCCCTGGGGTACCCCGCTACTTACATTGGTCCATTTAGATGCCTTACCGTTTATGACTACTCTTTGCTTTCTGTCGCTGAGCCAATTTTCTATCCATTTCAACACACCATCTTGTATTCCATGCGCTTTTAGTTTTAGCAGTAAACGTTTGTGGGGAACTTTGTCAAAGGCCTTTTGAAAATCAAGGTATATAATATCTACAGCTTTACTCTCATCGTAGAGGTTGAGACGCTCCATGGTATACAGTTACAGTTTAATGGATTATTGCAAAGCTTACTGTATATAGTAATACCGATGTATAAGACGCTCCAGGGTATACAGTTACAGTTTAATGGATTATTGCAAAGCTTACTGTATATAGTAATACCGGTGTATAAGACGCTCCAGGGTATACAGTTACAGTTTAATGGATTATTGCAAAGCTTACTGTATATAGTAATACCGGTGTATAAGACGCTCCAGGGTATACAGTTACAGTTTAATGGATTATTGCAAAGCTTACTGTATATAGTAATACCGGTGTATAAGACGCTCCAGGGTATACAGTTACAGTTTAATGGATTATTGCAAAGCTTACTGTATATAGAAATACCGGTGTATAAGACGCTCCAGGGTATACAGTTACAGTTTAATGGATTTTTCTTTGGCTTTTACTATTATAAATATTATTTGGTAAAATGAAATTCACTTCCATAGAGTATAATAATTATTATAATAACATTTTATTGCATACAGAAATAACTCGGTTTAGACTCCCTACTGATACGGCCGACATAGCCACACAAGAACACACACACACACAAACTGACACAATAACACACACGTGTTTCGGAAATGGTACCGGTACACTGATTTTTCACTTGAACTTATAACTCGTTTTATATAAGTTAATTATGAAATATTATAAAAAATTAAGGTAAGTATATAAGAGATATTATATAGTACTTATAATTACATTATCGTATTTCGACGATTTCGACGATTTCGGTCACTCATAAAATCAGCTGATGAGAATCTCGACGCTCCAAATTCACTTGCATTGAAAGTATATTAGTCGTATAAGACCACCCATGGTTTTGGAGGGTTTATTTAAGGCTTAGAAATGTGTCTTATACGCCGGTATATACGGTACACTTCATTCCACTTTAGCGGCCCCAACGCACATCTACACTGTTATTTATTCGTTTGTGTTAACTTTAAAATTTAATATTTTACATTTTTGTATATCTTCTATTGGTTTTGTGAAAATATTCGCATGTTTGCAAGTAGCTATGAATGGAAATTCGAATACGAATATTGAAAAACATAGCGAATATTCGAACATACGAATACGAAACGAATATTGGGTCCATCTCTTGTAAAGTCAGTGAAAATAGGTTACCTAAACAGACCTCGGATGCGGAAATACCCTGAGCCGAACAGGCCAAGTGGGATATCTCTATTGGTCTAACTGGTAAGGTGTCTGCCTCACACCCAAGGGTCGAGAGTTCGTGCCCCCACCAGGGCATGATATTTTCGTGAGGCTATTTCCGCATTTAACGAAGTTTAGGTGTGTTGGTAAAATTGTTCAAATGGTTGAGAGTAAGATCGGAGCTCCATAAATCCTCTTTCGGGTATGGTGTAAAAACCGATCCCCACACTCTAGGTGGAACCTCCCCACACATGCGAACAATACTTGATACCGGTATATGGGCGCACAGATTCTAAGAAGCTGTTAAGCAAGAATGGTAATATGATCTTGAAAATAAAGATCAGGAGAAAAAGAATCATCAAGAATAATTGAGAGAAGATGAAGGGTTGATTTGTATAGTTAGGTTAGGGTTAGCTAAGTAAATTCATATTTGTTTTCACCAACCCACCAATTAATTTACAAATAAACCTAACTAATGAAGTCAATGAAACCAATGAATAGGCCTACATGTGGTACTCCAAGGACTCGAATCTAAAGCACCCGTCACACCTAGCCGATTTTAGGCCAAGACTGTCCGCGACCTAAGGGTCGTGGACAGTCTTTGTCTACGTCGCCGCGCATCATGGGCCGTCCCCCAACCTAACTAACAGGTCGGGATTGGTCTTCACATACCCCCTCAAAAGTTCTACAAGCATAACATTTGAAATCAAGTCGGCGTGGAGTGAGGTAAAAAAAATAGGACGGGAAGGGGACTGGAGGCTTATGGCGTGTGACGGCGCTTGGCGGCGCTTGACGGCGATTGACGACGCTTGACGGGAAACGGTAGGCGTCAGTGCGGCGGCACACGGCACCATAAATGAGGTCTGCGTCAGGCGGTGTCACCATGACAACCTGCGGGGATCAGCGGCGGCTTGCGGCGACCCAACGATGCCCTAACGGTCCTGGATTATGTACTCCCGAGGGGGTGGTCGCCGTCAAACGGCGTCATAGGCGGCAATGGTTGGCGGCCATCCCCTCCAAGCGGCGTAAAAACATACCGGGGTCCCCGTTATGCGCCGCCATGCGGGGACCCCCTCCTGTAGCGCGGCGATGTGGTAACGTCGCACGTGGCACCAGCGCAGACT
>CM064582.1:38753608-38761108 GCA_032716605.1 Paralithodes platypus | reverse complement strand
TGTTTAAAGCAATGGTTAGACCAGTTATGTTGTACTGTATGCTGCTGAGGTATGGGGACATTATGTTATTAGAAAATTAGAACAGCTTCATTTGAGGTTTTTAAAGCATACATTACATGTTCATAAGTATACTAGTAATGACATGTTGTATGGTGAACTTGGTGAATATCCTATAGACATAAATATTAAGTGTTCAATGATCGGTTACTGGGTGAGATTAATTACTGGTAAAACAAGTACGGTAAGTTAAGTTATATAATGTACAAGTGTTTGTTACATTTGGATCAAGTTGGTGTTTATACTTCACCTTGGTTGAATTGTGTTAAAAGTATTTGTAATGACTGTGGGATGTCTGGAGTCTGGTTGTCACACAATGTAATAACCCCAGCCTGGTTCAGATTGGCAATAGAACAACAGCTTAAAGATCAACGGATAACAAAATGGAATAGTAATTTGTTAAGTAGGGCCATTTGTAGTAGCTATAGAACTTATACATTTGTCTTCAGTATGGAGGATTAACTTGTGAAATTGGATAAGAGAGAGAGACTAGCTATAAGTAAACTGAGAGCAAGTAATAATAAGTTACCAGTTAATACTGGTAGACACAGAAATATTGATAGAGAAGACAGGGTATGTACAAAATGTAAAGAGAATGTGTTGCAGGACGAATATCATTTGTTGTTTATATGTCAAAATGAGGATATTGTACAGTTAAGGAATAGATATATTTCTCATTACTACAAGCATGACCCAACACAGTATAAATATATACTGTTAATGAATAATACTAACTTAAAATGTATGAGGAATCTGTCACCTCTTCTCAAAAGAACGTTTACTATGTATAGATAGATCAAGTCTTAGGACATTTAATATAGTTTGCTTAAGATGTACCAGTGTATTTACGTGTACGCTAATTTAGTTAGCAAAGGCATATTGTACATGTGTAGCATGTAAGGGGCTGTGCTCTATACTTTATGTAAAAGTCTGAGCAAAATAAACTCAATTCAATTCACACACACACACACACACACACATTGTAATTGTCTCAACTTCTGATGTTGATAGTTAAGCCTTTGAGTACCAGCTACGTGTGTTATATTGTATTCTAGCTAGGATATATTAATACAATATTATGCAGCTTCGGAAGGATCTACGGTAGTTAAAAAGGTTGGTTGAGATAGTTGGAAGCCATATTATTGCTAGAGTCCTTCCTAATCTGAATACAATGGTCTAATAGTGGCTACACTATAAAGAAAAGGACATCACTGGTACTTTATGGGTTAACTGTATAGTAACTAACATCATTGTTTTTATGCTATATATTTCAAGATAGGTATCTTAGCATTCATAATTCCAAATCATTATCATACCACACACAACTAGAATTATAAAACATTCGTTTTGTTTCACCTGTATGTTCGTGATTGAGTTCTCAAAGTGAATGAACTGACCGACCTCCCACTGACCCCTAGCCTCTGTCCCCACTGTGGGGAGAATGACGTCATGCGCGAAAGACAGCGCGTTTTCTTTGAGCGGTGGGTTGACCCTATATTCTCTGGACCCTGGCATAGCCTATTAATCTAAGCATGTACACTCGGTCAAATAACTATCTGCACCCTTACGCTGATCATCTGATGTGTACACCTCCATAGGGTTGGCACCTCTGCTTGGAACTATATCCATGTGTCAGAGAGGATCGTCTCTGACACATGGATATAGTTGCAGACAGAGGTGCCAACCCTACCGAGCTGTATACATCAGATGATCAGCGTAGGGGTGCAGATACTTCTTTGACCGAGTGTACAGTCGTGCTAATAAGTGATATCTCGGCACCAAGTATATTTTGATCAATAATTGGCAACAGCAATATCTAAGCTTCATTTCGTCATATCGAGTGAAATATACAAACATGTTCCTACACTTACCAACCCTATTCAACATCTGACAGACAGTAATACAGCACAGAGTAAGCCAAACGTAATGACAGCTGGGACATGACTTATTAGCGCAACCGTACATACTCCCAACTGTTCTATATATATATATATATATATATATATATATTGTGTTTGTAACATCGTGAACTTACACTTGTTGTTTCGAGTTAAAGAACTGTACATCAAGCTAACTGGCTGTTGTTATTGCGTCCGAATAAACAACAATCAGTAATATATACAAACCCCAAACATATATTAGGCCCATATAGTACCGTCAGCCAATCAGCTTAAAATGCAGTTCTATAGCTCACAAAGTCTAAGTGCAATATTATTAATAGGGTGAAACGTCTTCAAATCTCCAAACTAATGGAGCGAAACAGGGGAGGTCCAATAAGATCCTCCTTTGTCCAAACCCATATATTTTATCATCGTCAATATTCAATGGTCAACAATTTTCTGGTACGGTAACATTACTGGGATAGTTTGCATTGGTATCGGAAACTAGACTCATTATAGATTAATTTAGATGACCTCTTAAGCTGCCAGACCAGTGATGACGATAAATATTGAGGTAAAAGGCGCTTGTGAGATACCGGTATAAAGATGATTGGTTTGTGTGCTAAATACGGTACCGGTAAAATAGGCTAACTTTGGACCAGAGATATCTTCGGTCATTAGAAAAGGCACTCGCGTGATTGTTTTTAAATACTATTTATTGAAGAGCAAGTTCCATTCTAAAAATCAATCCAGATACTTATAATTGCACGAAGAAAACCATAGGAGGTCCACGAATTCTTATAAGTGGGCTAGAGACTATGGTATCCGAGTGTACGGTGGCGCTAATAAGTCATGTATCAGCTGCCATTACGTTTGGCTCGCTCTGTGCTGTATTAATGTCTGTCGGATGTTGAATAGGGTTGGTAAGTGTAGGAATATGTTTGTATATCTCACTCAATAAGAAAAAAATCATGTGTAAATATTGCTGATACCAATTATATATTGATCAAAACATACTTTGTGCCGAGACATCACTTATTAGGCCAACTGTACAGTCGCGCTAATAAGTGATTTCTTGGCACCAAGTATATTTTGATCATTAATTGGTATCAGCAATATCTAAGCTTCATTACCTCATACCGAGTGAAATATACAAACATGTTCCTACACTTATCCACCCTATTCAACATCTGACAGACATTAATACAGCACAGAGCAAGCCAAACGTAATGACAGCTGGGACATGACTTATTAGCGCGACCGTACAGTATATCGGCAGTATATTCCTAGATAATCTAGCGGTGTCCAAAACCGGTGTCAAAACAGAACCAATATATAGCTTAACCCCTGTTTTACCGGCGGCTTATTTTCATCTACTTTCAGCTGCATTTAGACGATTTTATGAGGCTTAGGAAGGATATATGGTAGCTAAAAGGATTGAGATAGTCTGTAGCCTTTATGAGGCTTAGGAAGGACATATGGTAGCTAAAAGGATTGAGATAGTCTGTAGCCTTTATGAGGCTTAGGAAGGACATATGGTAGCTAAAAGGATTGAGATAGTCTGTAGCCTTTATGAGGCTTAGGAAGGATATATGGTAGCTAAAAGGATTGAGATAGTCTGTAGCCTTTATGAGGCTTAGGAAGGATATATGGTAGCTAAAAGGATTGAGATAGTCTGTAGCCTTTATGAGGCTTAGGAAGGATATATGGTAGCTAAAAGGATTGAGATAGTCTGTAGCCTTTATGAGGCTTAGGAAGGGTATATGGTAGCTAAAAGGATTGAGATAGTCTGTAGCCTTTATGAGGCTTAGGAAGGATATATGGTAGCTAAAAGGATTGAGATAGTCTGTAGCCTTTATGAGGCTTAGGAAGGATATATGGTAGCTAAAAGGATTGAGATAGTCTGTAGCCTTTATGAGGCTTAGGAAGGATATATGGTAGCTAAAAGGATTGAGATAGTCTGTAGCCTTTATGAGGCTTAGGAAGGATATATGGTAGCTAAAAGGATTGAGATAGTCTGTAGCCTTTATGAGGCTTAGGAAGGATATATGGTAGCTAAAAGGATTGAGATAGTCTGTAGCCTTTATGAGGCTTAGGAAGGATATATGGTAGCTAAAAGGATTGAGAGAGTCTGTAGCCTTTATGAGGCTTAGGAAGGATATATGGTAGCTAAAAGGATTGAGAGAGTCTGTAGCCTTTATGAGGCTTAGGAAGGACATATGGTAGCTAAAAGGATTGAGAGAGTCTGTAGCCTTTATGAGGCTTAGGAAGGACATATGGTAGCTAAAAGGATTGATATAGTCTGTAGCCTTTATGAGGCTTAGGAAGGACATATGGTAGCTAAAAGGATTGAGATAGTCTGTAGCCTTTATGAGGCTTAGGAAGGACATATGGTAGCTAAAAGGATTGAGATAGTCTGTAGCCTTTGTGAGGCTTAGGAAGGACATATGGTAGCTAAAAGGATTGAGATAGTCTGTAGCCTTTATGAGGCTTAGGAAGGATATATGGTAGCTAAAAGGATTGAGATAGTGTGTAGCCTTTATGAGGCTTAGGAAGGACATATGGTAGCTAAAAGGATTGAGATAGTCTGTAGCCTTTATGAGGCTTAGGAAGGACATATGGTAGCTAAAAGGATTGAGATAGTCTGTAGCCTTTATAAGGCTTAGGAAGGATATATTATGGTAGCTTAAAGGATTGAGATAGTCTGTAGCCTTTATGAGGCTTAGGAAGGACATATGGTAGCTAAAAGGATTGAGATAGTCTGTAGCCTTTATGAGGCTTAGGAAGGATATATGGTAGCTAAAAGGATTGAGATAGTCTGTAGCCTTTATGAGGCTTAGGAAGGACATATGGTAGCTAAAAGGATTGAGATAGTCTGTAGCCTTTCTGAGGCTTAGGAAGGACATATGGTAGCTAAAAGGATTGAGATAGTCTGTAGCCTTTATGAGGCTTAGGAAGGATATATGGTAGCTAAAAGGATTGAGATAGTCTGTAGCCTTTATGAGGCTTAGGAAGGACATATGGTAGCTAAAAGGATTGAGATAGTCTGTAGCCTTTCAATGGGTAGACATCCTTCCTAATTTGAACAAAAACTTCTTGTAGTTACTAGAATATAATGAAAAGTACATCACCGGTACAGAAAGGGCTTAGAGCACACTCTTACCATCTATCATAATTCTACCAATGGAGCCGGGTGGGATCCAACTGCCGACCCTTGGATCAGCCGACAGACGTGCTACCAACCATCCCACGGCCCAAATCTCATGGTGCCCAAGTGTGAATTACATTGTGAATGAAGAGTAATATCACTAACTTATATAAGTGCCTAGATGCATATTTGTGTAAGTGTATGTATGTTTGAATCTATGTACAGGCTCTGTGTGTGTGTGTGTGTGTGTGTGTGGGGATCAGGGTGTCAAACCGGAGCAATTTTGTTTGAAGACTTGAATGAATATGAGAAGGAATACAAGAAAATTAACATGACCTAGCATTGTTTTGGCCATTCTATAAATTCTCAAGACATCATTCGAACTATAAACCATAATTCTCAAGACATCATTTGAACTGTAAACCATAATTCTCAAGACATCATTTGAACTATAAACCATAATTCTCAAGACATCATTTGAACTATAAACCATAATTCTCAAGACATTTGAACTATAAACCATAATTCTCAAGACATCATTTGAACTATAAACCATAATTCTCAAGACATCATTTGAACTATAAACCATAATTCTCAAGACATCATTTGAACTATAAACCATAATTCTCAAGACATCATTTGAACTATAAACCATAATTCTCAAGACATCATTTGAACTATAAACCATAATTTTAGACATTCATATACAACAATAAAGACTAACAAGTAATGTATTCGGTTCTATTTTGACACCTTGATGTGGACGAGTGTTCATAATTGTATATTTATTGTGAACAGGTTTGTGTATCTCTGAATGTACCGTATGTGTAGTGAATGTATATGTAATGTGGGTGTGTTTATGGGTATATATATATGTAGGCTACAGTATGTGTATGTACACTCGGTCAACAAAGTATCTGCACCCCTATCCCGATAATCTGGTGTGTACAGCTTGATAGTATAGGTTGTAGGTTATAGGTTGTAGGTCGTAGGTAGTAGGTCTTAGGTAGTATAGGTAGATAGTAGTATAGATGGATATAGCTACAGGTAGATATGCAAACCCTACCAAGCAGTACACACCAGATTATCAGGGTAGGGGTGCAGATACTTTTTGGACCGAGTGTACATTTGGATACCATAGTCGTAAACAATCGTGGACCCCCTATGTTTTTCTTTATGCAATTATACACATTTATTTTTTTGTTTATTTTTGGATATATCTCGCTTTTCAATAAATAGTGTATATAGTTTTGTAATTGATGAATAGAAAACTATATTCATAAATTCATTTCCAGAGGTATACTTCCATAATTAGAAATAGGTGAAGGCCACGAATATTTATGAGTGGGCTAGAGACTATGGCATCCGAGTGTACAGTACCGTATTAGCCAAACTAGGAGTGCAATTTTGATGTGAGGTTCAACTGGAGGCAAAATATGTAGGCTACCGGTATGTGCCGTTTTTAAGATAATTCACTCTCATAAGGTTTAGACTTTAAGCTTAAACAATATACATTATGTACTTTTTGTTTACAATGAGAGAGAGAGAGAGAGAGAGAGAGTGCAAGAGAGAGCGAGAGCCAGAGAGAGCAAGAGCTAGCGAGAGCGAGAGCAGGAGCGAGAACTTATTTATATTCGTTTGGCTAAATACAAATATTTAAATTTAAATTTCAAGCGCCACGGTGCCAAAGTGTCACCGTGCTCGAATTTCCCGGTGCCAAATTAACTCTCCCAGACATATATGACGCGATCGAGTCATATGGCAGAGTGAACCAAAAACTCATATGACGCGATCGCGTCATATGGACTTATTATATTGCTAGAAAATAAGTTTATGACGCAATTGAGCCGGTTTTTTGGCTGGTAAGTCCGATAAGTTAGATGTACATGTGGAAAAATCTAGCAACCCCCTAGCGTCCCTGTGAGGGCCCCGCGGTGGTAGAGAGAGTCAGTTTCTTCCCATCAGCCAGCCTAGTAGGTGGGTGTGTGCAGCCCTTTAAACCAAGGGGCCTCCATTTTGCCCAGCCTGGCTGGTATTACCGCCCTAATATAACGCCAACGAAGTGCTATATCGTTGGGTTATCGATGGATTATTGTGTTATTCTTATTTAGGGTATAAAAACCATGTTAGTGAAGTGTTTTGCTAGTCTGGTGTACGTGACCAAGGTGGGCTGCACGAGGGGCCATGGTTTCGCTTGTTTGTGGATCACTTTCATACCATATTGAGTCAATTATATTGCTATTTATCACTTGAAGTAGTGTATTTTACTTGTATAAGTGTTTATAGTGAAAACACTTTTATTACTGATCGAGCATTCTCTGGTGTAGGCTACGTGACCAAGGTGGTGGAGGGAGGGGCCATGCTTTTTGCCAAACGTTTTGCTTGTTTGTGGAACACTTTCATATAAATATCAGT
>CM064582.1:38461108-38748608 GCA_032716605.1 Paralithodes platypus | reverse complement strand
AAGGTGGAAAGTGGGGAAGGAGGGGAGGTGGAGGAGTGATATTTGACATGGCCCAGGGGCAATAAAAAAAAAAAAAAAAAAAAAAAATGTTTTGGGGTGTTTTAAATGGATTTATTAATAGCCTTACTCTTAACCCGGGAGCTGCGGGGAGACTCTTAAGAGTTCCCCCGGCGCACTGCGGGAAGACTCTTAAGAGTCAGAGAAAATAAAATCACTTTTGACATCGAAAAAAATATTTTTTTTTTTTTATTTTTATTTTTTTTTTGGCCCCTGGGCCATGCAAAATCTCAGTCCTCTACCTCCCCTCCTTCCCCACTTTCCTCCTCTCCTTCAGTTATCACCTATTTTCCCTGTTATTCCCTTATTCTGAGGTATATTTTCGTGCTAACATTAGAAATCCGATTGGAGGGTGTGGTCATCACTGATAGCAAGCGAGTGCAAGAGAGAGAGAGAGAGTATCGATCGACTGTGTCTCAGTGGCCTTGGGGGAAATTGGCGGGAAAGCAGATTGCCTCACCCATACATTATACAACTCGCGGGCTATATCTCCGATTTTGACCATCCAAACGCTGTTTTCACTCGTTTTATTGTTGTTTCAGGTTAATACCTTTATAATCAACCCATAATAGGCGCATATGGATAAATATTAATGCTATTAATGGCACAATGAATATTTTAGTGACGGAAACACCTCAAATACGTCAGCACAGGGGGACGTTTCCAATTACCCCCATGCGCACTTCAGAGGTTAAGAGTCTTCCCGCAGTCCGCCGGGGGAACTCTTAAGAGTCTTCCTGCAGTTCCCGGGTTAAGGGGGTAGCGTTTATTTATTGGTTCATTTATATATTTTATTTGTTTAGCTTGCTCCATAGACCTCCATTAACCTCTCCGCGGCGCACAGGGGGTTTTCTACAGGGTAAGACTGTGCGCACCTATGATGATTTTGGGACCTATTGCCAATTTCGATAAAAAGTACATCATCGTGTAGGGAATGTTTGCGTGCATCGGCCCATATAGATTTGACCCCCCAAAAAATGTCTGGGGGGGGTAGGGGAACGGTCCGTAGTTGAAAAATGTGGAGCGAATGGCACCGCGCGGCTAGATTGTCATCGAGCGGCGAGATTTCCCTGCCGAATATTTACGCGCGCAGGGGATAGAAGGAGAGGGAGGAGGGGGTGGGTTACCGCGTATTATCACGTATATCTCCTTTTTCGAGCCCTTTTAGGCTATTTAGAGTATGTATACATGTGTAGGGCACCCATATAACAATGAATATGCCTCATAGAGACCAAAAATTGCAATATATAAGGGAATTATAAGAGAATATTTAGGCGGGAATGAAGATGTGTTGGAGGTTTGGCGGCAATTTATGAGCTGAGAGTGTGGTTTACGCCATACATATCACATATATCTTGTACGTAGAGCACTGTCACGCTATAATACAGACTTGTACGTATGTATACGTGCCATATATCAAAATATATACCGCATATAAACCAATTCATGCGATATTTACGCACATTATCAATGAGTTTCTATGCGTGAACCAAGGTGTGAGTGAGTTGTGGTGGGAATGAAAGGGGGAGAGGGTGTGTTACGCCATAAATATCACGTCAATCTTGTATTTAGAGCACTCTCATGCTATAATAAAGACGTGTACATATGTAGGCGTCCCATATAACAAGGAATATACCGCATATAGCCCAATTGATGCGATATTTACGCAAATTGTGAATGTGTTTCTAGCAGACGGAAGCCTGAAAGGGGGGGTTGGGGGTGGGTGGGTGGGAGGGAGGCATGCAGGGGTGCAGTGAGTGAGTGAGTCGTGGAGAGATGGAAGTCAGGCAGATCTCTAGATAGATAACCAGCTTAGTGATAATTGTGGAGGCGCCCCAGGCGTATTGATGTTTGGTATTTTGACCCTTATGTCTACCAGATGGCTGGTGTTCGTTGCCATCAACAGGTCTACAATAACATGAGTCAGGAATGGAGAGAGAGAGAGAGAGAGAGAGAAACTGAGACATATGTCGTACATATAAATGGACTTCAGAATTGCATTTTTATGCAAGCAGACATTGCATTTTAGACACATGTGAAGTACCACAGAAACATGTAGGCCATTGACTGTAAATAAAGTACTATATTTATAGACCACCAGCGACGGTGCTGAGTCAACACAGGCAGATTGCCTGTTGTGATAGAGGGCTAAATATAGACTGGTGTCTCCTTACACCTGCGAAAGGGTAGATTGCCACCAGAGAAACGTTTACTTATTTATTTCGAAGTAATATGCAATCTAAATGTATATTCGAGACCTACTGCAATTATTTGTATGACAGTCATGACTATGTATAATCCAATATACGCGCGTAGGCGAGACATAAGAAAGCTGGTTGAGCAATTTTCGACACCCACACAGTTATTATTCATTTTTATTTACAATATTATACAATACAAATGTATTTGTGAAGAGTATTTTATCCATTATTGTATTTATACCAATTTTGTTCCCAGACAGAGCTGCTGTAGCTGGAGAATCAAGGAGCGGCAAGGGTCACCTCGTGACCGCCTGACCGTGTGAAAATGAGTGGAGTCACACTGAGAGGGGCAATTTTGCTGAGTGTTTGGGCAATTTTTGACAGAATAAAGTTATATAATTACTAATTCTTGACAGAGACAAACTATTATAAACCTTGGCATGATATAATTGATAATCCCATCAATTTACAAACGTAAATTGGTGGGATAATTCATTTTTTTTTGTATATTGTCATTTCGATTGTAGACACGAAGTTTTGAGTGATATTTGGTATGAGCTCCTGTGGCATGGTTGGTAAGGTCGCGGACTGGAAAACTCAAAGTGTCGTAGGGTAGTGGGATCGAATCCAGGAGGGGGTTATGGGGAAGGTTTTATATTGTCTAGAAAAAATTTTATACATTTTTTTTTTTACAAGATCATGCCATTGTATTCAAACAATATGAAATATTCATAGAATATATCATATTGTAAGAATACAATGACATGACCTTGTTTTCTTTTTTTCTTTTTTTATTGTTTTATTTTATTATCATAGTAGGTTTGACATGATTTATTGAAACATATTTATTTTTGTACAATTCATTTGAGGTAAGAAAATAATTATATACACATTACTTAGGCTAATAACAAACATATATATTGATATACTAAAAAAATAAGGCATATTACATGTAAATCTTTGAAACTTATAAACTAAATAATGAAACATACAATTATATAATGTAAAAGCTATATCACAGGGACATCTTTGGAACTTATACATTATATAATATATGTTACATTATGAGGTAGCGTGATCAATTAGGTCAGGTCAGGTAAGGTAGGGCGCGAGTCCAGGGCAGGGCAGGGCAGGAGGCGAGTCCAGGGCAGGGCACGGGGCGAGTCCAGGGCAGGGCAGGGCAGGGGCCGACACTCAGTAGTTCTTGAAGGTGTGGTAGTCCCTGAAGCAGTCACCCAGGCAGAGTGCAACTTTGCACTCGGTGCACATTGAGGTGACTCTTTTGGTTACATGGGGTTTCCTCACACTGGAGCTGCAGACGGTGCACTGCACCTGCCTGTGACGAGTGCCAATCAGCTCGGTGTTGGTTGTGTAGTGTCTTTCGACACCCAGCTGGATGCGGTCAGGAACGTGATCCCCACGCCATGCCGTACGTCTGTGAGTGGTGGTGCCATACTTCTCCAGGAGTTGGTAGGAGACGTTGTACACGAACTCCCGGAATTTCAGCTTCTGGTTTGGGGCCATATCCTTCTTCACCAACCACAAGTTGTAGGCGTTCAGCATCGTTATGTCAACTAGGTGGAGGAAGAGCTTGTGATACCACTTCACAGTCTTCCTCAGACACTCAACACCTGACAGCTGACAGTCAGACTTGTCCACCAGGCGCATGTTTTTGGTGTAGTCCACTACCATGTCGGGCTTGTAGATTGTCTTCCTGGTTCGGTAGTGGATTTTGCCAGAATCCACCTCAGCACCTGTGTGGACGGTGGAAAGCAGGTGGACGTCTCGCTTATCCTTCCACTTCAGGGCTATCAGTTTCCCACACTTCTCGAGCTGCTTGTATTTCTGCCCCTTTCGTCGCCTTCTTCGCAC
The DNA here is from genome assembly GCA_032716605.1 of Paralithodes platypus. NCBI lineage: Eukaryota > Metazoa > Arthropoda > Malacostraca > Decapoda > Lithodidae > Paralithodes > Paralithodes platypus. Next base: position 38,744,478 of record CM064582.1, on the reverse strand, counting down.
ATGCCTCTCGCGGTGTTCCTGGGCCAGGTCGTCTTCTGAAGGTGTGTCACTGGAGGAGGCATCTGTGAGAGGAATGACATCACCTGTGAACTTTGGCATAAACTTTCTTGTCTTTCTGACAGTCCCACATGACCCCGTTTGGTTGTCATAAAGAAACTGGCAGAGAGCAGGAGAAGTATACCAGTTGTCAGTGTAGATGATGTGGCCTTTGCCCAGGTAAGGTGCCAACATTTTCCTGACGATGGCACCTGACATGCCCATGGGGTCATTGGCAGCGGCTTTCGGTACGTCAATGTCAGTTCCTGTATACACGATCATGTCAAGCACTATTCCAGTTTCACAGTCGCACAACACGAAGAGCTTGATTCCGAACCTATGCCTCTTCAAGGGGATATACTGCTTGAAAACAAGACGTCCTTTGAAGAGCACGAGCGACTCATCAATCACCAAATTGAGGAAGGGGTAAAAGTATTTCCTATACCTCTCCAACAACATGGTGAACACATCCCGAACTTTCCATATCCTGTCAATCCTGTTAGGATTTTCGTTGTCTGCAAAGTGCATAAATCTTAGCAGCAACAAAAATCTGTCACGAGTCATGAACTTATTGAAAGTTGGGGTGGCGATGAGAGGGTCGTGCTTCCAGTAGTGCTGCAACACATGCTTCTTGATCAGAGGCATGAGGAACAACAAGGCAAAGAACGTCAGAAATTCTGCCACAGTCGTATCCACCCAGCCTCGTATTCTCGCTTTTGGAGAAAGGACGTCCAATCTGCCAAACACCCACCTGTAGTAGGCGTTTGTTTGGGCAACGATGTACGTCATTACCTCCATGTCGAAAAAAGCGAGGAAGAAGTCGCTTTCGTTCACTTGATCATAACAGGGCCAGTCGTCAGTTGTTCCTGACGTCCCAGGATTGAACTGGGGCACGTCAGGTACAAAATTGACCCCGTCAGACCAATCGAACGAAGGCATGCCAGGGATCGGAATGTCGTCTGCGTCTGCTTCTGCGTCTGAAATATCGCTTCCATGGTCGCGATACAGCACTTCATCATTATTACCCTCCTCTTCACTTGACAGACGATGCCCTTCCTCGTTTTCGTCACCGACGTCGGACTCACTCCCACTGTCCACTCCCAAATCCCCCCACCCTTGGTCCCGTGCTAGGGCTTCGTCGTCGAAACCCGGGCTGCCAATGTCCTGCGAATCACCATCAAACAGCAGGGCGGCATACTTAGATGGTGTAAGAGTTTTCCGGGTCACTTTGGCACGTGCGGGAGTCTTATGGACAGGGACAGCAGAGGTGGTGGCAGGGGCGGCGGCGGCAGGGGCGGCGGCGGCAGGGGCAGCAGTGGTGCGTGGCCTTGATGGCAAGATGATGGTGGTGCCTGTCGCCCTTCTCTCTGTTCCTTGGGCAGGGGCGGCATGGGCGGCAGGGGCAACAGGGGCAGCAGGGCCGGCAGGGACACCAGGGCCAGCAGTCGCTTTCCCAGTCGCTTTCCCCTTCCCCTTCCCTGTTCCTTGGGCAGGGGCGGCAGGGGCGGCAGGGGCGGCAGGGGCAGCAGGGCAGGCAGGGACACCAGGGCCAGCAGTCGATTTCCCAGTCGCTTTCCCTCTCCCTTTCCCCTTCCCCTTCCCTGTTCCTTGGGCAGGGGCGGCAGGGGCGGCAGGGGCAGCAGGGGCAGCAGGGGCGGCAGGGGCAGCAGGGGCGGCAGGGGCAGCCGGGCCAGGGGCGGCTGGTGGTGTTGGTGGTGGTAGGGGCACTGTGGCTGGCGTACGGGTTCTTTTCCCTACGCCCGTGCCTTTCATTTTTCCTGCCCCCGCAGGTAATGCAGCCCTAGGGCGGCCTCCTGCGTCGCTGGTACCGGTGGCAGGGGTGGCAGTGGTGGCAGTGGTGGTGGTAGTGGTTGTTGCAGTGGCCTGGGTCGTGGTGGCAGTGTCCCGAAAGACCAATGACCTCTGTGCCATTGCCCTGCTTGCACGTGTTTTACGTGCTTTTGGTGCTGGTGATTCGTCCTCTGAGCTGTAGGGCGTGTCGTACTGGTAGCTAGGGTCTTTGGCAGCCACCCTCTGCCTTCCACGGCGGCTAACACCACCAGAAGGAGGGCTGGTTGTGTCATCAGGGAGCGAGCGTGAGGGACGTGTAGGCTCCATGACTAGTGCGTGGTTACTGGCGCGGTGGTGCTTGCACGAGTGCGGGGCGAGCGTTTGGCGGGGTGGTATCGAGAGTTGACATGTAGTACTATACCCACACCAATTTTCAGCCGCCTGGCTATAAACGCGCGGTTTTGGTACGTGTTCAAAGTCTCTGCTCTTAAGAGTCTCCCCGCAGTGCGCCGGGGGAACTCTTAAGAGTCTCCCGGCAGCTCCCGGGTTAAGCTTAACAAATACTTCCCTAAGATCTCCGTTCAAAATAACTTTGTACATTTCTCGGTAGAAAAATGTTCCCGCCGAAGGCCAGTTCCTTCTAAATTATAGGCTCACTTTCGCTCACCAGGATAAAATGACACCTAAATGACACGAAAGTTCTTAATATTTACAAAGGAAAGATGCTAAATGTCTTAATATTGCCAAACTAATGTGTCAAGCGACTTAAAATCTGAAACGGTCCAGAAAACAACCCTGAGTTCGCCCAGGTCCTTCCCCAGATTTCTTCATGGGAACTATCGAAGAGGAACTCCTGGCTGCCCACCGGCCCACTGTCTACTGCAGGTACATCGATGATATCTTCGTGCGGGTGAAGGACCTGGGCGAACTCAGGGACCTCCAGCAGCGCTTCATGGCCGCCTCCGGACTCAACTTCACATACGAAGAAACCACCGATGGACATCTACCCTTCCTCGACCTCCTTGTCTCCCTCCACGACCACGGCTTCAAAACTACAGTGTACACCAAACCTACTAACAATGGCCAATGTCTTAACCCGCTGAGCCCCGGCTAGTTATAATATTTTGTTCACCCCAGTCCCAAGCCATTTTCACTTATTTTTTTTGTTTGCTAAAATGGAAGACAAGGATGAGAAATGAAAAAAAAACAAAAAAAAATCACCTCTGACATTTTTTTTTGGGGGGGGGGCCGGTGGGGGGTTGGGGGGGGGGGAGCTTCAAAAAAATTTGTTGAGCCAAAATGGAAGAGAATGGTGAGAAATGAACACACAAATAAAAAAAAACTCATTTCGGTCATTTGGGGGGCGGGGGGTTTCAATAGTTCGTCTCCCCCGCATGACCACCCGCCCGGGAGCACTAGGGTAAAAACTGAGTATGGCATTGTACGGCATACATCCTAAGGAGTATCTCACATAAATCTCAAGCCTCTAGCTCCCATACGACCGGAGTAATGAAGGTTCAAAGTGGCGGTAAACTAGGGGTGTAAACTATCCCCACTAAGCCCACCACCACCAGCCGCGCGGCTGTCTCGGCCCGCTCACACCTACTGGCCCGGCTCCCCCACACACTACGGTACCGCCCCCTCCTATTCTCCCGCCATTTCCTACCTTACGAGCCACGTAAGTGTTTTTTATATGTCGGACGCACGTGATGCGTCGCTGGGAGTTGGTGATCAAAGACTGCCGACGCAACACGTGCGACGCTGGGTCTCAACGGGTTAATGGGGAAAGTGAATGCCCTAAACGATACCTACAGTCCACCATCGCCACTTATGTCAGGAGAGCCCTCACCCATTGCACCACCTGGAATGACACTCACAATGAACTGGAAAGGCTCACCCCGGTCCTAGTCAACAATGGGTATTCCAACACTGATGTCACCAATGCCATCAACCACCACCTAGACAAATGGTACAAACAAGACCCCCCTAGCACCAACCCGGCCAATGACATTACATTTTTCTACAGAAACTACATGTCTTCCGACCACACAACAGACGAATCCATTATGAAAGAAATAATTAACAAAAACGTCCTCCCGAACAACCCTGACAATAAAATTAAACTCATTATTTACTACAAATCTCCTAAGACCTCCAACCTTGTCCTCCGTAACCGCCCCATTTCCACCAACCAACCGAAAGACGACCATGTGATATACCAGCATATTTGCACCTCTGGGGACTGTGGACCCCTATCCTGTTGGAATGACACAGACTCGCCTTTCCCGTCGACTAACCCTCCACCTTCAATCTGGCGCTATAAAAGATCACTATCAAGCCCCCCACCATCTTGCTCTAACTTGCGCCGACCTAGACAAACAAACCACCATACTCGACAAAGAATCAGACCCCAGAAGACTAGCTATTTTAGAAGCTCTATACATCCAAACACTCAAACCCAGCATCAACAACCAAACACAAGACCTTCAAATTCTTCCTTCAGGCAGCGCTACAGGCATGCTGCCCCCCCCCCCTCCTCTCGCCCCGCGCCCCCCTCCCTTACACTTCCAAGCTCAGCACACAACTGACAACACCAACCAATCACAGCCACCCACAGCCAACAACCAACCACCGATAAGATTTAGTGCCCGTCTCGCGAATAGACTGCCTTCCACCAATGAACAGCCACCACACACCCAGTACCTCCGCCCACCTCCCTCTACTTGATCCTCGAATTTTGTATAAATATGATGCTTTGTCCCTATTCTAATCATTACCTCTCCATTCCCTGAAGATGCAAGATGTTTAATTGTGAAACGTTGGATCCACCATGAATTTTGCTAACCTTTTGTACCTCATCTCTGAACCCCAGAGGAAAATTGTTAGAACTATTGAAAGCTGTAACAATAAAATCCTGAATGCTGAAACTGCTATTGCTTTTAACCTCGTCTGTTTAACAGAGAATCTATTACCTGGCTATACTAACATATATATATATATATATATATATATATAGAGAGAGAGAGAGAGAGAGAGAGAGAGATAGAGATATATGGGTAGTATATACAGTATATCTCATTTATCCCCCTGAGCTGTCACAGATTCTTTCTAAGCTTAACAAAATTGTTCAATAATAACCCTAATGTAATTAAATAAAGTGTCATTGTCTGCTAAAAGTGGTAATGTCATTGACCGTAATGTGAACACTAATATTCCCTGCAGATGCTGAAGGCTGGTGTAGACGAAGGTGATGTGAGGCGGGTCAGGGCAGCACTTGACCTTGGTGGTGACCACAGAACCACGGTCACCAACACCGATAACACCACCTGGTGCATGGTGACCCTGGCTGCCAAGCTGGGTCACAGTGAGGTGGTGAAGATACTGTTGGAGGCTGGAGCTGGGAGGGTGGAGGGGGCTGGTAGTGACCCCCAGACACCACTGATGTTGGCTGCCAGGGAGGGTCATGCCGAGGTGGTGAAGATACTGTTGGCTGCTGATGCTGACCCTCACGCCAGGAATGATAAGGGTAGGTTCACCACTGTCTATCACACTATACATCATACTATACATCACACTGTCTATCACACTATACAACACACTATACATCACTCTGTCTATCACACTATACATCACACTGTCTATCACACTGTCTATCACACTATACATCACACTGTCTATCACACTATACATCACACTGTCTATTACACTATACATCACACTGTCTATCACACTATACATCACACTATACATCACACTATACATCACACAATACACCACACTGTCTATCACACTATACATCACACTGTCTATCACACTATACACCACACTGTCTATCACACTACACATCACACTGTCTATCACACTATACATCACACTGTCTATCACACTATACACCACACTGTCTATCACACTATACATCACACTGTCTATCGCACTATACATCACACTATACATCACACTGTCTATCACACTATACATCACACTATCTATCACAGTCTATCACACTATACATCACACTGTACATCTCACAGTCTATCACACTGTACATCACACTGTCTATCATACTATACATCACACTGTCTATCAAACTGTCTATCACACTATACATCACACTATACATCACACTGTCTATCACACTGTTTATCACACTATACATCACACTGTCTATCACTCTATACATCACACTCTATCACACTATACATCACACTAACCATCACACTGTCTATCACACTATACATCACACTATACATCACACTGTCTATCACACTAAACAACACACTCTCTATGACACTGTCTATCACACTTTACATCGCACTGTCTATTACACTATACATCACACTGTCTATCACACTATACATCACACTAACCATCACACTGTCTATCACACTATACACCACACTGTTTATCACACTACATCTCATATATATATTTTTTACTTAAATGAATATTGATACATTTTTGGTACTTCTTGAATTTTATTTCATGCCTGTATTTGAACACCTTAACCCCTTCTGTACCGGTGATGTACTTTTCAAGAAAATCTGGCAACTATTAGACAATTTTGTACAGCTTAGGAAAGACGTCTACCCATTAACCTGGCAACTGCTGGAAGACTCTTAAGAGTTTCCCCGGGTGACTGCGGGAAGACTCTTAAGAGGCTGGGGAAAAAAAATTGATTTAAAACACCCAAAAAAAAACTTTTGTTTGTTTTTGCTTTTTTATTTTTTTGCTTTGCCCCTGGGCCATGCCAAATATCACTCCTCCACCTCCCCTCCTTCCCCACTTTCCTCACCTCCTTCCTTTATCACCTACTTTCCCTGTTATTCCCTTATTCTGTGGTCTATTTTCGTGCTAACATTAGCGAGTTGGTAGCAGGGCGTTGTCATCACTGTTACCAAGCGTGGGAAAGAGCGAGAGAGAGACTATTGCGTAACAGTGTCTCTCCAGACAAGGGGAGGAGAGGAGGGCAGGGAGGTTGCCTCAGCCATACATTATGCAACTCCCGGCCTGTATCGCCGATTTTGACCATCCAAACACTGTTTCCACTTGTTTTATTGTTGTAACAGGTTAATACCTTTATAATCAACCTATAATAGGCGCATATGGATAAGCATTAATGCTATTTATGGTAAAATAACGATGTTAGTCATGGGAACAGCTCAAATACGTGCGCACAGGAGTGTGGTGTCTCATACCCCCCATGCGCACGTCTTAGGTTAAAAGGCTACAAAATATCTCAATTAATCCCTTTAGCTACCATATATCCACCCTAAGCTTCATAAAATATCTCAATTAATCCCTTTAGCTACCATATATCCACCCTAAGCTTCATAAAATATCTCAATTAATCCCTTTAGCTACCATATATCCACCCTAAGCTTCATAAAATATCTCAATTAATCCCTTTAGCTACCGTATATCCACCCTAAGCTTCATAAAATATCTCAATTAATCCCTTTAGCTACCATATATCCACCCTAAGCTTCATAAAATATCTCAATTAATCCCTTTAGCTACCATATATCCACCCTAAGCTTCATAAAATATCTCAATTAATCCCTTTAGGTACCATATATCCACCCTAAACTTCATAACAAATCTCAATTAATCCCTTTAGCTACCATATATCCACCCTAAGCTTCATAAAATATCTCAATTAATCCCTTTAGCTACCATATACCCACCCTAAGCTTCATAAAATATCTCAATTAATCCCTTTAGCTACCATATAATTATCCACCCTAAGATTCATAAAATATCTCAATTAATCCCTTTAGCTACCATATATCCACCCTAAGCTTCATAAAATATCTCAATTAATCCCTTTAGCTACCATATATATCCACCCTAAGCTTCATAAAATATCTCAATTAATCCCTTTGGCTACCATATATCCACCCTGAGCTTCATAAAATATCTCAATTAATCCCTTTAGCTACCATATAATTATCCACCCTAAGCTGCATAAAATATCTCAATTAATCTCTTTAGCTACCATATATCCACCCTAAGCTTCATAAAATATCTCAATTAATCCCTTTAGCTACCATATATCCACCCTAAGCTTCATAAAATCATCTAATAAAGCTGAAATCAAATAAACTACACGTTGCCGGTACAGAAGGGGTTAAGGGGGTAGTACTTGCTTTTCTGGACTCCTTTCTCTCTCATATTTAGCATAATAGTTTTGATGTTTTAAGACGTTCGTTCTGTTAGTTTGGCGATTTTGAGACCTTTCGTCCCATTTTGTTGTCAATTTTCAGACCTTTCATGCAATTTAGGTGTCTATTTTTCCTGGCGAGCGATAGTGAGCCTGTAATTCTAAGAGGAATCGGCCTTTGGCCGGGACATTTTTTACCGTAAAATATTCAAATTTATCTTCAAAGGGGTCTAGGGGGTGTTTTTCTAAGCTTGATGGAGGTCTAGCGAGGAAACTAAAAAATTAATGAATAAATAGACCAATAATCCAGCCAGTAGCCCCTTAAAAAGTGTGCCGTGCAAGGTATGAGACTTTGAGGGGGATTCCCCCGTAGGTGAACACATAAGGCTCCCTGGATTAACAGTAATAATTGTATATTTAGATGGTAAATATATATATACAGTATATTTAATATATATATATACAGTATATTCTTTTTCAATAAATGAAAGGAAACACGCCTTATAATTATACATATTATAGTTTAATTTCAAAGGCATATGGTATATGTAATTAAAGTATGTAATAGTGATGATACAGTACAGTTGTTGTGTTGCAGGGATGGTTGCACTTCACTATGCAGCCCTGAAGGGTTACCATGACTGTGTGTCACTGATGCTGCCACACACCAAGACTGACACCAGGGACCAGGACGGCTGGACACCAGTACACTACGCCAGTCAGGGCAACCATATTAATGTTGTGACCCAGCTGAAAGAGGCTGGCTGGGACCTCACTGCCCGGACCAATGATAACAGTACAGCACTACATGTGGCAGCGGAATATGGCAGTGAAACCATATTTGAATATTTAGTTACCAAAGTTGGACTCAACCCCGAGGACCTGGACAGTGATGGACGATCAGCCATATACTGGGTATGGTGGGAAAGCACTGACAGGTTGTCTAATAGTAACATCCATATCCATTCAGTTTATGATGGTGCATTTTCAGAGTTAATTGAGAAAACTATTACCCTTTTGATTCCTATAAGTCGTTACTAACTTTGGCGACTATAACACACATCACATAGCCAATCCATATTTTGAGGGGCGAGTGATAGCGAGCCAGTATGTTGGGGTGTGGGATGTTATTCTATAATTTTGTTTTATGAACTTAGTGTGAGGGGAGGAGGAGGCCTGGGGGTGCGATTGTTTAGCGTTATCTGGCTTGGGATCTGATGAGATTTTATTAATTATTATATTTTATTTATATATGTATATTTTTAGTGAAGCAGGTATAACTCTGGTTGGGCTAGTATTTATATAATTGTTATAATTGCCAGAATATAATCAAAGAATGCCTCATGATATACTGCAGAGGTTAATATAATACCATTAAATTATTTTACCCAACACTATGCAAACTGATGGGTGTGAAAAGGGAAATTAAAGTGTCCATAATAATCTACCCATATAAAGGTATATTGGTGGTAATATATCCATCTTATACCAGGATACACAGGTAAATCACCATCAACATACTAAACCATTATATATACCTTTATCATACCCTTTATAAACCCTTGATATTTTACAGTGAAGGCAGCATTAATATAAGTTAATTGTCCGAGAACCAGATCCAGGAATATTAACCCATTCAGTACCTGTGATGCCCTTTTAACTATATTCTGACAACTAAACTACAATTTTATTCAGCTTAGGAAGGACACATAGCTATTAAAAGGCTACAGACTTATATATATATATATATATATATATATATATATATATATATATATATATATATATATATATATATATATATATATATATATATATATATATATATATATATATATATATTCCAACTACTCCCTCTCGGACGTAGGCTGAGAGCCTGTACATTCAACCGCTGTACATTCAACGGTGAAGCCCATTGGATTACCAGTCCAGTGGCAAGTCCACTCCACCACACCTCCCCTATATTAATTCATCCTTGTAACAACTATAGATCCTTCCTAAGCTGAAATAAATGATCTATATATAGTATACATATAAGGATTTCATCGGTATTGAAAGGGTTAAACCAATATAAGTGTTTGTATCAACACAACATTTTCCTGACTATGACTAAACATGAATCACAGTGAATCACTTTGTTTGACACTCTTCTTAACACTAGCTCAGCCAACATTTGGAGACACCTTATTGTCTTGTTATATTTAAATACTATCCAAGTTTTTTTTTTAATTGTTTTTTTTTTCGAGTAATATAATACTAATAATAGTTCTTAAAGCTAGCGCATGCTAAGCCAGCTAAGGATAGCCCAATAAGGCTGATTAGGCGTATTTCCATTGGGGTCCTGTACTATTACCCCATCCCCTTGCTCATGAGGGACGGTAACGACTCAGTGCTTGTGGAAAACCTTTAATGCGCCGAGCGTGGGCGCGATCCTGGGCCTTCTGGGTGGAAGTCCAGGACGCTAGTCACTACACCAGCGAGCCGCTGTAATGTATCATAGTTTGACTCTGGGTATAAAAGAAAGTCTCCCCAGACCCCCTTCAAAATAATATATATAAATAAAGTAGATGTGCCGTTTTGCCCAAAATCAAAATGGCATACCCAACTCTGCGATGGGTTACCATCATCACTACTAATACCATCATCAATCACAATCAACATAATAACTACTACTGCCATCATCACTACAACTGCCATCATCACTACAACTGCCACAATAATCACAAGTACTGTCATCATCACCATTAATATGATCATCATCACTACTACAATTACAATTATCACTACTACTCTCACCATAATTACTGTCCATTGTCACTAGCATCTTAATCACTACTATCATCATTGATACTACAACTATCAACCATCATTACTAATATCATCACCACCATCTTACAATCATCATCATTACTACTGTTAACATCATCACTACTACTATAACCATCATCATTACTACTGTCAAAAATATTACCATAATTTATTCTACTGTCACCATAATAACTACTACTGCCATCATCACCATTACTATGAACTTCATCACCACAACTATCGTCATCACTACAAATTTCACCATCCTCACTACTACTCACCATCATCACTAATACTCACACCATCGTCACTACCAGCATCACTACTGTCATTATTATCACTACAACTATCATCATTACTTGTCACCATCATCACTACTATTATGACCATCATTACTACTACTGTCACCATCATATCTACTACTGTCATCATCACTACTGTCATCATCATCAATACAACTACAACCATCATCACTACAATTCTCACCATTATCACTACTATCACCATAAATCCAACTATTACTACCATCACTTCTAATGCCAACTAAACTAACTTAACCTAGCAAATGCGTAGTGAGATGTTTTCGCTCCCAGAACGCCATCATTGCTGGTGGGGGGGGGGGGTCAAAACCATATTTTGGACCTAAAATTATAACTATTGCATAAATTCAAAAAATCTGTTTTGACTGACGTTTGCATTCATGCAACAAATGTTCGTGTGAAATTTGGTGAAAATCCGTCCAACGGTCTAGGAAGAGTTCCGAGACAGACGGACGACGACGACAGACATTTTTTTTGTGTGGTACCCACTATACGGGGGGCGATACCAAACTCTGCTTACGCAGAGTTGATTAAAATTGATAAATAAACAAATTAAAATTGATAAGTAAACAACAACAGATACCCTTTCAAGGTAAATTTGTACATTTTTTGGTAGAAATATGTCTCAGCCAATGGCCAGTTTCTGTTATTATGCAGGATTTGCTATCGCTTGCCCAGACAAATTCAATACCTGAATGGGACAAACCATCATTTGATCCCCAAACAAATGAGGCAAAATGGTTGTTTAAGGGGGTAGGGTTTATTTATTGGTTGATTTATATATTTTATTTGTTTAGCTTGCTCCATATACCTCCATTAAGCTTAACAAATACTTCCCTAAGATCTCCTTTCAAAATAACTTTGCACATTTCTCGGTAGAAAAATGTCGCGGCCGAAGGCCAGTTCCTTCTAAATTATAGGCTCACTGTCGCTCACCAGGATAAAATGACACGAAAGTTCTTAATATTTACAAAGGAAAGATGCTAAATGTCTTAATATTGCCAAACTAATGTGTCAAACGACTTAAAATCTGAAACTAATGGGGACAAACATGAGGGAGAAGGGGGGCCAGAAAAAAAAACCCGTCTCCCCTTAATGTCTAATATGTTATACTACTTCGTTGCCTATGTCTCACTGTGATATATATATATATATATATATACAGTATATATATGGGTTGTATATACTGTATATCTCATTTATCCACCTGAGCTGTCACAGATTCTTTCTAAGCTTAACAAAATTGTTCAATAATAACCCTAATGTAATTAAATAAAGTGTCATTGTCTGCTGAAAGTGGTAATGTCATTGACCGTAATGTGAACACCAATATTTCCTGCAGATGCTGAAGGCTGGTGTAGACAAAGGTGTGAGGCGGGTCAGGGCAGCACTTGACCTTGGTGGTGACCCCAGTACCACGGTCACCACCGCCATCAACACCACCTGGTGCATGGTGACCCGGGCTGCCAAGCTGGGTCACAGTGAGGTGGTGAAGATACTGTTGGAGACTGGAGGGAAGGTGGATGGGGCTGGTAGTGACCCCCAGACACCACTGATGGTGGCTGCCGGGGAGGGTCATGCCGAGGTGGTGAAGATACTGTTGGCTGCTGATGCTGACCCTAACGCCAGGAATGATTATGGTAGGTTCACCACTGTCTATCACACTATATATCACACTGTCTATTACACTATACATCACACTGTCTATCACACTATACATCACACTGTCTATCACACTATACATCACACTGTCTATCACACTATACACCACACTGTCTATCACACTAAACATCACACTGTCTATTACACTATACATCACACTGTCTATCACACTATACATCACACTGTCTATCACACTATCTATCGCACTATACACCACACTGTCTATCACACTCACACACGAGGGGTCGGGGGTTCAATCCCCCGGCCGGGCGGAGACAAATTGGGCTTGTCTCCTTTCATGTGTTAGCCTCAGTTCACCTAGCTGTAAATAGGTACCTGGAATAAGTGGACGACGTTGTGACGTCCCATCTGGGGTTGGCAAAAATGGTACAAGGCGAGATGGGTATCATATGGTTCACCTAAGCTGATGGCTACCTAAGCCTTCGGGCGAGACGGTACCGTCTATAGTGAGAATGGTACCATACAGATCCACCCTAAGCCTTCGTTTCCGTTGTCGCCAATTGGCTAAATACAGACTACACACACATCCACAGCCATTCCAACAGTACATAAAACACTTAACATGCATTTCACGCAATACATTCCCAGTTAAGGAGGCGTGATAATAAAGAGCTTAGCTCGCATTGCGTGGATTCCCCTTGACGAACAAGTAACTGAGTAACTATACATCACACTGTCTATTACACTATACATCACACTGTCTATCACACTATACATCACACTGTCTATCACACTATACATCTCATATATATATTTTTTACTTAAATGAATATTGATACATTTTTGGTACTTCTTGAATTTTATTTCATGCCTGTATTTGAACACCTTAACCCCTTCTGTACCCGTGATGTACTTTTCAAGAAAATCTGGCAACTATTAGACAATTTTGTACAGCTTAGGAAAGACGTCTACCCATTAAAAGGCTACAAAATATCTCAATTAATCCCTTTAGCTACCATATATCCACCCTAAGCTTCATAAAATATCTCAATTAATCCCTTTAGCTACCATATATCCACCCTAAGCTTCATAAAATATCTCAATTAATCCCTTTAGCTACCATATATCCACCCTAAGCTTCATAAAATATCTCAATTAATCCCTTTAGCTACCATATATCCACCCTAAGCTCATAAAATATCTCAATTAATCCCATTAGCTACCATATATCCACCCTATGCTTCAAAAAATATCTCAATTAATCCCTTTAGCTACCATATATCCACCCTAAGCTTCATAAAATATATCAATTAATCCCTTTAGCTACCATATATCCACCCTAAGCTTCATAAAATATCTCAATTAATCCCTTTAACTACCATATATCCACCCGAAGCTTCATAAAATATCTCAATTAATCCCTTTAGCTACCATATATTCACCCTAGGCATCATAAAATATGTCAATTAATCCCTTTAGCTACCATATATCCACCCTAAGCTTCATAAAATATCTCAATTAATCCCTTTAGCTACCATATATCCACCCTAAGCTTCATAAAATATCTCAATTAATCCCTTTAGCTACCATATATCCACCCTAAGCTTCATACAATATCTCAATTAATCCCTTTAGCTACCATATATCCACCCTAAGCTTCATAAAATATCTCAATTAATCCCTTTAGCTACCATATATCCACCTTAAGCTTCATAAAATATCTCAATTAATCCCTTTAGCTACCATATATCCACCCTAAGCTTCATAAAATATCTTAATTAATCCCTTTAGCTACCATATAATTATCCACCCTAAGTTTCATAAAATATCTCAAATAATCCCTTTAGCTACTATGTATCCACCCTAGGCTCCATAAAATATCTCAATTAATCCCTTTAGCTACCATATATCCACCCTAAGCTTCATAAAATATCTCAATTAATCCCTTTAGCTACCATATATCCACCCTAAGCTTCATAAAATATCTCAATTAATCCCTTTAGCTACCATATATCCACCCTAAGCTTCATAAAATATCTCAATTAATCCCTTTAGCTACCGTATATCCACCCTAAGCTTCATAAAATATCTCAATTAATCCCTTTAGCTACCATATATCCACCCAAAGCTTCATAAAATATCTCAATTAATCCCTATAGCTACCATATATCCACCCTAAGCTTCATAAAATATCTCAATTAATCCCTTCAGCTACCATATATCCATCCTAGGCTTCACACTATCTCAATTAATCCCTTCAGCTACCATATATCCATCCTAGGCTTCACACTATCTCAATTAATCCCTTCAGCTACCATATATCCACCCTAAGCTTCATAAAATATCTCAATTAATCCCTTTAGATACCATATATCCACCCTAAGCTTCATAAAATATCTCAATTAATCCCTTTAGCTACCATATACCCACCCTAAGCTTCATAAAATATCTCAATTAATCCCTTTAGATACCATATATCCACCCTAAGCTTCATAAAATATCTCAATTAATCCCTTTAGCTACCATATACCCACCCTAAGCTAGATAAAATACCTCAATTAATCCCTTTAGCTACCATATATCCACCCTAAGCTTCAGAAAATATCTCAATTAATCCCTTTAGCTACCATATATCCACCCTAAGCTTCATAAAATATCTCAATTAATCCCTTTAGCTACCATATATCCACCCTAAGCTTCATACAATATCTCAATTAATCCCTTTAGCTACCATATATCCACCCTAAGCTTCATAAAATATCTCAATTAATCCCTTTTGCTACCATATATCCACCCTAAGCTTCATAAAATATCTTAATTAATCCCTTTAGCTACCATATAATTATCCACCCTAAGTTTCATAAAATATCTCAAATAATCCCTTTAGCTACTATGTATCCACCCTAAGCTCCATAAAATATCTCAATTAATCCCTTTAGCTACCATATATCCACCCTAAGCTTCATAAAATATCTCAATTAATCCCTTTAGCTACCATATATCCACCCTAAGCTTCATAAAATATCTCAATTAATCCCTTTAGCTACCATATATCCACCCTAAGCTTCATAAAATATCTCAATTAATCCCTTTAGCTACCATATATCCACCCTGAGCTTCATAAAATATCTCAATTAATCCCTTTAGCTACCATATATCCACCCAAAGCTTCATAAAATATCTCAATTAATCCCTTTAGCTACCATATGTCCACCCTAAGCTTCATAAAATATCTCAATTTATCCCTTTAGCTACCATCCACCCTAAGCTTCATAAAATATCTCAATTAATCCCTTTAGCTACCATATGTCCACCCTAAGCTTCATAAAATATCTCAATTAATCCCTTTAGCTACCATATGTCCACCCTAAGCTTCATAAAATATCTCAATTAATCCCTTTAGCTACCATATATCCACCCTAAGCTACATACAATATCTCAATTAATTCCTTTAGCTATCATAATCCACCCTAAGCTTCATAAAATATCTCAATTAATCCCTTTAGCTACCATATATCCACCCTAAGCTTCATAAAATATCTCAATTAATCCCTTTAGCTACCATATATCCACCCTAAGCTTCATAAAATATCTCAATTAATCCCTTAAGCTACCATATAACCACCCTAAGCTTCATAAATCTGCTCTTAAGCTACCATATAACCACCCTAAGCTTCATAAAATATCTCAATTTATCCCTTTAGCTACCATATATCAACCCTAAGCTTCATAAAATATCTCAATTAATCCCTTTAGCTACCATATATCCACGTTAAGCTTCAAAAAATATCTCAATTAATCCCTTTAGCTACCATATATCCACCCTAAGCTTCATAAAATATCTCAATTAATCCATTTAGCTACCATATATCCACCCTAAGCTTCATAAAATATCTCAATTAATCCCTTTAGCTACCATATATCTACCCTAAGCTTCATAAAATATCTCAATTAATCCCTTTAGCTACCATATATCCACCCTAAGCTTCATAAAATATCTCAATTAATCTCTTTAGCTACCATATATCCACCCTAAGCTTCATAAAATATCTCAATTTAGTAGTAGCCTCTACGTTCCAACGTAGAGCTTATACTATGACAATGTAATCTGCTTCGCTCTAGAGCGGCAATTATTGTATACACATAGCGCGAATTAAATCGATAACATTTAGAGTAGCACCTTACTCTCTCTACTAGGTACGTTGTACATACTTTTGAGGTCTTTTAAATAGAAAATTAAAAAGAGAAACGAGAAAGAAAAGAAAAAGTTGTCGACTAGGCCATTCCATCTGGCTCTTCACGCCGCTGTCAGGGGCATACCTTCTAACCCAGTCCGGATTAAAGGGCATCTCTTTCGCGCTACCACTCGGGTGCACACGTGTTTTTTGTAGTGCTCCGTCATTTTGGTGCCTGCAGCCTTCCACTCCTATATTTGTCACCTTTGGTGAGTTTTGGGCCTTTAATTGGCGCCTGGAATTATAGATCGATGATCCGTGTTGTAGGCTCAACGTAAAATGGGCACTCAGGTGTTTTATTCGAGTGTTTGCGTCGAAAGTGAAGGTCTCGCTGGTTTTCAGCCCTCTGCGCATGCGTGTCTTGGGAAGACGATAGTGTTGAAAGGCCTTTGCCTTATATTGCTTTTAATTTCTTTGCGGTGACTTTAGTTTAGGTTTTGATAGGTTCTATTCATTTCTTATCACTTACTTGGTTTCTGACTTACGCACATTTTTTCGGTGGCTAGGCTAACTTCGGTTTTTCAGGTGATGTTATGGTGGGGGGCGCCGACCCGGGATGTCACTTGCCCCATGATTGGTCTTTTAATGTCGCACTCACACCTCTTTGGGTGTGCGGTTGCTAGTGGCGTCCTTCTTTTTATTTATTCCTATCACCTAGTGCTGATTAGGCTAACTTTTTGTGGGTAGCCTAGCCTACAGGGGGCGTTTTGTCGTTCGATTCTCAACCCCTGGGGATGTCCCTTGACTCCCCTTATTATGTTTTATGGGGTTCGCATCAGTTATCTGACTACCTCTGGCTTTCCAGAACCCCAAATTTGTGTTCTTCTATTTACCTTGATTTTGCCACCTTTGGGCCTTGTGATTAGGCTATGTCTTCCTCTGCTCCACCCTGTTCGTGGGGTCACGTCCCATGCCTGGTCGGTCTTTGGTTGGCGTTTTCCTTTTCTCGAGTCCCTGGGGGGCCTTCTTGGCAGACGTGACACTTCTCCTTTTTCAGATTTTCTGTCTTAAGTGTCGTCGGTGAGTGACGCTTCGGTCCTCTGTTACTTGGACCTGGCTCGCCGCTCCGCTCTGGAGCGTCGTTCTTACCGCTCCAGAGCGAGCGTCTGGCACTCGTCGCATGTCTTTTTTCACTTGAACCTGCCCTAGCCCTCAGACTTTTAATATGGTGTTCACCGCTCCGCCCTGGGGCGTCGGTATTCCCGCTCCTGGGTGTGCTTTGGTGACTGCTTCTGGTCTGTCCCTCTTCGGCCCCGCTCTGGGTCGGTCTTTGTACCGCCCTCGAGCGTGTATTTGGCCGCTCTAGACCGGACGTGAGTCCGCTATATCATCCTCCCGCTCAAGCATGACCGCCCCGCCCTGGAGCGATGGTTTTCCCCGCTCCAGGTCGGTTAGTTTGGGTTTTCAGCTGGCTCTCTTGGTGTCTTCCCCCGCCCTCGGGCGCGGATTCTTCCCCCGCTCTGGGTCGGTCCTTACTCGTCTCTGAGGTGCCTTGGTAAGGTTCTGGTGGCTGTGGCCCGATTTGGAGTGTATCGGTGTCCGCTCCAGGGCGTGTTTACCCCCGCCCTAGGGCGCGGGTTCTTCCCCCGCTCTGGGTCGGTTCTACTCGTCTTTGTGGTGCTGGTGGCTGTGGCCCGCTCTGGAGCATATCGGTGTCCGCTCCAGGGCGGGTTTACCCCGCTCTACGGCGGGTTTACCCCGCTCTACGGCGGCGTGTGTTACACGCTTTTTTGGCTGTCCTGTTGTCCCGCCCCAGACCGGAGGGTCCCTTATTGGTCCGCTTCTCTCTGGGTTTGGGTTGGGGAGTGCATTGCTACTTGTCCATGCCTGTTGGTGCATCGGTTCTGGTGTTTCATGCTCATCTCCCTTTTTTCCCAGGCTGTGCTACGCTACACTTTGGGTGCTCTCCTGTGCCTCCCTCGCTTCCGCCTAGGCCTACGGGTAATGTCGCCTTCTTTGTTCACCTGGTTGGGGGTTTACATTAGGGGGGGGGGTTCTCCACTCTCCGTTATGCAGCAGAGGTTTCTTTCTCAAGGTCTAGTGAGCGCTTTTGGGCGTCTCCCTGCCCTTGTCTTACAACTTTTTTATTTTGGTCTAAAAAGACCGCTCCAGGGCGTGTTTACACCGCCCTACGGCGGCGTGTGTTTCACGCTTTTTTGGCTGTCCTGTTGTTCCGCCCCCGACTGGAGGGTACCTTGATGGTCCGCTCCTCTCTGGGCTTTGGGTTGAAGAGTGCATTGCTACTTATCCATGCCTGTTGATGCATCGCTTCTGGTGTTTCATACTCTTCTCCCCTGTTTCCCAGCTGTTCTCCGCTCCACTTTGGATGCTCTCCTCTGCCTCCCTCACCTCCGCCTATGGCCTACCAGTACTGTCGCCTTCTTTGTTCACCTGTTTGGGGTTTACATTGGGGGGGGGGGAGCTCGTTTCGCGAAGTGCTGTCACTCTATCTGAGTTTTCCTAGGCTAGGCTACCTTCATGTATGAAAGAGGGGCACAGTCCTCTTCTTTCTCTTTCATTTAGCCTCCTCATAGGGTTCCCTTCCCTATTGGGGTCTCTTCCTCGCCCATACAGGCCTAGTGATGAGCCCTGGTTACCTCCGTTAGTGGATCGCTCTTCCGTCTGTTGGCGGGGGGCGTTCGTGGCCTAGCCTTCATCGATGGAGGGCTGTTGCTCACTCTTCACACTGTTGCCAATTCGGTCCGGCATGTCATGCAAGGCTCCTGGGAAATCTCAGAAATGTGAAACCATCTTCTTGGTATTTTTTGGGTTGGCAATAGTGTCAGAGTTCCTTCTCAGGTTCGTCTGCCGTATACCCCTGGATCCCCGCACATGCATGCGGTCTTCGGTGATCCTCTGATTGTTTGGCCGCTCTCTGCCGTCCGACATACTGGTCGGACTAACATTCCTGCAAAACCGCGGTTTTGCTGTGGTCTCTACGTTCCGACGTCGAGCTTCTTTTTTCCCTGCCCCTCCTTAGGCTAGGCCGACTTTTCGCTTAGCCTCACTTTTAGGGGGGGGGAGGGGGCGTTTTGGATGTCAGACACTGTTGCCTCCTCGGCTTGCTCTTGCTTGCCTGTCTACGGTTTTTCTAACCCATCTTGGGGGCACCTGTTTTCATCTGATTCCAGCTCCTGAGACTCGGTCTTACCCTACCTTGAACTCACCAATACCTTGAGTTCCTGAGACGCTGTCTTCACCTATTTTGGACTCACCAATGCCTTGAGGTTCCTAAGCCACGGTCTTAACCTACATTGTGCTCACCGGTGTCTTGAGTGTTTTTTCCTTCCACCCTCACCGGTGCCGAGGGTCTCTAGGTCGGGCTGCAATCGGCTCGCTCCGCCCTGGTGCGTGGATGACTTCCGCTCCAGGTCGGTCCTCTGACTCGACACCTTCTCTTACAGGTCAGCTCGCTTACGAGCCTCTGGCATCTGGGTTAGGGCCTCCCGGGGCCCGTTCCGCCCTCGGGTGGGTTCTATCCTACTCTAGGGCGGACCTATGCTTTGCCTCTCTTCTCTTTTCCCACGGACGCTCCCACATCAGCTGTGATGCTCGACAATTCGGTTGGGATGCTTGGATGTCGATGTCTGCTGTTTTACTGGCCTTTCCCCTTTACTAAGGTCAACTGCCTACTGGGCCAGCAACCTCTGTGGTGGCGGCCGCGGCTCTGCCTGCGCCAGCCCCCTCTCCGGCTCCTTCACCGTCTTTCGGCGTGATGCCGGGGTGCGGGCTGGGGATGGTTGGCCAGCCCGTTAGTGTTGCCCCACTGTCTAAGTTTAAGATTACCAAACGTGTCCTTCCTTCTTTGTAAGGCGAGCCTGCGTCTTGGCAGAATGTGGTGGCTACTCACCCGGAACGTGCCGCCACTCATGCATGGGGGTGAACGGCCAGTTGCTGATAATTGGAATATGCAGATTCGTGCTCCGGGTATCTTCCGGGCATTGACTCCGGACGGCATAGTTCCCAGAGGTGGATATCCGGCCTCACCCCAGTAGGTCGGATTTGCAGTTTTTACATACCGTCCTAGGGTATCTCCCTCTGGGTCTACACGTTTCTGGTCGGACTACGCCCGCCGAGACATCTTCGCTGATGCTCCCGCTCTGTCGGCCATTGCCGGTCTTCCTCTGGTGAAGAGTGCTCGCGATGCTGCAGGCAACGTCGTGCTCGAGCTCACCAATCTTGAGGACGGGCCTTGGGTTCGGTGGCTGGCGGAGGGGGTTGGTTTTGGCGTCAGGTCTGCTGAGGGCTTTGTTTCTTTCCCGCACCCTGACAACACTTTTGTGTCTGGGCTAGTCCTGTCATCGTCCGAGGTCTCTCCCACATATTGGTCATGGCTGAATGCCCCTAACATTGTGTTGAACCAGTTGCCCACATCTTTCTTCGTGCTATCGGAGAAGAGTGCCCTCGATCAGGATCACCGGCTCTGTCTACGCGCCGCTCGCTGGCTCTCCACCCTCCTGCTGTTCCAAGTCGCGAGGTTTCACTCCGGCTTCTTGAAGCCGAACCTGCTGGTGACCTCAAGAAGGGTTGGGAGACCTTGTGGCGCATGCGCCTGCAGCTCGCCCTGACCTCAGTGGGTGACCTTCAGGGTGCCGTCCATGAGGCTGCTACGTGTAGATCGTCGCTGAGGGTGGCCTTCTGTATGTAGGCGCCCGCGGAGATCAGGACGAAGCTACTCCTCTCTGAGCTCGCAACTGAGGGTCTCTTCTCGGATGGTGCGTTGCAAAAGACTTACCTCTTTGCGACTGCGGGACACTTCGCACCCTGTGTTTCTGGGGCGTCGCGGCCTCCCGAAGCCACTTCCTCCCAGGGTGTTCTGGAGGGGGGCGGTTTAGGCCCCCTCTCAGACGTCCTCCCCGACATCGGCACGTCTCTCCAGACGTGGCCACGGTTGTCATGTCAATACTCAAGCATGGGATTGTTCGGGTAATCTCGCCACTCAGGCGGGTATTCCTCTCACTTGTGTTTCTGGTCCCGCAGAAGGACTGCGATGCGATGAAACCGGTGGTCGACCTGTCGTGCATCAATTTGCATATCGTGAACAACCGCTTTCGGATGTTCACCATCAGTCAGGTGTGGTTGGCGCTCCGTCCCGGCTGCTGGGTGATATCCCTGGTTCTCAAGGACACATATTGGCATGTGCCGGTTGCACCTCGGTTCCAGTGCTATCTGGCGCTCCAGCTGCACGCAAGGGTATTCACGTTCGACGGGCTGCCCTTCGGTCTCAATATCGCGCCACGAGTCTTTACGTAACTCGTCCAGCAGGCTCTGACTCCCCTGCTCCGTCAGGGGATTCAGCTCCTGTTTTACTTGGACGATTAGCTCATCTCCGCAGACTCTCCCACTCGACCATCGTACGATAACTTTCACTTTAAAGTTTACTAGTAACGAACCAAATAGTAGCATCGAAAAAGTCCCTAATTTCAAGAAAGCAAACTTCCATAAACTTAGAGCTATGTTTAAAGACACTGACTGGAGCTTTTTAATTAACAATAACGACATAAATACATCTTGGAAGTTATTCGAAACCACTTACCTAAAAGCAGTGCAAGACTGCATACCATCGAAAATACGGCGTCCAGGCCATAATAATAAGCCCAAATGGTGGAATAAAGATATTGCAAACTGCCTGCTTGCTAAAAAATTTGCTAATGATAGATTAAAATCCTCACAAAATGACGAAGAACGGGTGAAATTTGTAGAGCTACGACGCAAAGCCAAAAAGTTAATTAAGCAAAGTAAAAAGACCCTAGAGTTACATATTGCGAATCAAAGTAAAACAAACCCGAAAGAATTCTATAGTTATATCAGAAAGAAAAAAGTAGTTACTTCAACTGTTGGACCGTTAGTCGATGAAAATGGAGAGTACACCAAAGACGAAGTACAAATGAGTAATGCCCTCAATACCTTCTTTGCATCAGTTTTTACAACAGAAGACCTCAGTGATATCCCTACACCATCGCCGATTCAGATTGATAATTCGGATGTTCTAAGCAATATCACCGTTACAGAGAGAGAAGTATTGAATTGTTTAGATAAACTCAAGGTAAATAAAACGCCTGGACCTGATACAATCTCGCCTAGAGTTCTAAAGGAAGCTAAGGATGAGCTCTCCAAACCACTGACATTACTATTCAATAAATCCTTGCAGTCTGGAACTATGCCTGATCAGTGGAAGCTAGCCAACGTAACACCGATATTAAAAAAAGGCAGCAAATCCCTACCCAGTAACTATCTTCCAATTAGCTTAACCTCAGTTGTACGTAAAATGCTAGAAACGGTCATACGAGACAGACTCGTAAATCACTTAGAGGAAAATAACATGCTTAAAGATACTCAACACGGCTTTCGTAAAAAACGTTCCTGTTTAACAAACCTCTTAGATTTCTTCCACGATATCCTCAACCTCTACGATGAGAGTAAAGCTGTAGATATTATATACCTTGATTTTCAAAAGGCCTTTGACAAAGTTCCCCACAAACGTTTACTGCTAATACTAAAAGCGCATGGAATACAAGACGGTGTGTTGAAATGGATAGAAAATTGGCTCAGCGACAGAAAGCAAAGAGTAGTCATAAACGGTAAGGCATCTAAATGGACCAATGTAAGTAGCGGGGTACCCCAGGGATCGGTACTAGGACCAATTCTCTTTCTAATTTACATCAACGACATAGATGAGGGTCTCACCTGTACAATCTCAAAATTTGCTGACGATACAAAAATTGCAAATAGCGTACTCTCAAAAGAACAAGTTGACGATATGCAACACAATCTAGATAAATTGTCATGTTGGGCCCAAATTTGGCAAATGAGTTTCAATGCGGATAAATGTAAAGTACTACATATCGGATACCTAAATGAGAAAGCAAACTATTCGATGAATGGCACTCAGCTTAAGAATGTAAACAGAGAAACCAATCTGGGAGTAACAATATCGAGTAACCTAAAACCGAGTCAACAATGTTCAGAAGTTGTTAAGAAGGCAAACAAAATAATTGGCTTTATAGGCAGGTCATTTGAGCATAAATCCAAAAAAGTTATCCTAACCCTTTACAATTCCTTAGTCCGCCCTCTTCTGGAATACTGCGTTCAATCCTGGTGCCCTTATTACCAAAAAGATATAAACAAGCTAGAACGAGTTCAATGTAGAGTTACCAAAATGATACCTAGCCTAAAGAACAAACCATACGATGAGCGTCTTAGAGAATTAAATCTATTTCCTTTAACCCAGCGCAGATTAAGAGGTGACTTAATTCAAGTGTTCAAAATCATCAAAGGCATCGACAATATGAACTGTAGTAGGTACTTCACTATCGACCAATCTAATTACACGCGGGGAAACGGTTGCAAAATTATTGGTAAATCTTTTAACTCACACGAATCTAAGAATTTCTTCTTCAATCGAGTTGTCAACTTGTGGAATGGGCTTCCCCGAAACGTTATAGACTGCATTACTGTTGATTCATTTAAACTCCGCCTAGACAAATATCTCGCATCAAACCCGCGACTGACTGCGTTTGTAAATGAATAACTTTATTTTATTCCCCCCTCAGTTACTAACCCATCTGTCCCCTACTAACTTCCTAATCCTGCCACGGACATTAGTTCCAGGGCAGTAATTCCCTTTCTAATGTTCCCTTACCCACTCTAAACCACTGTTTGGACACTTGATCCTCAGTGTTTTGGAGGACAAGCAACCTAGAAGGGTCACTAGATCCCTTGTTGCTTGATTTCCTTTGTACTCCTTTGTACTTTGTACTCAATGTGTACAACACACTCTCCTTGTCATCCACCACGTCTCAAGTTTATGTTTCCAGATAAACGTTCCCACGTCGTGCCTCACCCCATCCCAAGACGTGACGTGGGGGGGCCTGGACGGAGTCATGGCGAGCGCGACCGTCAGACAGAGTCGGGTGACCGCCTCGCAGCTTCGAAGGAATCTTTTCGCTGCGTTGCACTCGATCTCCATTACAGGGTCACTCTGGGGCTCGTTGATCGGGTCGGTCCATTGGGCGTCTCTGACCATTCCTCTAAGGAGTTTCGGGATCAACACGCCTGATTCACCTGGGCGACTACGCATTCCCACTGTTGCCTCCACGTTGGCTTTGTCCGCTTCCACGCTCGTTCCATTTGTTTTGACACACTGGGTTGTTCGGGGCAGGCTCGCGAGTGCTGTGCCTTGGACTTCGCCCCCACCGACCATCTGGATAGGCAACGATGCGTCGTGCGAGGTGGGATGGGGCTCCCAGTCCACCATGGGTCACCAACACCTAGGCAAATGGTCAGGTCTCACTCCCTTCCACTTACAAGTATTGATACTGTTGGTCCCATTGTTATTCCTGCGGGGTCAAGGGCTAGCCCTTCCCGGCAGGTCGTTGGCCTTCCGGATGGCCTACGTGCCTGCAGTTCATTGCATGCTGAAACGGGGCTCCTCCAGATCCGCGATGTTTCGGGGTCTGGCGGAGGAACTGTTTTTTCAGGCAGATCGTTACAACATTACGCTGCCTGCGACCTACCTAACCGGGTCTCCCGACCTGTGGGCGGATGCTCTGTCTAGGGGACGGAGCACCCAGGTAGCATGGTCCTTCAAACAAACCGTATTCGGCGACCTGGCAGCCTCCTGGGATGTTCCACAGGTCGACTTGTTCGTTTCTCACGTGACGACCAAGTTGCCTGTGTTCCTGACCCGCTGGCTTCACGCTCCAGCGGGGGGCCCGGACGCTTTCAGCGAGGACTGGACCAGGTGGCAGTCACTATACGTGTTTCCGCCAACCGACGCACTTTTGTTGTGCAAGGTCCTCCACACGCTGAGAGAGTACCAGGGCATTGTTTGGTTGTTTGCGCCCCTATGGCCGGCCCAAGCCTGGTACACTCAGCTGATACGATGCTGCCCAGATCCCGTGCCCATGTCGGTCTCGAGCTTCCACTTGGGGTCGAATGGAGACCTATGGACCTCGTTGGCATTCGCATCGTTGGATGTTTGTGCGGCAGGGTGGCTCCCCTGGTTTGGACGATCATTCCCTACAAAATTCACTCTACTTTGGATGCCATCTACATGGATGATATATGAATCTCCCTGGCGCTGCTTTACTTGTTGGTTACACAACTCTTCACAGGCTACTCCGTCAGTGGCGCTTGTGTTTCGCTCCCTCCATTGTTTCATTGAGGAGCGTCACTCCATATACAACACATTTGGGACCCACCTATCTGCCATTCGCGTGCCTTTTGAGACCCGCACAGGGTTGGTAGTTCCTCAGAATGAACTGGAGTTTTTCATGCAAGCCTACTTTCGGCTCGGACCAACCCCACGTCAGATTCCCTGTCAGTGGTCTCTGGCGGCGGCTCTCACATGGCTCTCGTCTGCGGCATCCACTCTTCACCCCACACCTGACAGATTCCTTGGCGAGCCACTGTTTCTTCTAGCTTTAGCTACGGGTGAGAGGGTATCGGAGTGGGCTGCCATGTCTCGGGGCCCAGAACCGCTTGCGGTTTGCTCCCATCCTCGGGTCGGTAACTTTGGCTAAGTCTGTTAATTTTCTTGCTAAGAACGAACGAGAGGCACACGTGTTTAAGCCTTTCCCGGTCCCCGCTCTTACGCGCGGCCGTCGTCATCACACATTGTGCCCTGTTCTTTCGCTTCATTCCTTTGTTCATTCCACTGTGCTGGCGTCGGGGTTGGCGCTCTGGGTGGCGCCTACGCCCCGGTAGGTGGTTGACCACACTTACTGTGGGACTACGCCTGTGTCGCGTCATTACGGATAGCAATCCTCTGGTTCGAGGTTCGGCGCATGACATTCGGTCTTATCTGGCCACGCTCCGCTTCCTTCACAATCACTCCCTCAGGGATATTGCTGACACTGGGCTGTGGTCTTCCCCCAACACGGTTGTCTCCTTCTATCTGTCCATGTCCACAGACATGCCGGGGCGTCCTTGTGTTGCGTTGGGCCAAAGGGTTACTTAGGGGTATTCTTCTATGCTTGTCCTTCCCCCTACTGTCTTTCTCCTATCCTGTCCGCTCCACTTTTGGGGGGAGGGTGGGACTTTGGGTTACACATATCTGTATGTAATGTCACCTAGGGTTAAGGACCTTACCTAGGCTTAAGGATCTTGTTTTTCATTTCCTTCATTACTACATTATGTGTTTGAAAGGTAGATGTTACTGTATGTTTCATTACTTTCTTCCCGTCATCACATTCTGTTCGTTATGCATCACCCGCTTGTGTCATGCTCATGCATTGTCCTTGGGGTGTTTTTCCTACTGTTTTCTAGTAGTCCGCAGAATTAAGTGTTCCGTCCCTTATCTAATGGGTCTCACTTATCACCTCCGGCACTTTTTTCATTGTGCGCGGTGCTGTTAGAGATGTTTACACTTGGTCTTATCCGGTGTAGTACTTCCTACTTTACTCCATATAATTGGGGGGGGGGGGCATCCTGTATTCCATATCCACCATTATGATATGTAACATGCATACGATTAGGTTAAGATCTAAAAGAACATGACATGACTGTACGTGGCCTCTCTTAATATGCACCTGTCCGTACACTCTTTATATAAACTCTCTTGTTAAGTCTGTCTTTCCTTTATCATGATCCTTAACTAATTGCTGTTGTTTGAGTTTTCTCGGCTTGGATGTCCGCCTCCAATTTTAGTACTCTAAGCTCTACGTTGGAACGTAGAGGCTACTACTAAATTGGGAGGTTTATCGACCCTCCCAATACCAAATAAGGTAAACCTCCTATTTGGTTGTAGCCTCGGAGTATCCAACGTCATAGTGTCCCTCCCACAGACCGTACCCCTGCCCATCCAATCTTGCCTCTTTTGTAGCTTGATATCGAGATGCCCTTTAATCTGGACCGGGTTAGAAGGTATGCCCCTGACAGCGGCGTGAAGAGCCAGATGGAATGGCCTAGTCGACAACTTTTTTCTTTTCTTTCTCGTTTCTCTTTTCAATTTTCTATTTAAAAGACCTCAAAAATATGTACAACGTACCTAGTAGAGAGAGTAAGGTACTACTCTAAATGTTATCGATTTAATTCGCGCTATGTGTATACGATAATTGCCGCTCTAGAGCGAAGCAGATGACATCGTCATAGTATAAGCTCTACGTTGGATACTCCGAGGCTACAACCAAATAGGAGGTTTACCTTATTTGGTATTGGGAGGGTCGTTAAACCTCCCAATTAATCCCTTTAGCTACCATAAATCCACCCTAAGCTTCATAAAATATCTCAATTAATCCCTTTATGCTACCATATATCCACCCTATGCTTCATAAAATATCTCAATTAATCCCTTTAGCTACCATATATCCACCCTAAGCTTCATAAAATATCTCAATTAATCCCTTTAGCTACCATATATCCACCCTAAGCTTCATATAATATCTCAATTAATCCCTTTAGCTACCATATATCCACCCTAAGCTTCATAAAATATCTCAATTAATCCCTTTAGCTACCATATATCCACCCTAAGCTTCATAAAATATCTCAATTAATCCCTTTAGCTACCATATATCCACCCTAAGCTTCATAAAATATCTCAATTAATCCCTTTAGCTACCATATATCCACCCTAAGCTTCATAAAATATCTAAATTAATCCCTTTAGCTACCATATATCCACCCTAAGCTTCATAAAATATCTCAATTAATCCCTTTAGCTACCATATATCCACCCTAAGCTTCATAAAATATCTCAACTAATCCCTTCAGCTACCATATATCCACCCTAAGCTTCATAAAATATCTCAATTAATCCCTTTAGCTACCATATATCCACCCTAAGCTTCATAAAATATCTCAATTAATCCCTTTAGCTACCATATATCCACCCTAAGCTTCATAAAATCGTCTAATGAAGCTGAAATCAAATAAACTAGACGTTGCCGGTACAGAAGGGGTTAAGGGGTAGTACTTGCTTTTCTGGACTCCTTTCTCCCTCATATTTAGCATAATAGTTTTGAGGTTTTAAGACGTTCGTTCTGTTAGTTTGGCGATTTTGAGACCTTTCGTCCCATTTTGTTGTCAATTTTCAGACCTTTCGTGCAATTTAGGTGTCGATTTTTCCTGGCGAGCGATAGCGAGCCTGTAATTCTACGAGGAATCGGCCTTTGGCCGGGACATTTTTCTACCGAAAAATATTCAAATTTATCTTCAAAGGAGTCTAGGGGGTGTTTTTCTAAGCTTGATGGAGGTCTAGTGAGGAAACTAAAAAATAAATGAATAAATAGACCAACAATCCAGCCAGTAGCCCCTTAAAAAGTGTGCCCTGCAAGGTATGAGGCTTTGAGGGGGATTCCCCCGTAGGTGAACACATAAGGCTCCCTGGATTAAGAGTAATAATTGTATATTTAGATGGTATATATATATATATATATATATATATTTATTGTGACGTTAACCACTCCATTAGAACCGCATGGCTTGTCCTACAGTGACTCGCTAGGATCGCCAGGGCAGTGGATGGGGCTACAGTTTATGTATTAGAGTGTGCTTTATTTCATATGAAAGCTCGTGTCATGGGCAGTCCAGAAAGGCTCTTTGTTTTCACCCATGTCAAGGCTTTATATATTTAATTGTAAAGTATATGTTTTATCATTAACTAGTAATGATGGGATCTGGGAGAGAGAGAGAGAGTAGAACAGAGTGAGAGGGAGCGCGCAGTGTTTTTGTCCCGTTCGATGACGTCACGGCTGGCTGCCTCGTGGGGGTTGGTTGAGAGAGGTCCTTACCATGCTGCTAGCTCCCTTGCTAGTGGCTAGAGGACTTGTAACCGCTTTTTTCCCACGCGCCTCGAGCTAGTGCGAGTATATATACAGTTCCTCGCCACTCTCTCCCTCAGATCTGGTTTCTAGAACTCATTCATCTTTATCCCTTGCTACCAGTCCCCCGTCCGCACATGAGAATCTTTTCCTCTGCCTACCTCTCTCTTTTTTCATATCTTTCACCACCTTTTAGTAATATTATACCCCCTCTGGTTAACTCTGCAAAATCAGCTTCATGCTGGCCAGTTGTATTGTGCGTTGAGGTCTGATATAACCCATGTATGTTAGTGTTAAGATAAGTTGATCACGAAGCATTGGTTAGCATCCATATTGTTTAGTACCGCTTCCTATAATAATTAGTGTTCTGCTGGATTAGATAATGCTAGACTAGGGGTCTGATATTATAAGGTATTGTTTCCAATGAGTGCTGGCTGTAGGTAAAAAGCTGCACGACATACCTGAGAACTGGAGTTGATTGAGTAAATTCTAGTCTGTGTGCCATTGAGAGTAGAGCATGCACGAATGAGGGCTTTTTGCCTATACCATTCTGCACTGTTCTAAGCTCGTTGTTTGTCTTTGAGGTACGCCAGGAGAACGCTTAATACTTCGGTATTAAGGTTTCTCAAGACAGCTACCCTTCCCTATAACGTAATATTTGACGCACAGACTTGAGATTTGCACTAGGCTATGCGGCATGCCATGCGCACCAGTATCTCGTATCATTGAGTCTAGCTAGACTTCATCAATCATAGTAGACATTAATATATGTATTATATAATATATTAATATATAGTATATTAATCCAATTACTCTTTTTTATGCATACCCATTTATGATTACACAAGCATTTCGCAGCCTAGTTTGATGGATTGAGACACAAACGACTTAGGCTCTTTTTGTTGATAGGAATACTGCATGGTCGTGGCGATTATTATTGTTGTAGCGTTTAGGATATTCTTGGCCCCGACTGCATTATATATTCTGCCTTTTTGTGTGCATAGCCTGCACGAGCATTGTTCCGCTGCCTGCCTTTTTGGGTTCCATTTCCGATACGAGCATCTTTATAGCATCTAACATTTAAAGAAGATTCCTTGTTAGTGTTGAAGGACTTTAGTGCACTTTCTTTCATGCAGGAGTGCCTGACATTTATTGATTAAAGTAACGTAAGCTGTAACTTCTCTTACCACCTTACTTTACATACCATAACCAAGCACCTTCGGTTATAGGTAGTAATAGGTTGTTTTCACATAACATTAAGCCTAGAGTAGACGCACATTTATTGAGAGTTTGATAGCCTATTATTGCATATAGAACTCTGTAGAGTATTTGTGTTCTTTGTTCACTGGGAATATACATCAGAGGTTGGATCTAGCGCTTTCCGTTGTAGCATTTATGCCATTACAAGTCCAATGAATAAGAGCCCTGATATATTTAAACCCCAGACGTAACAATATATATATATATATATATATATAGTATATTTATTATAATATATATACATTATATTCTTTTTCAATAAATGAAAGGAAACACACCTTATAATTATACATATTATAGTTTAATTTCAAAGGCATATGGTATATGTAATTAAAGTATGTAATAGTGATGATACAGTACAGTTGTTGTGTTACAGGGATGGTTGCACTTCACTATGCAGCCTGGAAGGGTGACCATGACTGTGTGTCACTGTTGCTGCCACACACCAAGACTGACACCAGGGACCAGGACGGCTGGACACCAGTACACTACGCCAGTGAGGGCAACCATATTAATGTTGTGACCCAGCTGGAAGAGGCTGGCTGGGACCTCATTGCCCGGACCAATGATAACAGTACAGCACTACATGTGGCAGCGCAACATGGCAGTGAAACCATATTTGAATATTTAGTTACCAAAGTTGGACTCAACCCCGAGGACCTGGACAGTTTTGGACGATCAGCCATATACTGGGCACAGAAGGGTGGTCAACACCAGGTGCTGCAGTGTTTGAACAAACATCAACGCTCCACCTCCACCACTTCCACACCCTCCACCTCCACCACAACACCTTCCACCTCCACCACCACCACCACCACACCCTCCACCTCCACCACACCTACTACCATCAACACCATCACCACACAATCATCATCACACCCGAGAAGGGCTTTAATGGTAAGTGACGGTAGGAAAGCACTGACAGGTTGTGTAATAGTAACATCCATATCCATTCAGTTTATGATGGCGCATTTTCAGAGTTTATTGAGAAAACTATTACCCTTTTGAATCCTATAAGTCGTTACTAACTTTGGCGACTATAACACACATCACATAGCCAATCCATATTTTGAGGGGCGAGTGCTAGCGAGCCAGTATGTTGGGGTGTGGGATGTTATTCTATTATTTTGTTTTATGAACTTAGTGTGAGGGGAGGAGGAGGCCTGGGGGTGCGATTGTTTAGCATGATCTGGCTTGGGATCTGATGAGATTTTATTAATTATTATATTTTATTTATTTATGTATATTTTTAGTGAAGCAGTATAACGCTGATTGGGCTAGTATTTATATAATTGTTATAATTGCCAGAATATAATCAAAGAATGCCTCATGATATACTGCAGAGGTTAATATAATACCATTTAATTATTTTACCCAACACTATGCAAACTGATGGGTGTGAAAAGGGAAATTAAAGTGTCCATAATAATCTACCCATATAAAGGTATATTGGTGGTAATATAATTATCCATCTTATACCAGGATACACAGGTAAATCACCATCAACATACTTAACCATTATATATAGCCTACCTTTATCATACCCTTTATAAACCCTTGATATTTTACAGTGAAGGCAGCATTAATATAAGTTAATTGTCCGAGAACCAGATCCAGGAATATTAACCCATTCAGTACCTGTGATGCCCTTTTAACTATATTCTGGCAACTAAACTACAATTTTATTCAGCTTAGGAAGGACACATAGCTATTAAAAGGCTGCAGACTTATATAATATATATATATATATATATATATATATCGAAAGGGGTGAAGTCACAGAGTGTGAGGTGAAGCTGAACGGTCAGGCTATGGAGATCGTCAACTCTTTTAAGTATCTGGGCAGTGTGTTGAGTAAAGATGGGACTATGGATGAAGAGGTGCGGGAGAGGGTACAACAGGGGAAGAGGGTTGTAGGAACGCTAAAAGCAGTAACAAGAAATAGGGTGGTCAGTATGGAAGTGAAGAAGTCCTTGCATGACAGTGTGGTAATCCCGACACTGACTTACGGAAGCGAAGCATGGACGTTGGTTGAGAGACTCAGACCAAGAGTGAGAGCAGTGGAAATTAATTACTTGAGGAGTGCGTGCGGAGTTACATGGAGGGATAGACAGACTAATGAGGAAGTAAGAAGGAGGTGTGGTGTGGAGGTAGATGTGCTGGAAAGTGTGAAAAGGAACAACTTGAGATGGTTCGGCCATATGGAACGTATGGAAAGCGAGAGAATGACTAAGAGGGTGTACGAGAGCGAGGTGGAGGGACAGAGGGGGAGAGGTAGACCGAATATGAGGTGGAAGGATGGAGTGAGGAACTACATGAACGAAGGCAGTGCTGGATGGGGGGAGGGGCGTCGACTGACTGGGGACAGAGGTGCTTGGGGGCGGTTCGTTCGTGGCCACCCCTTCGGGGATCACGGCGTCAGGCAATAGATAGATAGATAGATATATATATATTCCAACTACTCCCTCTCGGACGTAGGCTGAGAGCCTGTACATTCAACCGCTGTACATTCAACGGTGAAGCCCATTGTATTACCAGACCAGTGGCAAGTCCACTCCACCACACCTCCCCTATATTAATTAATACTTGTTGTGATGCCTCCCGGCGTTAGCAGAATGGTTGCGTGGGGCATTGCAGCTCGCTAGCGCTCGCCAGGATGGGGGGATAGGCTACAGTTGTCCTAGAATGATCTGCTTTATTTCATTAGTGTTGTCGTGCCACAGACAATCTAGAAGTGGTCTTTGTTTTAGTGTGTGGCCGGGCCTTATATTTTATATTCGCTATAATATAAATGTTGCTTGTGTGGGAGGCGAGCGAGAGAGTGTGAAGGAGTACACCCAGCAGCATGGTGAGCTATGACACGGCTCGCTTGGGCGCTGACGGCGTTGGCGGCCGGGTGGTCAACTAGTCCCTTCCCGTCGCTGCCTCGTGTTTTTTACCAGCTCAGAGCTTGCCTGACACGCGTATCGCCTACATCCTTTGCAATTCTGTTCCCCATACTCGCTACTTTGCATACTATTTCTCTCTCGACTTCTCCTTTCTCATTCTCTAATCTTCATTAAACTCAACATCCCTTCTGGTTTCAGCATAGACGTTCACCGTCGACCAGTCGTATTGTACGCGAAGCTCTCAGATATTTCCATGTATTAGGTTAAGGAGGTATTATGCTTTATTGAGGTTTAGAGAGACGGACTTTTCCGTATGTGTCCTCTCTCGGGAAGGTTGTAGACCGGTATATGTCTCCCTTGCAAGGTGTTGAGTGATTCTTCTTGGTTATCAAAAGCTAGACTAGGGGTAAGGTTACTGTGTCGTTGTCTCCGATGTGTGCAGTGTTAGCTAAGCTCTGCACGACATCGACAGGTACTGTGGGAGCCTAAGTTGTCTTCGGGTTGGTTTACTTTGCGAGCACAGCGCTGTGGTGTGAGAGGGCCATAGCCTATCCCTCACAACATAGTGCTGCCTCTTTGTGTTGACTTCTGAGGTATCGCCAGGATAGAGCTAGGTACTAGAGACCTAGATTTATCAAGAGAACATCCCCGTCATATAACGTAATCTTCATTATACCACCCTTGGACAACGTTAGGCTACGAGCCGCATGCTCGCCCATTGTTGCCCTGCCTGGATACCCCAGCTAGACTTTATTAACTGAGCAGACACTGGTTAGATATAAGCCCCATTATTATATGTATGCAGCATTATTATTCACTGCACTTTTGAGCCGAGGTTGTTGTTGAGTTGCACAACCCGAGTAGGCTGTTGCGTTGTGTCACAAAGCATTTCTTTAGTTGTCGAGCATTACTACCTTTGCGCAGTCTTTATTATTCGCCTGCCTATTATTACTATATATCCTAGCATTTATTGTGACCCGTATTCTGCATTATAATTGTTCAAGATTCTTTACGAACATCTTCCCAGCATCAGACTTATTTCAGAAGTTTCCAGTTGATGTTGCAGGACTAGCATTGCACTTTCTTTAATACAGGAGTGCCAGTTATTTGAGTATCTACCGTAACGTTAATTAATCACGTTAACTATCTTTTCTTTGTGTAACATAATCGAGTAATCTTTTACTGTTTGAGAATAGGCTGTTTCATTGAGCGTCAGCCTAGTGTGTGTGCACCAGTTACCGAGTCATAGGATACCTCGTTGTCCAGGCATGACTCAGGGCGGTAATGGTGTTTTGTTTTCCAGTGTTTAAGGCAGGGGTTGGATCTAGTGTTACCGTTGTTGCTTTTTGCCATTATCTAGTCCAATGTTGAAGATCCCTGTGTCTTTGAGAACCTGGATCGTAACAAATGGCGACCTAGCTCAGGATCTTGTGAACTAAGAGATAATTGCAGGATTGTTGTGGTCATTTGTTTTATTGAGGAATATAGTGGGCACGTTGGATTTTTTTTGGCAAAGTAGTATAGCACTTGAGAGTCTTCAGACATTTTTGGCAAGTGAATAGTGCTACATAGGAGCTTGGGTGCTTCTTCTTTTTTTATAAACGTGAGAATTTTTGATGGACACAATGGGAGACGAATCAGATCATACTGTGGGCTCAGGGAATGATGCAGGCTCTGATGGGCAGATGCCCGGGGGGTTAGTAACTAGTGAGGAGGCCGCAAAGAAGTTTTTGGAGGTGCTTATAACAGCTGATCGACTAGAGGGAATTAGCAAGTATGGTCTACAGTGTTTGGCTCCCCTCATGGGGCTTAAGGTGGCTCATGGCATCAAGAAGAACGATTTGAGGGCTTGCGTACTGGGGGCGGCTAGTGAGGTCCAGGGTGGAGAGGGCGCTCGGGGACTTCTGCTCGAGCCCCCCCTCCACTCTACTCCCATCGGGACCTCTAGGATGCCGGAGTTTAGTACGTTCCCGCAGGCCAATAGCCGCTGGCAGCGTGGTTTAGGATCGCTGGGTGGGCCTCCAATAGTTGCACCTCCTCCTCAAGGTTTCACTACAGAAATGCTCTTCCAGCTTGAGATGGCTAAGATGCAGGCTGAGCGTGAGGAACGTCTCGAACTCGCTAAGATAGAGGCTATGCAACAGGCTGATCTCGAACTCGCTAAGGCTAAACAACAGACTGATCTCGAACTCGCGAGAATAAAAGCCCAGTCGGAGGCTGAGTCTACTAGGTACCGTGCAGATATCGATCTTGAGAAGACTCGGGTGGAAACGACAGGGCAACGTCTCGGTGGTGGGAATTGTGGGCATGATCAGTCTTTGTCGCACCTGTTGAAGCTAGTCCCTGTATTTGATGAGTCGGGTGTCACCGAATTTTTCATGAGATTCGAGAAGAAGTGCCAGGAACACCAGTGGCCTGGGGAGAAGTGGGCAGCCCTTGTTTCCTCTAGACTTGTGGGCAAGGGACTCAAGGCTTATGATGCATTGCCTATAGAGTCGTGTGTTATCTATGAGGAACTCAAGGAGGCTGTCCTGAGAGCATACGAACTACAACCAGAGACGTACAGGTTGAAGTTCCGGGGTGTTACCAAGGGTCGGGAGAGCACCTTTTTGGAACATGCCCGGGAGCTGTCTGATGCTTTTGGGAATTGGCTGAGGTCGGAGAAAGCTACTACGTTTGACGACATTAAACAGTTGGTGCTTTTAGAGCAGTTTTTTAAATGCACGGGCGGCGACCTGACGTTAAACCTGAAAGAAAAGCAACCAAAAACTCTACAGGAGGCAGCTGAGATGGCTGACCTCCGGCTATCACTAATTCGTGGGTGCGGGTCTACGCAGCGTAGTGAGGCAGGTAACAAGGGGCGTGATGCCCCACCCCTCCGAGTTAGTGGTATACCTTATGCAAACAAGTACAAGAGCCATGATACCAAGACTGACCACAAGACTAGCACCGTCCCGTTTAAGAAGGGGCCGGGCCCTTCCCAGTACCAAGGGAAGCCCAAAGGGGAGTTGGAGTGTTATCATTGTCATAAAAAGGGGCACTTTGCAAGAGTCTGTCCTAGCAAACCACCTACAGCAGCTGTGTCTTTGGCCTGCAACATTGGTGTGTCTCCGAAGTCGTCTGAGTTTGCCCGGGGCAGTTCGTCAGAGGATGAGGCACAGCCATTGCAGAAGCACCTGGGAGGCTCGAACCCTGCTCGGGATGTTTTTTGCGACCATAGAGGGCGGGGTTGCGTGATGTGGGCGGGGCGCAAGCATGGAGTAGAGGTCTTGCGTGATACAGGTGCTTCCCAGACTCTGATGAAAAACTTGACTGGCTACCCTATAAATGCGGCTCGGGTGGTAGTGGTGCAGGGTATTAATGCAACTCGGTCATACCCGCTGGTGCGGTTGGAGTTGGAGGTGGATGGTGTGGCACGTGAATTGGATGTCGGGATTGTGGAGAAACTGCCAGTGGAGGGCGTCGACCTTCTCGGCAACGACTTTGCAATGCCCGCTTCTGAAGTTCTACCCTTAGTCGTTGCCGAGAGGCCGGCCGACGTGAGTAGGGAAGAGCAAGAGTGGGTCGAGCGGTGCCAGACACAATCCATGGCGTGTGATGTCACCCGAGCTCGGGCAGCTAAAGTGTCACAGCCTAGTCCTCCGTCTTCAGACCAGCGGAGGAACGATCAACAGGAGGAGGCTAAAGCTGGAGTTTGGTTTTAAGAGTTTTGACTCGGCGGCTCTCCTGGGTGATTCAGTATTAGCACCATTACTTAATTCTGGAGTAGCCCCTGGGCCTGTCATCGAGAGTGATGAGGCTGGGCATGACGAGACTCCACGACAGCAACGTTATGTACATCGAGAGAGACAGAGGGAGCAGCCCAGTATCGGGGAAGGTCATGCATTGCTCCGGGAGCAGTTAGATCGCTTGGCACCCTCAGATATACGTCGGTTGCAACTAGAGGACCCTGAGCTCCAAACGTGTGCTAATGGAGCTGTAGAGCTCGACGAGGACGGCGATGCACAGCCAGGAGATTTTTTTTATTTAGAAGGCATCCTCTATAGGCGTTTTCAAGACACTAAACATAGTTGGCAAGAGGGGTCCGGAGTAGTGGACCAGTTGGTGGTGCCACGGGAGTGCAGGGATAGTCTACTGAGGTTGGCGTATGACGTACCACTGGCAGGACATCTAGGGGTGAGAAAAACGGTGGCGGCTTTAGAAAAATTGTTTTGGTGGCCGGGGTTGAAGGGGCAGGTAGTAACCTGGATAGCAATGTGTCATACGTGCCAGAGGGTTGGAAAACCTAACCAAACAATTCCGAGAGCCCCGTTGCACCCCATTCCTGTCAGTGGACCGCCCTTCAGTAAGGTCATCATTGATATGGTCGGACCCCTACCCCCTACTAGTGCCGGTAATAAATTTCTATTAACTATCATGGATGTGGCCACTCGTTATCCTGATGCATATCCAATGAGAAATGGCACGGCGAAAACTGTTGTCCGGAACCTGCTCTTGTATTGCTCGCGGTATGGTTACCCGCAAGAGGTGCAATCGGACCAAGGTTCTAATTTTACATCTAATCTGTTCAAACAAACTATGATTCAGCATGGCATCAGCACTGTCGTCTCTTCTGCGTATCACCCGGAGAGTCAAGGGGTGTTGGAGAGGTGGCACGCCACGCTGAAAAGCATGCTTCGATGTTACTGCGCAGAGAACGGAAAGGATTGGGATCTTGGTCTGCCGTATGTTTTGTTCGCGGCAAGAGAAGTACCTGGAGAGAGTCTCGGTTTCAGTCCGAATGAGCTTGTTTTCGGGCATCAGGTGAGGGGCCCTCTCCACATGGTGAAGGAGATTTGGGAGGGTACCGCTAAGCCATGTTCTATGTTGAGATATGTCCTCGAGAGCAAGGAGAGAATGCTTAGAAGTCTGGAGCTGGCAGGGCGTAATTTGGTGAGTTCGCAGGCCCGTATGAAGGACAGGTACGATACTAAGGCGAAACTCCGGGAGTTTCAGGTAGGTCACGAGGTGTTGGTCCTGTTGCCTTTGTCAGGTCATCCTCTGGCTGCCAAGTACGCTGGGCCTTATCGGGTGGTGTCAAAGATCTCCGATCTAGATTACCTAGTTGCCACTCCAGACCGGAAGAAGCGTAACCAACTATGCCACATTAATTTGTTGAAGGAGTATGTGAGGCGCCCACCTGAGTCACTAGCTGTCCCTGTGTTGACCTGCCGCGGTCATGGTGGAGAAGGAGAGGGGGGCAGCAATGATCAGGTGGATGATAACTGGGATTGTCATGTCTCGGCTGATCAGTGGGCGGGGAATTCGAGCCAATGTGCGCACGATGCTCTGGCGCACCTGCCGGAGGAACAGCAGGTGGCAGTGCAGTGCCTGTTCGATTCATACCCCACTGTATTTGCCGAGCACCCAGGCCTCACTACTCAAGCGGTGCATGATGTCGAAGTAGGAGAGCACCCCCCCTTCAAGTCGATACCTTATCGGGTGCCACCCATTAAACTCCCAGCGCTCAGGGACGAGCTGGAGTATATGCTGGCGAGAGGCTTGATCGAGAAGGGGGCAGTACGGTGGACTTCTGTCACTCTGCAGCCCAAACCTGATGGAAAAGTTCGGTTCTGCATTGACTTTAGGCGGTTGAACGGGTTGACCCCCACCAATGCATATCCTCTTCCCCGGGTGGATGACAGTGTGGATAAGATCGGGAAAGCAAGGTACTTGACCAAGGTAGACCTCGTCAAAGGCTACTGGCAAGTACCACTGTCTGAGCGGGCTAAAGAGGTGTGCGGGTTTGTGGTGGATGGCAGTACTTACCGTTGCAACGTGATGCCATATGGTCTGAAAAATGCACCGGCCACTTTCCAGAGCTTAATGAACGACATCGTAGCAGACATCCCAAAACTGTACTGTCTACCTTGATGACGTGATCATTTATGACAACGATTTCCAAAGTCACTGTGAGCACATAGAAGCCTTATTTAGTCAACTTAGTAAAGCAGGCTTGGTGGTTAATCTGGGCAAGTGTGGCTTTGTTCAAGCCACGGTGCAGTATCTGGGGTTTGTGGTTGGGTTAGGGCAGGTGAGCCCGCCCCAACAGAAGATACAGGCTATCGACTTGTTCCCCAGGCTGACCACCAAGCGGCAGATCATGAGATTTTTGGGCATGATTGGGTATTACCGCCGCTTTATAAGAGGCTATTCTACTGTGTTAGCTCCTTTGACAGATCTACTAGCTAAAGATAAAAAGTTCCGCTGGGCACCTGAGTGTGAGCAGGCGTTTCGAGTAGTTAAACACCTTTTATGCACTCACCCTATCCTCAGGGCCCCGGACTTTGAACGACCATTTCAGTTGGCGACTGATGCCAGCGGAGTAGGGGCTGGTGCCGTACTTTTGCAGACAGACGAGGAAGGTCTTGAGCATCCAGTCAGTTTCTTTTCAAAGAAATTTAATTCAGCACAGAAAAACTATTCGGTTGTTGAAAAGGAACTGGTGGCAATCGTGTTAGCGCTCAGACACTTTGAGGTCTATGTTCCTGCATATGGGCCAGTCGTGGTAGTGTATACCGACCACCACCCGCTTAAATTCCTCAATCAATTCCACAACCGGAATATGAGGCTGACCAGATGGTCGCTCATGTTGCAAGAGTACAACTTAGACATTCGCCATATTGCCGGTTGTGAGAATGTGATTGCGGACTGTCTGTCGCGGGTGGAGGATCCGGGGTAGCCTACCACAGTATGTTGATATAGCCTCCTGTCTTGGCTCGTGGTGAATTTTTGCGCTGGTGCTTGTTGGCTCGCGTGTGTAGCATCAGCGTAGGGTCGCAGGGCAGGAGTTGTTGGCTTTGATTAGAAGAAAATTAGGCTACATCTATAGTAGCCGCCAAAAAACAACATTAAAATAAAATATGAAAAATTAAATAAAAACTTTCTTTTTAATAATTAATTTTAAGATAATATTGTAGCTGAGTACTGAGTGCAGATGATTTTCCCTCAGTAGGCTGTGCTTCTTAAAGCTCGGTCTGGGAGCACAATGTTATGAATTAATGTATTATATTTGGGAAAGGTGATAAGATTTTTTTTATATAAAAATTTTGTTGTATTTTTTTTTGAGGAGACTGAGCTTGGATTCCATGAGTGGCAGAGTGGTTAGGAATGGCAGATTTTAGCGACATTCTGCCTGTTCAGATATGGGCTCATGGTTGAGTGTCCCATATCTTGGGGGGGGGGGGTGTGACGCCTCCCGGCGTTAGCAGAATGGTTGCGTGGGGCATTGCAGCTCGCTGGCGCTCGCCAGGATGGGGGGATAGGCTACAGTTGTCCTAGAATGATCTGCTTTATTTCATTAGTGTCGTGTTGCCACAGACAGTCTATAAGTGGTCTTTGTTTTGGTCTGTGGCCGCGCCTTATATTTTATATTCGCTATAATATAAATGTTGCTTGTGTGGGAGGCGAGCGAGAGCGTGTGAAGGAGTACACCCAGCAGCATGGTGAGCTATGACACGGCTCGCTTGGGCGCTGACGGCGTTGGCGGCCGGGTGGTCAACTAGCCCCTTCCCGTCGCTGCCTCGTGTTTTTTACCAGCTCAGAGCTTGCCTAACACGCGTATCGCCTACATCCTTTGCAATTCTGTCCCCCATACTCGCTACTTTGCATACTATTTCTCTCTCTCGACTTCTCCTTTCTCATTCTCTAATCTTTATTAAACTCAGCATCCCTTCTGGTTTCAGCATAGACGTTCACCATCGACCAGTCGTATTGTACGCGAAGCTCTCAGATATTTCCATGTATTAGGTTAAGGAGGTATTATGCTTTATTGAGGTTTAGAGAGACGGACTTTTCCGTATGTGTCCTCTCTCGGGAAGGTTGTAGACCGGTATATGTCTCCCTTGCAAGGTGTTGAGTGATTTTTCTTGGTTATCTAAAGCTAGACTAGGGGTAAGGTTACTGTGTCGTTGTCTCCGATGTGTGCAGTGTTAGCTAAGCTCTGCACGACATCGACAGGTACTGTGGGAGCCTAAGTTGTCTTCGGGTTGGTTTACTTTGCGAACACAGCGTTGTGGTGTGAGAGGGCCATAGCCTATCCCTCACAACATAGTGCTGCCTCTTTGTGTTGACTTCTGAGGGATCGCCAGGATAGAGCTAGGAACTAGAGACCTAGATTTATCAAGAGAGCATCCCCGTCACATAACGTAATCTTCATTATACCACCCTTGGTTAGGCTACGAGCCGCATGCTCGCCCATTCTTGCCCTGCCTTGATACCCCAGCTAGACTTTATTAACTGAGCAGACACTGGTTAGAGATAAGCCCCATTATTATATGTATGCAGCATTATTATTCACTGCACTTTTGAGCCGAGGTTGTTGTTGAGTTGCACAACCCGAGTAGGCTGTTGCGTTGTGTCACAAAGCATTTCTTTAGTTGTCGAGCATTACTACCTTTGCGCAGTCTTTATTATTCGCCTGCCTATTATTATTATATGTCCTAGCATTTATTGTGACCCGTATTCTGCATTATAATTGTTCAAGATTCTTTACGAACATCTTCCCAGCATCAGACTTATTTCAGAAGTTTCCAGTTGATGTTGCAGGACTTTCTTTAATACAGGAGTGCCAGTTATTTGAGTATCTACCGTAACGTTAATTAATCACGTTAACTATCTTTTTGTGTAACATAATCGAGTAATCTTTTACTGTTTGAGAATAGGCTGTTTCATTGAGCGTCAGCCTAGTGTGTGTGCACCAGTTACCGAGTCATAGGATACCTCGTTGTCCAGGCATGACTCAGGGCGGTAATGGTGTTTTGTTTTCCAGTGTTTAACCTCTGAAGTGCGCATGGGGGTAATTGGAAACGTCCCCCTGTGCTGACGTATTTGAGGTG
The DNA here is from genome assembly GCA_032716605.1 of Paralithodes platypus. Lineage (NCBI taxonomy): Eukaryota > Metazoa > Arthropoda > Malacostraca > Decapoda > Lithodidae > Paralithodes > Paralithodes platypus. The sequence continues at coordinate 38,701,717 of CM064582.1, read as the reverse complement.
TTTCCGTCACTAAAATATTCATTGTGCCATTAATAGCATTAATACTTATCCATATGCGCCTATTATGGGTTGATTATAAAGGTATTAACCTGAAACAACAATAAAACGAGTGAAAACAGCGTTTGGATGGTCAAAATCGGAGATATAGCCCGCGAGTTGTATAATGTATGGGTGAGGCAATCTGCTTTCCCGCCAATTTCCCCCAAGGCCACTGAGACACAGTCGATCGATACTCTCTCTCTCTCTCTTGCACTCGCTTGCTATCAGTGATGACCACACCCTCCAATCGGATTTCTAATGTTAGCACGAAAATATACCTCAGAATAAGGGAATAACAGGGAAAATAGGTGATAACTGAAGGAGAGGAGGAAAGTGGGGAAGGAGGGGAGGTAGAGGACTGAGATTTTGCATGGCCCAGGGGCCAAAAAAAAAAAAAAAAAAAAAAAAAACAAAATATTTTTTTTTCGATGTCAAAAGTTGATTTTTTTTTTCTCTGACTCTTAAGAGTCTCCCCGCAGTGCGCCGGGGGAACTCTTAAGAGTCTCCCCGCAGCTCCCGGGTTAAGGCAGGGGTTGGATCTAGTGTTACCGTTGTTGCTTTTTGCCATTATCTAGTCCAATGTTGAAGATCCCTGTGTCTTTGAGAACCTGGATCGTAACATTGTAACTACTATAGATCCTTCCTAAGCTGAAATACATTGTCTATATATAGTATACATATAAGGATTTCATTGGTATTGAAAGGGTTAAACAAATATAAGTGTTTGTATCAACATAACATTTTCCTGACTATGACTAAACTTGAATCACAGTGAATCACTTTGTTTGACACTCTTCTTAACACTAGCTCAGCCAACATTTGCAGACAACTTATTGTCTTGTTATATTTAAATACTATTGAATTATTATTTTTTTTTCTTCGAGTAATATAATAATAATAATAGTTCTTAAAGCTAGCGCATGCTAAGCCAGCTAAGGATAGCCCAATAAGGCCGATTAGGCGTATTTCCATTGGGGTCCTGTACCCCATCCCCTTGCTCATGAGGGATGGTAATGACTCAGTGCTTGTGAAAAACCTTTAATGCGCCGAGCGTGGGCGCGATCCTGGGCCTTCTGGGTGGAAGTCCAGGACGCTAGTCACTACACCAGCGAGCCGCTGTAATGTATCATAGTTTGACTCTGGGTATAAAAGAAAGCCTCCCCAGACCCCCTTCAAAATAATATATATAAATTAAAATTGATAAATAAACAAATTAAAATTGATAAGTAAACAACAACAGATACCCTTTCAAGGTAAATTTGTACATTTTTTGGTAGAAATATGTCCCAGCCAATGGCCAGTTTCTGTTATTATGCAGGATTTGCTATCGCTTGCCCAGACAAATTCAATACCTGAATGGGACAAACCATCATTTGATCCCCAAACAAATGAGGCAAAATGGTTGTTTAAGGGGGTAGGGTTTATTTATTGGTTCATTTATATATTTTATTTGTTTAGCTTGCTCCATAGACCTCCATTAAGCTTAACAAATACTTCCCTAAGATCTCCTTTCAAAATAACTTTGTACATTACTCGGTAGAAAAATGTCCCGGCCGAAGGCCAGTTCCTTCTAAATTATAGGCTCATTGTCGCTCACCAAGTCAAAATCAACACAAAAATGACACGAATGTTCTTAATATTAAAAAAGGAAAGAGGCAAAATTTCCTAAAATCGCCTAACTAATGTGTCAAACTACTTAAAATCTGAAGTTAATGGAGCTAAACATGAGGGAGAAGGGGGCCCAGAAAGAAAAAAAACTGTCTCCCCTTAATGTCTAATATATTATACTACTTCGTTGCCTATGTCTCACTGTGATATATATATATATATATATATATATATATATATATATATATATATATATATATATAGAGAGAGAGAGAGAGAGAGAGAGAGAGAGAGAGAGATATATGGGTTGTATATATATCTCATTTATCCCCCTGAGCTGTCACAGATTCTTTCTAAGCTTAACAAAATTGTTCAATAATAACCCTAATGTAATTAAATAAAGTGTCATTGTCTGCTGAAAGTGGTAATGTCATTGACCGTAATGTGAACACCAATATTTCCTGCAGATGCTGAAGGCTGGTGTAGACGAAGGTGATGTGAGGCGGGTCAGGGCAGCACTTGACCTTGGTGGTGACCCCAGTACCACGGTCACCAACACCGATAACACCACCTGGTGTACCTGGCTGCCCAGCTGGGTCACAGTGAGGTGGTGAAGATACTGTTGGAGGCTGGAGCTGGGAGGGTGGAGGGGGCTGGTAGTTACGCCCAGACACCACTGATGTTGGCTACCTGGGGGGGTCATGCCGAGGTGGTGAAGATACTGTTGGCTGCTGATGCTGACCCTCACGCCAGGGATGATTATGGTAGGTCTACCACTGTCTATCATACTATACATCACACTGTCTATCACACTATATATCACACTGTCTATCACACTGTCTATCACACTATACATCACACTGTATATCACACTGTCTATCACACTGTATATCACACTATACATCACACTATACATCACACTATACATCACACTGTCTATCACACTATGCTTCACACTGTCTATCACACTATACATCACACTGTCTATCACACTATACATTACACTGTCTATCACACTATACATCACACTGTATATCACACTATACATCACACTGGCTATCACACTATGCATCACACTGTCTATCACACTATACATCACACTGTCTATCACACTATACATCACACTATACATCACACTGTATATCACACTATACATCACACTGTCTATCACACTATACATCACACTGTCTATCACACTATACATCACACTGTCTATCACACTATACATCACACTGTCTATCACACTATACATCACACTGTCTATCACACTATACATCACACTGGCTATCACACTATGCATCACACTGTCTATCACACTATACATCACACTGTCTATCACACTATACATTACACTGTCTATCACACTATACATCACACTATACATCTCATATATATTTTTTTTACTTAACCCGTACAGCCCCAGCGACGCGTCTGACGCGTCGGCGATGTATGTAACGCACAGCCCCAGAGACGCGCCTGGCGCGTCACCCTAATTGCGCCGACCGTAACCTCAGGTGTAGCCACTCAAGAGGGCTCAGATTTGTATGGGAACTGTGTACGTATCCCACGCAACCGTGCCGATGGTTGAAAACTCTCAAAGTCCACGTGCGTGCGCGTGAGCGCGCAATAACCTGTTTTTTGGGGGGTAATTGCCTTCAATTTCTTACTCTTGTAAAATACGTTTTCGGGGGCTCTGTAGGACCATTTTTAACACCTTACGAGCGGCCTATGCGGTTTATTTATGTGTACCGCCCAGCGGGGTGTTTTTAGCCAAAATAGGGCTGTTTACGTGATCATTTTCATGCCTAAATAAGACCCAGAACGTAAAACAAGTACCTATCCCTGAAAGGGCATAAACAGAGCTTTCGAATGACACCATAACGATCCTTGTGTGATGGATAGTTTTCTTGCAATAACCGTGCAACGCGAGTGCAAAAAGCAGGTAATTCGGTACTTTCGGTACATAATTGAGTATGTAGCGAGTGAGAGAGGGAGGAGGGAGCTGAGATTTGTGTCAGTAGGTTCGCCGCGGTGGTCTGGAGCAGTCATACGCTCGCTAGTCTCCTGCCACCACTTGTCTCTCTCTCTCAGCCACATTACGTGCTGAAATTGCCACTCGAGTTATGTCGAGCGCCGCCACATAGTCCAGCTTTATTTAACTCGACTTAAGTGGTGGGCCGCTTTTTAAGGGTTAAAGCTTTTTGAGCGGTTTTCCATTTTTTTTCCTTCATTCCTAACCCATTCGCTATTGTTTCTGGAATAAAACAATTTTTTGAAAACCGGCCGGATTCTGGTGAACAAACATTACAAAACTAGCCGGGGCTGGACGGGTTAAATGAATATTGATACATTTTTGGTACTTCTTGAATTTTATTTCATGCTTGTATTTGAACACCTTAACCCTTTCTGTACCGGTGATATACTTTTCAAGACAAAATGGCAACTATTAGACGATTTTGTACAGCTTAGGAAAGATGTCTACCCATTAAAAGGCTACAAAATATCTCAATTAATCCCTTTAGCTACCATATATCCACCCTAAGCTTCATAAACTATCTCAATTAATCCCTTTAGCTACCATATATCCACCCTAAGCTTCATAAAATATCTCAATTAATCCCTTTAGCTACCATATATCCACCCTAAGCTTCATAAAATATCTCAATTAATCCCTTTAGCTACCATATATCTACCCTAAGCTTCATAAAAGATCTCAATTAATCCCTTTAGCTACCATATATCCACCCTAAGCTTCATAAAATATCTCAATTAATCCCTTTAGGTACCATATATCCACCCTAAGCTTCATAAAATATCTCAATTAATCCCTTTAGCTACCATATATCCACCCTAAGCTTCATATAATCGTCTAATGAAGCTGAAATCAAATAAACTAGACGTTGCTGGTACAGAAGGGTTTAAGGGGGTAGTACTTGCTTTTCTGGTCTCCTTTCTCCCTCATATTTAGCATAATTGTTTTGAGGTTTTAACACCTTACGAGCGGCCTATACGGTTTATTTATGTGTACCGCACAGCGGGGTGTTTTTAGCCAAAATAGGGCTGTTTACGTGATCATTTTCATGCCTAAATAAGACCCAGAACGTAAAACAAGTACCTATCCCTGAAAGGGCATAAACAGAGCTTTCGAATGACACCATAACGATCCTTGTATGATGGATAGTTTTCTTGCAATAACCGTGCAACGCGAGTGCAAAAAGCAGGTAATTCGGTACTTTCAGTACATAATTGAGTATGTAGCGAGTGAGAGAGGGAGGAGGGAGCTGAGATTTGTGTCAGTAGGTTCGCCGCGGTGGTCTGGAGCAGTCATACGCTCGCTAGTCTCCTGCCACCACTTGTCTCTCTCTCTCAGCCACATTACGTGCTGAAATTGCCACTCGAGTTATGTCGAGCGCCGCCACATAGTCCAGCTTTATTTAACTCGACTTATGTTGCTCGCCGCTAATTATGGGTTAAGACGTTCGTTCCGTTAGTTTGGCGATTTTGAGACCTTTCGCCACATTTTGTTGTCAATTTTCAGACCTTTCGTGCAATTTAGGGGTCGATTTTTCCTGGCGAGCGATAGCGAGCCTGGAATTCTAAAAGGAATCGGCCTTTGGCCGGGACATTTTTCTACCGAAAAATATTCAAATTTATCTTCAAAGGGGGTGTTTTTCTAAGCTTGATGGAGGTCTAGCGAGGAAACTAAAAAATAAAAGAATAAATAGACCAACAATCCAGCCAGTAGCCCCTTAAAAAGTGTGCCATGCAAGGTATGAGGCTTTGAGGGGGATTCCCCCGTAGGTCAACACATAAGGCTCCCTGGATTAAGAGTAATAATTGTATATTTAGATGGTAAATATATATATATATATATATATATATATATATATATATATATATATATATATATTCTCTTTCAAACAGACGAGGTTAAAAGCAATAGCAGTTTCAGCATTCAGGATTTTATTGTTACAGCTTTCAATAGTTCTAACAAATTTCCTCTGGGGTTCAGAGATGAGGTACAACAGGTTAGCAAAATTCATGGTGGATCCAACGTTTCACAAGTAAACATCTTGCATCTTCAGGGAATGGAGAGGTAATGATTAGAATAGGGACAAAGCATCATATTTATACAAAATTCGAGGATCAAGAATAGGGAGGTGGGCTACTGGGTGTGGGGTGGCTGTTCATTGGTGGAAGGCAGTCTATTCGCGAGACGGGCACTAAATCTTATCGGTGGTTGGTTGTTGGCTGTGGGTGGCTGTGATTGGTTGGTGTTGTCAGTTGTGTGCTGAGCGCGGAAGGGTAAGTGAGGGGGGCACAGGGCGAGAGGAAGGGGGGCAGTATGCCTGTAGCGCTTGCCTGAAGGAAGAATTTGAAGGTCTTGTGTTTGGTTGTTGATGCTGGGGTTGAGTGTTTGGATGTATAGAGCTTCTAAAATAGCTAGTCTTCTGGGGTCTGATTCTTTGTCGAGTATGGTGGTTTGTTTGTCTAGGTCGGCGCGAGTTAGGGCAAGATGGTGGGGGGCTTGATAGTGATCTTTTATAGCGCCAGATTGAAGGTGGAGGGTTAGTCGATGGGAAAGGCGAGTCTGTGTCATTCCAACATAGGATAGGGGTCCACAGTCCCCAGAGGTGCAAATATGCTGGTATATCACAAGATCGTCTTTCGGTTGGTTGGTGGAAATGGGGCGGTTACGGAGGACAAGGTTGGAGGTCTTAGGAGATTTGTAGTAAATAATGAGTTTTATTTTATTGTCAGGGTTGGTGGGGAGGACGTTTTTGTGAATTATTTCTTTCATAATGGATTCGTCTGTTGTGTGGTCGGAAGACATGTAGTTTCTGTAGAAAAATGTAATGTCATTGGCCGGGTTGGTGCTAGGGGGGTCTTGTTTGTACCATTTTTCTAGGTGGTGGTTGATGGCATTGGTGACGCCAGTGTTGGAATACCCATTGTTGACTAGGACCTGAGTGAGCCTTTCCAGTTCATTGTGTGTGTCATACCAGGTGGTGCAATGGGTGAGGGCTCTCCTGACATAGGCGGCGATGGTGGACTGATGGTATCGTTTAGGGCATTCACTTTCCCCATTAAGACATTGGCCATTGTTAGTAGGTTTGGTGTACACTGTAGTTTTGAAGCCGTGGTTGTGGAGGGAGACAAGGAGGTTGAGGAAGGGTAGATGTCCATCGGTGGTTTCTTCGTATGTGAAGTTGAGTCCGGAGGCGGCCATGAAGCGCTGCTGGAGGTCCCTGAGTTCGCCCAGATCCTTCACCCACACGAAGATATCATCGATGTACCTACAGTAGACAGTGGGCCGGTGGGCAGCCAGGAGTTCCTCTTCGATAGTTCCCATGAAGAAATTGGCGAACAGGACCCCCAGGGGGCTTCCCATCGCTACACCGTCGATTTGCTGGTACATATTCCCGCGGGGGCAGAGGAAAGGGGACTCCTTGGTACATAGTTCCAAGAGCGTCTTCAGGGCCTTCTCCGGGATGTCCAGGGGGGGCGTATTAGGGCTGTGGTAAACTCGACGTAGGATAAAATCTATGGTCTTGTCAACGGGCACGTTGGTAAACAAACTCTCTACGTCGAGGGAGGCGATGATGTGGTCGTTAGCTGGGGGGGCATCTCGTAGAATTTCTAGGAAGTCATAAGCAGAGTTGAGGTTGTATTGCCGTGGAACAAAAGGGGTGAGGAGTTTGTTCAGGGCCTTGGCGGTCTGGTAGGTAGCAGTAGGGATCTGTGATATGATGGGGCGGAGGGGGTTCCCGGGTTTGTGGGTTTTTATAGTACCGTAAGCATAACCAGGGGTGAATTCGCCGATGAGTTTCGGACCCCTATCCTATGTTGGAATGACACAGACTCGCCTTTCCCGTCGACTAACCCTCCACCTTCAATCTGGCTCTATAAAAGATCACTATCAAGCCCCCCACCATCTTGCTCTAACTCGCGCCGACCTAGACAAACAAACCACCATACTCGACAAAGAATCAGAACCCAGAAGACTAGCTATTTTAGAAGCTCTATACATCCAAACACTCAACCCCAGCATCAACAACCAAACACAAGACCTTCAAATTCTTCCTTCAGGCAAGCGCTACAGGCATACTGCCCCCCTTCCTCTCGCCCTGTGCCCCCCTCCCTTACCCTTCCGCGCTCAGCACACAACTGACAACACCAACCAATCACAGCCACCCACAGCCAACAACCAACCACCGATAAGATTTAGTGCCCGTCTCGCGAATAGACTGCCTTCCACCAATGAACAGCCACCCCACACCCAGTAGCTCCGCCCACCTCCCTATTCTTGATCCTCGAATTTTGTATAAATATGATGCTTTGTCCCTATTCTAATCATTACCTCTCCATTCCCTGAAGATGCAAGATGATTACTTGTTAAACGTTGGATCCACCATGAATTTTGCTAACCTGTTGTACCTCATCTCTGAACCCCAGAGGAAAATTGTTAGAACTATTGAAAGCTGTAACAATAAAATCCTGAATGCTGAAACTGCTATTGCTTTTAACCTCGTCTGTTTAAAAGAGAATCTATTACCTGGCTATACTAACATATATATATATATATATATATATATATATATATATATATATATATATATATATATATATATATATATATATATATATATATATATATATATATATATATACTGTATATTCTTTTTCAATAAATGAAAGGAAACACGCCTTATAATTATACATATAATAGTTTAATTTCAAAGGCATATGGTATATGTAATTAAAGTATGTAATAGTGATGATACAGTACAGTTGTTGTGTTGCAGGGAATGTTGCACTTCACTATGCAGCCCTGGAGGGTGACTATGACTGTGTGTCACTGTTGCTGCCACACACCAAGACTGACACCAGGGGCCAGTACGGCTGGACACCAGTACACTACGCCAGTATGGGCAACCATATTAATGTTGTGACCCAGCTGGGTGAGGCTGGCTGGAACCTCACTGCCCGGGCCAATGATAACAGGACAGCACTACATGTGGCAGCGCAACATGGCAGTGAAACCATATTTGAATATTTAGTTACCAAAGGTGGACTCAACCCCGAGGACCTGGACAGTTATGGACAATCAGCCATATACTGGGCACAGAAGGGTGGTCAACACCAGGTGCTGCAGTGGTTGAACAAACATCAAACCTCCACCTCCACCACTGCCACACCCTCCACCTCCACCACACCTACTACCATCAACACCATCACCACACAATCATCATCACACTCGAGAATGGCTTTAATGGTAAGTGATGGTAGGAAAACACTGACAGGTTGTGTAATAGTAACATCCATATCCATTCAGTTTATGATGGCGCATTTTCAGAGTTTATTGAGAAACCTATTACCCTTTGGAATCCTTTAAGTCGTTACAAACTTTGGCGACTATAACACACATCACATAGCCAATCTATATTTTGATGGGCGAGTGATAGCGAGCCAGTATGTTGGGGTGTGGGATGTTATTCTATAATTTTGTTTATGAACTTAGTGTGAGGGGAGGAGGAGGCCTGGGGGTGCGATTGTTTAGCATGATCTGGCTTGGGATCTGATGAGATTTTATTAATTATTATATTTTATTTATTTATGTATATTTTTAGTGAAGCAGGTATAACGCTGGTTGGGCTAGTATTTATATAATTTTTATAATTGCCAGAATATAATCAAAGAATGCCTCATGATATACTGCAGAGGTTAATATAATACCATTTAATTATTTTACCCAACACTATGCAAACTGATGGGTGTGAAAAGGGATATTAAAGTGTCCATAATAATCTACCCATATAAAGGTATATTGGTGGTAATATATCCATCTTATACCAGGATACACAGGTAAATCACCAGCATAATAATCTACCCATATAAAGGTATATTGGTGGTAATATATCCATCTTATATCAGGATACACAGGTAAATCACCATCAACATACTTAACCATTATATATAGCCTACCTTTATCATAAACTTTATAAACCCTTGATATTTTAGAGTGAAGGCAGCATTAATATAAGTTAATTGTCCGAGAACCAGATCCAGGAATATTAACCCATTCAGTACCTGTGATGCCCTTTTAACTATATTCTGGCAACTAAACTACAATTTTATTCAGCTTAGGAAGGACACATAGCTATTAAAAGGCTGCAGACTTATATATATATATATATATATATATATATATATATATATATATATATATATATATATATATTCCAACTAGTCCCTCTCGGACGTAGGCTGAGAGCCTGTACATTCAACCGCTGTACATTCAACGGTGAAGCCCATTGTATTACCAGGCCAGTGGCAAGTCCACTCCACCACACCTCCCCTATATTAATTCATCCTTGTAACAACTATAGATCCTTCCTAAGCTGAAATACATTGTCTATATATAGTATATATATATATAAGGATTTCATCGGTATTGAAAGGGTTAAACAAATATAAGTGTTTTTATCAACATAACATTTTCCTGACTATGACTAAACATGAATCACAGTGAATCACTTTGTTTGACACTCTTCTTAACACTAGCTCAGCCAACATTTGGAGAGAACTTATTGTCTTGTTATGTTTAAATGTTATTGTTTTTTTTTGTTTTTTTTTTTTTTCTTTTTTTTTTTCCAAGTAATATATCATACTTTGCCTATAGGTATAAAAGAAACCCTCCCCAGACCCCCTTCAAGCTAAAATACAAAAATAATTAAAATTGATAAATAAACAACAACGTATACCCTTTCAAGGTAAATTTGTACATGTTTTGGTAGAAATATGTCCCAGCCAATGGCCAGTTTCTGTTTTTATAGGCTTTGCTATCGCTTGCCCAGACAAATTCAATACCTGAATGGGACAAACCATCATTTGATCCCCAAACAAATGAGGCAAAACATCTTAAGAGGATAGTGTTTGTTTTTTTGGTCTATATATTTATATATATTTATATTTGAGATTCCTCGCTAGACCTCCTAAAACAAAAATACCACCTAGCCTCCTTTCAAAATACATTTGTAAATATTTCGGTATAAAAATGTCCCGGCCAAAGGCCGATTCCCTCTAAATTTCCAGGGTCGCTGTCGCTCGCCAAGAAAGAATCGACACCCAAATGGCACGGAAGGTCTTAATATTGACAAAGAAATGAGGCGAAAGGTCTAAAAGTCGACAAACTAATGGAACAAATGTCTAAAAATCTCAAAACCATTATGCTAAACATGAAGGAGAAGGGGGTCTAGAAAAAGCAACTACCTTCCCTTAACGTAAAACTAATGGGGTGGAACAATTAGGCGAAATGAAAGGAGCAAACACCCCAGTAATATAATAAGGTAGGATAGTTTAGAATATTTTCAACAAAAGTTCAGTTCCAGTATCTTATTAATATATTACACTTTAGTTATTATGCTGTGCATAATTATATAATTATAATATTATATTCAGCTTAGAAAGACTCCTGGTAGTGATGGTGGTAAGTGTGGCCAGATAGTGATTATAACTGGTAAGGTTGTTGTGTAAAGACCAGATATAAATAGTATACTGATGTGAGTCCTGGTATTATCTGCAGCATGATGTGTGGAGAGAGGAGGAGGGGAAGTATAAACACTGTGTGGCCAATACAAGAGGTGGTCAAGGAGGCTGGGTGACCATCATCCCCGAGGACTATGATGGTCATGGTCGTGATGAGTCAGGCAAGACACTGCTGCACCAGGCGGTGGACCTGGGCCAACCAGACGTGGTGAAGTACCTGCTGGACAACTCTTGTGTCTACCCCCATGTTGTTACTTATAATGGTGCCTCACCCACTGACCTGGCACTACAAGCAGGTCACACTAAGGTGTTGCAGGTCCTACAGTCTCACACCTGTACCAAGGTAGGTCACACTAGGTGATGCAGGTCCTACAGTCTCACACCTGTAGGCTACCAAGGTAGGTCACACTAGGTGATGCAGGTCCTACAGTCTCACACCTGTACCAAGGCAGGTCACACCAGGTTTTGCAGGTCCTACAGTCTCACACCAGTACCAAGGTAGGTCACACTAAGGTGTTGCAGGTCCTACAGTCTCACACCTGTACCAAGGTAGGTAACACAAGGTGTTGCAGGTCCTACAGTCTCACACCTGTACCAAGGCAGGTCACACCAGGTGTTGCAGGTCCTACAGTCTCACACCTGTACCAAGGTACAAAGGAGTACAAAGGAAATCAAGCAACAACAGATCTAGTGACCCTTCTAGGCTGCTTGTCCTCCAAAACACTGAGGATCAAGTGTCCAAACAGTGGTTTAGAGTGGGTAAGGGAACATTGGAAAGGGAACAAGGTAGGTCACACTAAGGTGCTGCAGGTCCTACAGTCTCACACCTGTACCAAGGTAGGTAACACCAGGTGTTGCAGGTCCTACAGTCTCACACCTGTACCAAGGTAGGTCACACTAAGGTGCTGCAGGTCCTACAGTCTCACACCTGTACCAAGGTAGGTCACACTAAGGTGCTGCAGGTCCTACAGTCTCACACCTGTACCAAGGTAGCTAACACCAGGTGTTGCAGGTCCTACAGTCTCACACCTGTACCAAGGCAGGTCACACTAAGGTGCTACAGGTCCTACAGTCTCACACCTGTACCAAGGTAGGTCACACTAGGTGATGCAGGTCATACAGTCTCACACCTGTACCAAGGTAGGTCACACCAGGTGTTGCAGGTCCTACAGTCTCACACCTGTACCAAGGTAGGTCACACCAGGTGTTGCAGGTCCTACAGTCTCACACCTGTACCAAGGTAGGTCACACCAGGTGTTGCAGGTCCTACAGTCTCACACCTGTACCAAGGTAGGTAACACCACTCTTAAATATCTAAGGAATTAACATAGTATAAAAAGTGTATATAAAATCATTGAGTATAATGACATTGATTATAGCTTTCTGTCCATATATTGAAAGGTTATATTACTACCAACATACTTTCGTAAGGGTATATTATTATGGACATTTTAATTGACAGTTTCATGCCATAATTAATTTACAGTGGGAAAATGAAAGTACCACTGCTAATACTACTACTAGCCTACTACTACTACTACTTTTTTTTTTCTACTACTACATTGATTTTTATTTAATATTTTTCATACATTTCATGTTACTACTACTACTACTACTACTACTTTTTTTTTTTTTTTTTTTTGTATTTAATATTTTTCATACATTTCATGTTACTACTACTACCATCACCACCTCCACCATCACTACCACCACTACCTTATATTTAATATTGTACACATACTAAATTTCACAAGCATCAGATGCTACTATTCTACACCATGCAACTTCAATCCAGTCTCCTTCCAATGCGACCCTCTGCCACTGCTGCCTCGTAGTCTACTTCTGCCACCGTCATTGGTTGTGGTGCAGACCTTCTTGTTCCCCGCAGGCATAGTAGTGCTGATCTGAGCAATGAGAAAGATAGACGGCATCTCATCCAGGCTACGACGTGGCTCCTAGGCTGTTGCTTCTTCTCTGCGATGATCTCTGCTAGCCTTGAATAGAAGCACTGGGCCCTGGGTCCCATCCCTCCTGATGTGGTGAAGACTAGTGGGGTAAAGCTGCCATGTTCGACTTGTAAGATCCTTTCTCCATATGGCCTGACCTTCTCTCGTTCGTTCCTCTTGTGTGCAGCCTCCAGAGACAGCTCGCTGTAGCTGTGGGCCATTGGGTCAAATACTCTTATGTCAAAGAACGCTCGCTGTGCATTTGTCCAAAAGCCTCTTGCACTAACGTCCAATCTTGCTTCAGTGGATGTGTTGGCCGTCCTGTGCTGCATGGTCTCTCCACCCAAGGGAATGAGTGATGGTTCGCTCACCACATCTCTACACACCTCCCTGAGCATGTTCGCTGTTATATCTCTTACTTCATCGTGCCTGATGCTGATGAATCCTCCTTTCTTACATATCATGGTGTGGTCTGTATCGTTGATGGTTCCACAAACGCATCGATCGGGCAGTCCTTCAATCGGCCAATCATACCTCAGTGCAATAGCATCATTAAATTCTTGTTTGTTGAGATTGAAGCTTTTTGCCTTGATTGGTAGTGTTGTCAGCCAATTTGAAGCGCCCGTTTCTTGTGCTATTTGTAGTTTTCTTGTTTGTCTCGGGTGAAGTTGTCCCATCAATTGTGCCAGGTCATTTTTCTGTGAGTTTTGCCTCTCTGACATGATGGTCTTTCTGATGTTGTAGATGTCTGCCTGGTCTACTTCACCGTCAGAATCTTGTGCTATGATACGGTCAGTGAGAGATCCTGTTATCTTTACCGAGTTCTGGTATTCCGTTACCGCCCTCTTCACTGGGTCGATGATTCCCATCCCTCCCAACCTAGGAGGCAGTGCGAGCAGCTCCCTCTCTGTATCATTCGGGGTGTGCGACTTTATCCACGCTGGGATGAGTTTGTCTCTGATGGCATCTTCCAGCGGTTGAAGTAATGCGCTGACATTTGGAACAGTTCTCATCAAGTAGGTCCAGCGATGTTTGACCCCATATGTGAATGCCGAATACGCGGCCTGTGGTTCCGTCTTTGCAATTTTGGCCAGTTTCTCAATTTCATTTACCCATTCTCTGACCTTCTCCTCTATGTATTTGTTCTTGAACTCTTCCGTGCCGATCATCGCCCCAAGGTGACGCTGTCCGTCCTTTGTTACTACCACTTCACTACCGCTGAAAGCTTCTACCGCCCTTTCATAATGTTCTGTTTTTACTATTAGTATTGACTTTCTGGCATTTGGATGGTACCCTATTTTTGGTCCTACCTCTGATATTTGTTCCCACCAGTGCTTGAGATTGTTGACTTTTCCCGCTCCAGTGAGATCGTCTGCATAGGCCACCTGCTTTACTTGCGTCGCCTCATGGCTTGTTAAGGTTAGCAAAACTGAGAGACCTAAGGCGTACATTGCCATTACTACTGGGTCACCTTGTGTGGTTCCTTCCATTGATTTCAGAGGTGTTCCCCTTTGTGTGTTCTGGTTGTTTACTATGAAGAGGTCCGCAGGCTTTTTATAGGTGTTCTCTACGTAGGTGGCAAAACTGGGGCATTTTACTTTGATGTTATGTATTGCCGTCTTTCTGTTGATGGTGTTAAAGGCGTTTGTTGCATCCACTAGCAGCACAGCTTCACAGTCCACTTGCTCATATATTTTTCTTATGGCATGAATTGCTGCCTCTCCCCCTGCTTGGTGGCCGGCACACACTTGGAGATTACTGGCCGCTGACCGCACATCGTCTTTCACCACTTCCATTATGCATTTTCCGATGATTCTTCTCAGCACTTCACCCACTCCTACTGGTCTGCATCCTGGATTCTTGTCTAAAGGTATTAGGCGACAAGCTGTGTAAGCCTCCAAATGTTGACAATTTTGGGTGGTCATCTTTCTTGCAAGAGCTGCCCGATCCCTACATAAGTCTGTTGCTGCTAGTCCGAAGATTGCTCTACTCAGGATTGTCCTCCAGCCATTTGCATCCAGCCCTGATAGGCCTGCACTGCCTTGTGTCCCTAGAGCCTTTTTCCAAATCATTTCGCCTGTGATTTGTTCGTATATGACGGTGTTCGGTGGTATATAATCACCCTCTAGCCTTTGACTCTCGTGGACACTAGGTTGTGGATGTTTCTCTTTCAAAATTTGGATGGTTTCTCTTGTGATAGGCAGCAACCCACAAGCTGCCTCCTTTGTCAGGGACCTTATTGCAGGCGCCACTTTTCCTTGCCTCATCTGGTCGCCGAATCTCCTGGCCTCGTCTTCATTGTTTTTCTTTTTTTGCCTCCGCCTGCCTAGTCTCCCTTGTAATGTTCTGGCTTCATTGAGTAAGTCATCCATCTTGTTCTCATTCCATAATTTCATTCTTCTTGTTAGCGCAGTCACATTTTCGCCTTGATTAGATTTGTGGTGAGTTTTTTGCAAGAAGAGATGTGGAATGCTGAAAATTATCTTGAGAACATACGGGGCTAAAGATGTGTCATAGACATAGTTATAAATGAGCTTTGTCATATCGTTCAGCATGTTGGTGGTGGCACCACATTTTGGAGGGTTGAAAAAGTTGTGTGCAGACCAATATACTATTTCTGAGTACGTTGCATCAATCCAAATTCTTACTTCCTCTTCCCGTAATCCTTTCCAGAGTATGTTTCCGCCTCTGCCTGCTTCATTTGGCCCCCTTGGAGGCCTGCCATCCTCTCTTCCATCTCGGTTGTCGTCTCCCTCTCTTGTGTCTCTTGTTGGCTCCTCATTACTTTCCGCTTCTTGGGGTTCTTCTATCTCTCTTGGGGCCCTTGAGTCCCTTGCTACTCCCCTTATTGTTTCGGGTTCCCTGCCACCCTGACAGCCTCTTTCATCTGCCTCCCGTCGCTCACTCTGGGAATTTGCTGCCGTCTCTCCACTCGTTCCTGTTCTACCTAAAGGGTTACGACAATTGTCTCCTTTATTACAGTTTGTGCAAATTTTATTTCTCTTCACACAACTGCAATGCTCACAGTTGTGTTCATGTTTGGTACATATGCAGCATTTTTTGTAATTTTTTGACCTTTGTGATGGAGCCTCGTCTGAGCTGTCCTCGTCCTCCATCTTATCCTTATCTCATTATTATATCCACATTTCTGTCCGTTCCTCTACTAAGTCCTTAAATAGTAGGTCTAAGATAACTGTAGGCAGGTACACAGGTCCTAACGAATATTCTAGGAAACTATTAAGCAGTGCTTAACTAAGAAGATGATTTGTGTCCAAAAATCAGTATTACTTAGATAATTATAAGTTTACCTTATCGTCCGTACATAGCCTGTGTAGCAACACTCAAAAATATTTCGGTATGTCTACATATATTGTTGTACTACAGTGTTTATTTCCTATTAGTATGATTGTTTGTCATATTTATATACTACTACTACTACTACTACTACTACTACTACTACTACTACTAAATGAAAGTACCGCTGCTAATACTACTACTAGCCTACTACTACTACTACTACTATATTAATAATAATAATTAAAGTTGCAAGCAACGTTGTCCGGGGTTCGACGGTTTTGCAAGCAGGGTATTGTGTTGGATACAAATGCTGTGTCACAGATATCAAGAGATCATTTAACTTATCGGGCATGGAGAAACTACAGAAGGAGCAGATTGTGCAAACAAACAAGAGCGAGAGAGGGAGAGATTGGCTGTAAAAGGGATCTACCTTTATCCGTTTAGTAACAGAGTTGTAGATATGTGGAATAGGCTACCGAGTGCTATAATGGGATCAAGAACAATAGAGCTTCAACTTGAAATTAGATAGAACGAGATGGGTTGGGTGTGAAAGGGAGCTGCCATGTGTAGGTCAATCGGCTCTGGAGACTCCCGTTTTCTTATTTTGTTTATTTTCTCATTTGTGAAGGAGAGAGCGGGAGTATCGCAAGAGAGAATAGGATGTCGTAAACGTAAGGAAGATAGCGATAAATATGAGAGAGAGAGAGAGAGTGTGTGAAGGGTTGGGTGTGAAAGGGATCTGACATGTGTGGGCCAATCGGCACTCTGCAGATTCCGGTTTTCTTATGTTCTCATTTGTGAGAGAGGGAGAGAGACTAGGATGTCATAAATATAAGGAAGACAGATAAATGAGAGAGTTATGAGATCGGTTGAGTGTGAAAAGGATATGTCTTGTGTGGGCCAATTAGCTCTCTACAGACTCCCATTTTCTTATGTTCCTATTTCTTACAATTGTGTTTTGGTTGCAGGTATATGATAACATGGGTGTACAGTAAGTAGTGTAAATAACAGGTAACGTTTATGAGATGGGTTGAGTGTGAAAGGGACCTGCCTTATGTGGGCCACTTGGCGCTCTGCAGACTCCCATTTTTATCTTGGTTGCATGTGTAAGGGAACTGCCTCATTTGTACCGGTGTGCAAACAAACAAGAGCGAGAGAGAAATAGATTGGCTGTGTAAGGGATCTGCCTCTATTCGTTTGGTAAGAGTTGTAGATATGTGGAATAGGCTACCAAGTGCTATAGTGGGATCAATAACAATAGAGCTTCATCATAAAATTTTATAGGACGAGAGGGGTTGGGTATGAAAGGGATCTGCCGTGTGTGGGCCAATCGACTCTCTGCAGACTCCCATTTTCATCTTGGTAGCATGTGTAAGGGATCTGCCTCATTTGTACCAGTGTGCAAACAAGAGAGAGATGGCTGTGTAAGGGATCTGCCTCTCTTGTAACAGAGTCGTAGATATGTGAAATAGGCTACCTAGTACTATAGTGGGATAAAAAACAATAGAGAATTTCAAGATAAAATCAGATAGTCATATGGACGAAATGGGTTGGATGTGAAAGGGATCTGCCTTTTGTGGGCCACTTGTCTCTCTGCAGATTCCCATGTTCATCTTAGTTGCATGTGCAAGGGATCTGCCTCATTTGTACCGGTGTGCAAACAAACGAGCGACATTGAGAGACTGGGTGTGTAAGGGATCTGCCTCTATTTGTTTAGTAACAGAGTTTTAGATATGTGGAATAGGCTACCGATTCCTATAGTGGGATCAAGAACAATAGAGTTCAACATAAAATTAGACCTAACAAACAAAATCTTCAACACAAACATGCACAACACAAAAAGGTGGCTGGCCAACTTCCTAGCAGGCAGATGTGCACACGTATCTTTTGCCGGTCACTCATCTAAAATCAGAAACTTTCCAAACGGAGTCCCACAAGGATCCGTCCTATCGCCCGCACTCTTCAATCTGTACATGCACGATATAACTACACCCAATACGCCCCAAATAAACTTAGCCTCCTATGCAGATGACATAACACTCACATGCACACACACCATGACCCAAAAAGAGCAACAGATCTCCTTCAACCCTATCTCAACACACTACATGGCTGGTGCACTACAAACAGACTTAATCTAGCCCCAGCCAAATCCACCGCAACCCTGCTCACAAGCTGGACAGGAGAACACGAATACATCCCTCAACTCACCATAAACAACACACCCCTAACACATACACACACACCCAAAATCCTAGAAGTAACATATGATACTCATATGACATTCAAACAGCACACCACAAACATTAAAAAGAAACTGACACCCAGACTTAATGCCCTCAGGTCACTTGCTCACACAAAATTTGGACACAACAAAGAAACTACCACCACAGTATATAAACAATACATAAGATCAGTGATGGAATACGCAAGCCCAGCCTGGGCTTCTAAACTAGTTGAAAACACATCATAAGACCTTACAGACTATTCAAAACAAAGCCCTGAAGATCATTACAGGCTGCACAGCTACTGCACCCACAGATCACCTACATCAAGAAACCAAAATCCTCAAAGTCAAAGACCATCTGGACATGAGAGGCACTCAATTCCTGGCAGCAGCCTCCACGAACCAAGACCACCCACTAAACTACATGGCAACACACCCACAGACACCAAAAAATATCAAAACAACACCCAGCACACGGTATCACACAAATTATTGTCCTCTCTCCCTCCCTGCCCACCCCGAACCAACTTCCAGAAGCACATCCATACTCATATCTCTCACCGATCTATCCACTCACTCACAGACAACACGCAGCTGCATGCACGACCTCCCGAAATCCATCCTTCCGAATCCCTTTCCTCGCGAGGACAGAGTCCACCTGGCCAGGCTGAGATGCGGACACCATCCAGCTCTCCTGAGCTATCAGAAGAGACTGGATGACTCCGTTGTCGACGCCTGCCCGGGATGTAACACAGCACCCCATACCATTAAACATCATAGAAGACTGCATTTCACACAACCACTTACGCCAACAACACATTCTACACTCAATGAGAGCTCTGTGGGAAAGCCCGATTGTGGCCATGGCCTTCCTCAGGGACTCGGGGCTGTTCGGCCAGGCAGCTTAGGGAACAACAACAACAACAACAACAACATAAAATTAGATAGGACGAGAGGGGTTGTGTGTGAAAGGCTGCCACGGGCGTGTCTGGCCACCATTTTGGATATCATATCAAAAGTTGCCCAATACAAAAATGCACCTTGTGTCAAAGTTTGGTCCCGATCCGACAAGCAGTTCCGGAGCTATTGCGTAAAAACCGGACTATATATATTTTTATGGAAGAATGCAATACAGTACTCCTGAACCCTTGACGACGTTGCTATTTGACGGGATACAAAAGCTGCGTCACAGATATCAAAAGATCATTTAACTTATCGGGCATGGAGAAACTACAAAAGGAACAGATTGTGCAAACAAAAAGAGCGAGAGAGGGAGAGATTGGCTGTATAAGGGATCTGCCTCTATTCTTTTAGTAACAGTTGTAGATATGTGGAATAGGCTACCGAGTGCTATAATGGGATCAAGAACAATAGAGCTTTAACTTGAAATTAGTTAAAACGAGATAGGTTGGGTGTGAAAGGGATTTGCCATGTGTAGGTCAATCGGCTCTCTGCAGACTCCCGTTTTCTTATTTTTTTTATGTTCTCATTTGTGAGGGAGAAAGAGTATGGCGAGAGAGAATAGGACGTTATAACCGTAAGGAAGATAGCGATAAATATGAGAGAGAGATAGAGAGAGAGTGTGGGATGGGTTGGGTGTGAAAGGGATCTGACATGTGTGGGCCAATCGGCTCTCTGCAGACTCCGGTTTTCTTATGTTCTCATTTGTGAGAGAGAGAGAGAGAGAGACTAGGATGTCATAAGTGTAAGGAAGACATAAATGAGAGAGTTGTTATGAGATCGGTTGAGTGTGAAAAGGATCTGTCTTGTGTGGGCCAATTGGCTCTCTACAGAATCCCATTTTCTTATGTTCCTATTTCTTACAATTGTGTTTTGGTTGCAGGTATATGATAACATGGGTGTATAGTAAGTAGTGTAAATAACAGGTAACGTTTATGAGATGTGTTGAGTGTGAAAGGGACCTGCCTTGTGTGGGCCACTTGGCTCTCTGCAGACTCCCATTTTCATCTTGGTTGCATGTTGCATGTGATGCCACAGCCAAAGAGCAAATCATAGTTTTGATGCTACAGCCAAATCCATATGACTAAGCCACTGACTATTATATAATAACTAATAGTTATTAATTACCGTATATTTATAATTATAACAATTTATATGAATCCAAACTGTTATTATCATCGATGGAGTGATATCTTCCAATTGTCACTACTCAATTATTCACTCATGAGGTAATTATTGAATATAATATGCCTGTCCTTTACGTATCATTCATCATATTATACCTTATTGATTTATGATAGCAATTGAGGAATGGCATTTTAATAATGTATTTATTATATCTATTATATTTATTTATTATATTATAACACCAGGAGGCTAACATATTATACAGCATTACACACTCTATAATTATATGGCCTCAGTATAGTTCTTATTCCCCCACTACTATAGTTTAGGTAAGTATGTTTAGGCAAGTATACATCAACAGTTTACATAAAGGACTATAATATATAATAATTAATCATAATTCTCTGTTAACTGTGTTTGATGTACGTACCTGTATTTATTTTATAAGAGAACAGGAATGGGTTGGTTGTATTTATGGGGCGGGAAAGTGGCTTGGAAGAGTCGGGTTTTTTTAATAAATTAAAGACAATTAGAATCGTCATGGAAAAATAGAACAAATGGAGAAATTAATTAGCTAGAATGATGATTGTTGACAAAAATTATAAGGAAATTCCATTGTAAACATCGTAATTCTGGCTCCTTGAAAAATAAAAAGCTGGTGTGAGTATCTTAGGTTCGAGTCCTAGGAGTGCCACATGTATTTGTTGATTTCATTAATTGAGTTTAGAAGTAAAGTTGGTTGGTGAACAAATATAAAGAAAATATAAATTATAACTAATTATATTCTAGTTTTCCGGAATATGAGCAAGATAATAGACATTGTAGGTAAAAGAAATAAGATGTATATTTATTGTTTTATTGTGTCTCCCATTTTGCCGTAATTAATGGTATATTTTAATGATCAGGCCCACAACATTATTGATATTAATTAAAATATTAAAGTGACTGATGAAATAGAGTAGAAAATAATGGAAGATAATTTAAACTAGCGAAAATGTATAGATGATAAGTAATGAAGGAGCAGATAAATGTATGTATTATTACATATAAAAACAAGAAATACTCTAAATATATAGATGATAAGTAATGAAGGAGCAGATAAATGTATGTATTATTACATATAAAAACAAGAAATACTCTAAATGTAGGTTACAACACACATTGATGAATGCGTGTTAGCTTGAAGTAAAAAATTATGTTTCATGAAAAATATGTTAATAGATGCTAGGGTAGTTTATAGTTTACATAAGATAATTACAGTATAAGATATATGTATAGATAGATAGATCATAGATTGATATGTATGGAAATTAACTAAATTGAATATTTATGTATTTACTTTTGCCACCAATGAGATTAAATTGCATTATTGATATTCCTTCAAGTACTAATAATGTTACTGTGTTGTGTGCAGGATCCTCGGCCGAAGGAGGAGCAGTACGAGGAGTTGCTGGAGCTTATAAGTTGTGGGGACGACAGAAGGAGGAAAGAGACCGGAGCTGTCTCTAAGAATGTTGACCATTATGCTCCCCTGAAACGTCAACTGTCTCGGGTGAGGGAGTTACTGTGTGGTGGGACGCCCCTGGAGCCAGTGGGTCAATGGAACAGTCATGCCCTTCACCTGGCCATCACCACTGACCACCACATGGCAGTCGGGGCCCTGCTGGGTGCCGGTGCCTCTCTCACCGCCACCTCCAGGGGCCTCTCACTCCTCCAACTGGCCTGGTACTCCGACAATGTTACAGCACGCACCTTGTATCACGTAGGTAAGGTCTGTTATCAGTATAGTGTTACTGTGTTGTTATCAGTATAGTGTTACTGTGTTGTTATCAGTATAGTGTTACTGTGTTGTTATCAGTATAGTGTTACTGTGCTGTTATCAGTATAGTGTTACTGTGCTGTTATCAGTATAGTGTTACTGTGATGTTGGTTATGATGGTAGTGGTGATGTTGGTTATGATGGTAGTGGTGATGTTGGTTATGATGGTAGTGGTGATGTTGGTTATGATGGTAGTGGTGATGTTGGTATGATGGTGTGGTGATGGTAGTGGTGATGTTGGTTATGATGGTAGTGGTTATGTTGTTTGTGTTGGTAGTGGTGATGTTGGTTATGATAGTAGTGGTGATGTTGGTTATGATGGTAATGGTGATGTTGGTTATGATGGCAGTGGTGATGCTGGTTATGATGGTAGTGGTGATGTTGGTTATGATGGTAGTGGTGATGTTGGTTATGATGGTAGTGGTGATGTTGGTTATGATGGTAGTGGTTATGATGGTAGTGGTTATGATGGTAGTGGTGATGTTGGTTATGATGGTAGTGGTGATGTTGGTTATGATGGTAGTGGTGATGTTGGTTATGATGGTAGTGGTTATGATGGTAGTGGTGATGTTGGTTATGATGGTAGTGGTGATGTTGGTTATGATGGTAGTGGTGATGTTGGTTATGATGGTAGTGGTGATGTTGGTTATGATTGTAGTGGTGATGTTGGTTATGAGGGTAGTGGTTATGTTGGTTATCATGGTAGTGGTGATGTTGGTTATGATGATAGTGGTGATGTTGGTTATGATGGTAGTGGTGATGTTGGTTATGATGGTAGTGGTGATGTTGGTAGTGGTGATGTTGGTTATGTTGGCAGTGGTGATGTTGGTAGTGGTGATGTTGGTTATGTTGGTAGTGGTGATGTTGGTTATGATGGTAGTGGTGATGTTGGTTATGATGGTAGTGGTGATGTTGGTTATGTTGGTAGTGGTGATGTTGGTTATGATGGTAGTGGTTATGATGGTAGTGGTGATGTTGGTTATGTTGGTAGTGGTGATGTTGGTTATGATGGTAGTGGTTATGTTGGTTATGATGGTAGTGGTGATGTTGGTTATGATGGTAGTGGTTATGTTGGTTATGTTGGTAGCGGTGATGTTGGTTATCATGGTACTGGTGATGTTGGTTATGATGATAGTGGTGATGTTGGTTATGATGGTAGTGGTGATGTTGGTTATGATGGTAGTGGTGATGTTGGTTATGATGGTAGTGGTGATGTTGGTAGTGGTGATGTTGGTTATGTTGGCAGTGGTGATGTTGGTTATGATGGTAGTGGTTATGTTGGTAGCGGTGATGTTGGTTATCATGGTAGTGGTGATGTTGGTTATGATGATAGTGGTGATATTGGTTATGATGGTAGTGGTGATGTTGGTTATGATGGTAGTGGTGATGTTGGTAGTGGTGATGTTGGTTATGTTGGCAGTGGTGATGTTGGTTATGTTGGTAGTGGTGATGTTGGTTATGTTGGTAGTGGTGATGCTGGTTATGATGGTAGTGGTGATGTTGGTTATGATGGTAGTGGTGATGTTGGTTATGATGGTAGTGGTGATGTTGGTTATGTTGGTAGTGGTGATGTTGGTTATGATGGTAGTGGTGATGTTGGTTATGTTGGTAGTGGTGATGATGGTAGTGGTGATGTTGGTTATGATGGTAGTGGTGATGTTGGTTATGTTGGTAGTGGTGATGTTGGTTATGATGGTAGTGGTGATGTTGGTTATGATGGTAGTGGTGATGTTGGTTATGATGGTAGTGGTGATGTTGGTTATGTTGGTAGTGGTGATGTTGGTTATGATGGTAGTGGTGATGTTGGTTATGATGGTAGTGGTGATGTTGGTTATGATGGTAGTGGTGATGTTGGTTATGATGGTAGTGGTGATGTTGGTTATGTTGGTAGTGGTGATGTTGGTTATGATGGTAGTGGTGATGTTGGTTATGATGGTAGTGGTGATGTTGGTTATGTTGGTAGTGGTGATGTTGGTTATGATGGTATGGTGATGTTGGTTATGATGGTTGTGGTGATGTTGGTTATGATGGTAGTGGTGATGTTGGTTATGATGGTAGTGGTGATGTTGGTTATGATGGTAGTGGTGATGTTGGTTATGATGGTTGTGGTGATGTTGGTAGTGGTGATATTGGTTATGATGGTAGTGGTGATGTTGGTTATGATGGTAGTGGTTATGATGGTAGTGGTGATGTTGGTTATGTTGGTAGTGGTGATGTTGGTTATGATGGTAGTGGTGATGTTGGTTATGATGGTTGTGGTGATGTTGGTAGTGGTGATGTTGGTTATGATGGTAGTGGTGATGTTGGTTATGTTGGTAGTGGTGATGTTGGTAGTGGTGATGTTGGTTATGTTGGTAGTGGTGATGTTGGTTATGATGGTAGTGGTGATGTTGGTTATGTTGGTAGTGGTGATGTTGGTTATGATGGTAGTGGTGATGTTGGTTATGATGGTTGTGGTGATGTTGGTAGTGGTGATGTTGGTTATGATGGTAGTGGTGATGTTGGTAGTGGTGATGTTGGTTATGTTGGTAGTGGTGATGTTGGTTATGATGGTAGTGGTGATGTTGGTTATGATGCTAGTGGTGTTGGTTATGATGGTAGTGGTGATGTTGGTTATGATGGTAGTGGTGATGTTGGTTATGATGGTATTAATTATACTGTTGCAAATTATGATAATGGTATGATATGTATATTGCAATGGTAATGGTGAAGCTATTAATGATAACATAAATGACAGTGAGAATGTTGTTAGGAATAATGGTGGTTGTGATCGAGGCTGCTGATGACAGTAATGGTGATAAAAGTAGTACTAGTGATAATGATGGTGATGATTATGATCATGGTTTCCAATGTAGCCGTGATAGTGATTATGAGATAACTTCAAGGGCTGGGTATAATATTAAACATCTGTTATCAGTGTAAAGATTATATATTTACGTTGTATGTAATTATATATGTAGCCTATGTCAAGAGGCATTGGTAACTGTCAGTTGGATGACTAGTGAAGTCAGTTGTATTATGACAGTACACTAACTAGAAGAATTTAGTGCAACATGTAAATGTTGCATGTAACTTCAACATGTCAATGTAAAGTATAAGTCTTATGTAGTACTACTACATATATCTCCACCACAGACCCTGTATGATGTGTTGTAGTGTAAGATGAGTCATGTGTTGTACTATACAGTATATATATCACCACCACAGACCCTGTATGATGTGTTGTAGTGTGAGATGAGTCATGTGTTGTACTATACAGTATATATATCACCACCACAGACCCTGTATGAGGTGTTGTAGTGTGAGATGAATCATGTGTTGTACTATACAGTATATATATCACCACCACAGACCCTGTATGATGTGTTGTAGTGTGAGATGAGTCATGTGTTGTACTATACAGTATATATATCACCACCACAGACCCTGTATAATGTGTTGTAGTGTGAGATGAGTCATGTGTTGTACTATACAGTATATATATATCACCACCACAGACCCTGTATGATGTGCTGGGATGCGAGGCTCAACGTGTGCAGAGTGTTCTTGAACTGTGTGAAGGAGTTAACATAGTGAGGAAGGCCTTGAAGGGTGAGACTCCCTGGAGTGCTGCCTGGCCACCAGGGGAATCAAAGGACCTGGCCTGCCTGATGGAGAAGGTTGCCAGGGCTGACTGTCCTGTGATAGCCTTCTTCCTACATCAGGCTGGTGCTACATCACCATGCACCAGGGCCCTCCATGCAGCACTGCAGGCTGAACACTGGAGGACAGCAGTGGCCCTGGTATTGGACGTGGGAGCCAACCTTTATGATTCTCTAACACCAGGAGGTCAACTACTCAAGGACATGATACCTGACGAACACCTACGTCCACTGAAGCAGGTAAGTCTCACTTTCTTTCATATATTTCATTAACCAGAGAAGTGTGATAGAACTCATGGAAGTATGTGTATAGTGAATGAGATAGGCCTCACGGAAGCAAGACCCTGAAAAATCCTTCAAAAATGCCCCAGTAGCTGTCAAAACAAAAGAATATGTCATTAGGTGAGATAATACCCCTCTAGTACATCCTAACAATCATTCATATATTTCTCACCCCCCTTCCTTCCCCACCTTTTTCCCACCTCCCTTCCTCCTCATTTATCACCTAATTTTCCTCTTATTTTCATTATTTATTGTTATTTTTCGCGCGAATTTCTCTCCCGCGGTTACGTAGAACAAGTTAGTTACATAAGAGACCTTATATAACTCTGAGACTACATCCGCTCGCCTCAGTATAGAGAGAAATTGTAGAAGAAGGATATATGTCTCGCCGCCTCCCGCCTGGGCGGCAAATATTCAGATTTTTCACCACCCAAATGCTTTCCCCACTTATTTTATCACTCTTCAAGGTTCATAATTATATTCACCGTATAAAAATGAAATAAACGCATATTAATAAGAAATAATGTTATATATGATGAATATAACTTTCTGTCAGAATGGAATGTAATTAATTGGCATATCACTACGATTGTCACAGGCCGTTGGCACACTTGCCGGTTAAACAATAATATAATTCTACATTACGCTACAATATTGATACCTGTAGAATCATGCTCCTGTTAAAAATACTGTATTTCAAATGGTATATATAATGATATAAGCATAGATATTATTGGCTAGCATGATGATTATACTCCACCCATGGAGTAGATGAAATCATAAATGTATTAAGGCTATTTTCTGTGTGTCTGTCTGTTTGTTTGTTCACAAACTATTCCCTCATTTTTCAAAATGGAGAGCCCATACTTTGCATGCATATTAAGGGGGTGCCAGATTAGGTTTTAAGTGGGGGAGGGGGGGGGGTTAGAGCCTTCCCAACTCCTTCAGTTTTCAAGATGAAGAGCTCATACTTGGCATGCATACTAAGGGGGTTCCAGAATAGGTTTTAAGCGGGGTGTGGGGTGGTGGAGCCTGCCTCCCCAACTTCTTCAGTTTTCAAGATGGAGACCCATACTTGGCATGCATACTAAGGGGGTGCCAGAATAGGGTTTAAGCACATTTTGTGTTGTTCTCTCACCCCCCGGGGGGAGGGGGATAGACAACCCATACTTTGATTTACACTTAGGCATCGCTGGGTACCTCAGCTAGTATATTATCATGCCCCATGTGTTTACTGTGTGTCAGGTTGCAAGATGCCACATAAAGGAGGTTGAATTAAGATTGGGCTATTGTTTATCCTATTTCGTCCATATCAGTGCCAATATAGTTTCTGGAATGACTGATCTTGCCCTGAATGGTTGCCTTGGGACATTTAGGGTGGTTCCATGCTTATATGGAACTGGAGACTTATCTATAAGTAACTTCACTCTGTATCTATAATATCTCTCTCTCTCTCTCCCTCTCTCTGCATAGTATGTACGGTGTGCATATGTATATATATACTGTATGTATATTGAAGTGTGTATGTATTGGAGGAGAGAGAGATATGGATGGTTTGATGGACATTGATGGGTAGATAGATCAATAGATAGATACATATTATCTGCTCTGCAATGTAATAATAATAATAATAATAATAGTTCTTAAAGCTAGCGCATGCTAAGCTAGCTAAGGATAGCTCAATAAGGCCGATTAGGCGTATTTCCATTGGGGTCCTGTACTACAACCCCATCCCTTTGCTCATGAGGGATGGTAATGACTCAGTGCTTGGGAAAAATCTTTAATGCGCCGAGCGTGGGCGCGAACCCGGGCCTTCTGGGTGGCAGTCCGAGACGCTAGTCACTACACCAAGCGAGCCGCTTTTGATAATACTACTATATAATTGTGTCACTGAAACTGGGAATAACAGAATTTCAGTTTACAGATTATTGTATTTTTCTCTAAATAGATAATTTAACATGTATGTTTCATTATAAATATAGATCAAGAGGAAAATATAGCTGGTTTAGCTTTAGTTCTCCCTACAAGTTTATGCTTTACTAAATATGAGTTAAATATCCAATGCATTCCTTTGTATGGTTAACTTAATCCACTATATACCTATCCAGGATCAAGCTAATCAAGCAACATCCAGTATTTCTTGATAACGTTAAAAACAGCATTTCAGATCTATCTATCTATATAGTCAGGCCCAATCCCCACTTTTCCTATTTTTATTTTATTTTTTTATTTTTTTGGGGGGGACTCAAGACAGAGCCAAAATATGGACAACACAAAATTCACACACATCTAGGTCATCCAGAAGACCCAGAGACCAGGGTCACCAAGGTCCCTCCAGCACTCACCCGGCCCCCGACCACCAGGAGAGGTTCCGATCTCGGCAGGCAGACATGCAGTGTAGCCGAAGCCACAAGCCCGCCCACCACACTTGCAGGCACACCCTTCATATAAACTGGCTCCCCGGGCCAGGCGCCTGATGGACTATTATCTAGTTCAACTTGCGCCCGACCTATTCCCCCTAATGACCACGTGTTCACTCATCTATTCAGAAGCATTCTCCATTCATTCCTGTTCATTACCACTTCCCTTGCCTGATCTATAGTCATTCCTCTATCATCCAAAGCATATCTTACACAGTCTATCCATCTCAATGGGGGTCTTCGTGCTCTTCTATCTCGCCTTGTATCTGACTCACATATTCTCTTTGTAAGCCTTTCATCTTCCATTCGTTCAACATGACCATACCAGCTCAGCACCCTTCTGTCCACTCTGGCTGACAAATGTTCCTGCTGCCCCACTCTCCTACGTATCTCTTCATTCCTCAATCTGTTTCTATGAGTAACTCCACACATATACTCCTCAAGAAGCTCATCTCCATCACATCCAGCTTTCTTCTCTCCTTTTCCTTCAGAACCCATGTCTCAGCCCCATACATTACTGTTGGCACAACAATTCCTTGATACATTTCACTTTTACTTTCATTCCAAGATTTCTCGTCTTCCACATACTTCCAATTGCTCCGAAAACCTTCCTTCCTTCACACACTCTCTGTTTTACCTCCACTCCTGCTTATCGTTTCTCCTAGATATTTAAAACACTCTACTTGTTCCAATATTTGCCCATCCAGCCTCACATCTAGATTCACCCTACGATCACCCCTATTACATACAATTACTTTACTTTTATTGACATTCACCTTCAGTTTCCTCCTCCCACAAACCACACCAAACTCTTTGACTACCCACTGCAGTTTCTCCTCAGAATTCACCACCAACGCTGTGTCATCAGCGAACAGCAACTGATTCAACTCCCAATCTCTACCATTCTTTCCTACTAAACCCAATCCTCTTCCCATAGTTCTCATTTTCACCTCCCTCACCACACCATTCATAAACATATTAAACAGCCATGGTGACATGTTACGTCCTGGGATATATAAACACTGGGCTCTTTCTATTGGACTAGGTATGCGGCAACAAGCAACAACGGAAAACGCTAGATCCCACCCTTATCTATAAACCCAGGCAACAAACCACCCTAAACCGTCAAGAGTCCTGCCTGGACAACAAGGTATCCTATGACTCGGTTACAGGGTGCACGCACTATAGACTGCTGATAGTCAAGCAGGCTATATAAAAGATCACACAATTAACTTGACTTAACCCTTTACGAGCGGCCTATGCGGTTTATTTATATGTACCGCCCAGCGGGGTGTTTTTAGCCAAAATAGGGCTGTTTACGTGATCATTTTCATGCCTAAATAAGACCCAGAACGTAAAACAAGTATCTATCCCTGAAAGGGCATAAACAGAGCTTTCGAATGACACCATAAAGATCCTTTTATGATGGCTAGTTTTCTTGCAATAACCGTGCAACGCGAGTGCAAAAAGCATGTAATTAGCCACTTTCCCGATACAATTCCGTATATAGCGAGTGAGAGAGGTAGGAGGGAGGTGAGATTCGTGTCAGTAGGTTCGCCGCGGTGGTCTGGAGCAGTCATACACTCGCTACTCTCCTGCCACCACTTGTCTCTCTCTCTCAGCAACATTACGTGCTGAAATTGCCACTCGAGTTATGTCGAGCGCCGCCACATAGTCCAGCTTTATTTAACTCTACTTATGTGGTGAGCCGCTTTTTAAGGGTTAAAGCTTCAAGGAAAAGATAGATAACGGAATTAAATTGCAGAAACAATTTAATAACAAACTAGAAGAAAGTACATTTAACGTTACGTTAATTAATACAACTAATCACCCCGGCGTGAAAGAAGGTGAAAGCAAACAGTCCTCAAAACATCGTACAGGTAGACAAGATGCGGGTTTCTAAACTGCATGTGGCTACTGTAGGATCTGATGCTTAGCAAAGAAAATACGTTACGGATTTAGAGAACTCTTAACTCATAAGCAGGAATAAATACTAGTGATAGGCCATACAGTGTATAATGGCATAGGTATAATTAAATAAAGGCAGAAACTCGCAACATAACCACATACAGGTGTGCTTCTCACTCTTAGTCAGGCAAGCCTGCTCAGACAGAGTCTCTAAGCCACACCCTGACTCACAATGCTCACAAAAACGGTGAACTGTGGCACAATAACAAGCATACAGAAATAATAAACCCCTAGCTGTTAATCTGCCAGGTGGCAGAGGTCTAGCCGGAAGGATATAGGCTTCGGATACCCGGGCTGAGCCACCTGCTCTAGCCTAGGGACGTTCCCAGGTCTGTGCGCCAAATTACTGTAATTGAAAGGGTGCTCTCTTGAGAGACTCAGATCCCAAGTATCTGACTCTCTCCTGGCGACCCTAAAACAAAAGCAAGACGTGCTAGCGCAGTGCTGAGTGGACTAGGCAAGGGCCCTCACACAACACAACACTAGACACACAGGGACACAGACAAGAAAATGCCCCCAGACTCCCACGGGTATCCTAGTAAAGTCGTGCGGGTCCACAGGACTCGCACCAGCAGACTTTACTTAAAGGATCGCAAAAAGCCCCCCCTCCGGTCTAGCCCCTGCTAACCTGACACAAGAACACACTAGCAAGCATGAAACCACCAAATATGAGACAACAAAGAAGCTTCCTAGGTCTCATTAACAATTAAATCTTTGCATAAGGCCCAAAATCCTATCTAGTTATCTGAGAGCTCGTCGTTAATACAATAATAGATATAAGGTCTATCAAGGGGATGGGATAATTAAATAGATTGGTGAAGTAGTGGAAAGAAGGTATACAAAGTAAGAGAGAAAGTTTCTAAGTGGGGTTGAGAGGGATATATATCAAGGGGGTCCGAAGGGTACGACAGTGAGGTGAGCTCTGAGTCTTGAATCTGTCTGGACCCCACCCTAGGCATACAAAATACATCCCAGGCTTGGCAACACTCAACACAGTTGCCGGGTCAAAATCGTCTACGCCGTGCGTGAGTCGAAACTAAGCCTAACGTTGCAATCGGATGCATATGGCAACGCTTCAGGCTCGTCCCAAGCTAGACTCTCCGCGCGAAGCAATGTCCCCCAGCCGGTCTCTCTCTCCCGCTCGTCTCCTCCCACTCTCACTAGACTTACATCTTATATTATAATGAAACAATCAACTATCGAGAATAAAATATACTAAGATGCGTTGGTTAAGAATAAGGGCAGCTACAAGCTGTGAAACAACATAAGAATATCCCAGACATTAGTTACGTTGTCGTAGGATATATACTAAGGAAAAGCCTGCCTGCCGGCTGCCGCCAGCCGGTTTCTAAATGGCTGGGCAGCCGACGCGCGTGCACGCCCGCACGTGGCTACTATGCAGAAGCGTCACACCTCCCCCAAGATATAAGACCCTTGACTAAGTTCTTCATATCTAACAGAAAGCTTCTCATAGTACCACACACTGTTGCGACACAAGGCACTATATATAAAAAAAATAAAAACTGTTGCGCTCCACCGAGCAAGTTCAACTAACTTAGCGACAATAAGCGAAAACATTCAACTTAGATACTGCTACAACATCTTATACAAAATTCTACACGTTATAAAAAATAAAGAGTTTTTATAAGGTTTTCGCTTTTTTAATTTGTTTTTTCCGGCTGAACTACAGTGACAGCCTATTTTCCTCCACACTCAACCCTCAATCCTGTGGCAGTCTAACCAACATCATCCACCCTTGATAGACAATCCGCTATCACGTTATCAGAACCGACAATATGGCGTATGTCCAGATTATACTCCTGAAGCATGAGTGACCACCTGGTCAGCCTCATATTCCGGTTATGAAACTGATTCAAGAATTTCAGAGGGTGATGATCAGTATAAACCACTACGACTGGTCCGAAAGGAGGAACATATACATCGAAGTGCCTGAGCGCCAGCACTATCGTCAGGAGTTCTTTTTCAATTACAGAGTAATTCCTTTGTGCACTATTGAATTTTTTACTGTAAAAACTCACTGGATGTTCGATACCTTCATCATCTGTCTGTAACAAGACAGCCCCAGCCCCTACGCCACTGGCATCAGTCGCCAGCTGAAAAGGTCTGCTGAAGTCCGGGGCCCTGAGTATGGGGTGGGTACATAACAGGTGTTTCACCAAGGAAAACGCCTCTGCACACTCAGGAGACCACCGAAACTTCTTGTCCTTAGATAATAAGTCAGTTAAAGGTGCAAGTACAGTCGAATAGCCTTTGATGAAGTGACGATAAAAGCCTATCATACCTAGAAACCGCATGATTTGTTTCTTAGTCGTAGGCTGGGGAAACTGATCGATGGCTTTGATCTTTGTCTGTGGAGGGCACACCTGACCCATCCCCACCTCAAACCCCAGGTACAAAACTGTGGCCTTGACAAAATCGCACTTACCCAGGTTTACCACCAAACCTGCTTCATTCAGTTTATTAAAAAGCTGTCCGATGTGAGCACAGTGACTGTTAAAATCATCGTCGTATATTATGACATCATCTAGGTACACCGTACAGTTGGGAATGTTGGCTACAATGTCGTTCATTAATTTCTGAAACGTTGCAGGGGCATTTTTCAGCCGTATGGCATAACATGGCAACGATATGTGGCACCGTCCACCACAAATCCACACACCTCTCACGCTCGCTCAGACAAGGGCACTTGCCAATAACCCTTAACAAGGTCTATCTTAGTGAGGAACTTGGCTTTTCCTATCTTATCCACACTGTCATCCACGCGAGGGAGAGGGTAGGCATTTGTGGGGGTTAAACCATTCAACCTGCGGAAATCTATACAAAGCCGCACCTTTCCATCTGGTTTGGGCTGCAGTGTGACTGGGGAAGTCCACCTTACTGCACCCTCAGAAATCAGCCCACGTTTCAGCATATAATCCAGCTCTTTCCTAAGTGCTGGTAATTTAATAGGGGGAACACGGTATGGCACTGATTTAAAGGGCAGGTGGTCCCCCACATCGACATCGTGCACCGCTTGAGTAGTGAGGCCAGGATGCTCCGCGAAAACAGCTGGGTTTGAATCAAACAAGTGCTGCACAGCTACACGCTGTTGCTCAGGCAGGTGCAATATCAAGTTGTGAGCCACTTGTCTAGAATTCCCCGCCCACTGATCCGCGGAAACATGACAATCCCAATTATCCTCCCCCGCAGCTTGACTGTCCCTTCCTCCTTCTCCACCACGTTCGCTGCAGATCAACACCGGGACAGTGAGAGGCTCGGAGGGGCGCCTCACATACTCTTTCATCAGATTTACATGGCAAAGTTGGTTCTTTTTCTTACGATCAGGAGTAGCTACTAAATAGTCGAGATCAGAAACCTTCCTTACAACCCAATACGGACCAGAATACTTGGCAGACAAGGGGTGTCCCACCAGAGGCAGTAGTATCAGTACCTCCTGATCTACTTCAAACTCCCTCAGCTTCACCTTCTGGTCGTATCTGTCCTTCATCTGACCTTGTGAACTCTTAAGGTTCCGACCTGCTACCTCCAAGCTCTTTAGCATTCTCTCACGGCTTTCAACTACATACTTTAGAAGCGAGCATGGCTTTGTGACTCCCTCCCAGATCTCCTTGACTATATGGAGGGGCCCCCTGACCCTGTGTCCAAAAACCAACTCGTTCGGGCTAAATCCCAAGCTCTCCCCAGGTACTTCTCTCGCAGCAAATAAAACGTATGGGACACCTAGATCCCAGTCCTTCCCATTTTCCATGCAATAACACCGCAACATACTCTTGAGAGTCGAGTGCCACCTTTCCAAAACTCCCTGACTCTCGGGAAGGTAGGCAGATGACACCACAGACACTATCCCATGTTGCTGCATGGTCTGCTTAAACAGAGCAGAAGTAAAATTGGATCCCTGATCAGACTGGATCTCCTGAGGGTAGCCATAACGAGAGAAATATACAAGTAGGTTTTTGACAACAGTCTTAGCCATCCCGTTGCGCATGGGGTAAGCATCTGGATACCGTGTTGCTACATCCATTACAGTTAGTAAAAATGTATTGCCGGCACTAGTGGGGGGCAATGGGCCAACCATATCGATAACTACTTTGCTGAAGGGCGGCCCAATGACAGGGATGGGTTGTAACAGGGGCTCTCGGGATGACCTGATTGGGTTTCCCAACAACTTGACAAGTGTGACACTGTGACACCCATGACACGACACTCGCCTTTAACCCAGGCCACCAGAAAAGCTTGCTCAGAGCTGCCTCCGTCTTACGTGCCCCCAGGTGCCCTGCCAAAGGCACATCATGAGCTAATCTCAATAAGCTCTCACGGCACACCCTCGGTACTACTAACTGGTCCACTAATCCTGACCCGCCATCCCACTTTTTCTTGGGATCCTGATGTCTCTGATACAAGATCCCCTCGGACAAGAAAAAATCACCAGGCTGCGCATCCCCATCGCTCTCCAGTTCGATAGCACCATTACCACACGCCCTGACTTCAGGATCTTCCAGCTGCAAGGAACATATATCAGAAGGTGCGAGATTATCCAAGTTCATCTTCAATAATTTATTTCCACCTCCAATGTCCCGCTGAGCCATCCTTTCCTCACGCTGCGCATAACGATGCTGTCGCAGAGTCTCTTCCTGGCCTGCACCTACACTAGCGGTGACAGGCCCCGGGGCCTCTCCAGACTCTAACATAGGTGCCAATAATGAGTCACCAAGAAACACTGCCGGCTCAAAACTCTCCAATTGACCAACACTTCCCGTTTTCTTGTGACCTTTCCTCCGCGGTTTGATAGACTGAGGTGGTGGCTGCAAGGCTCCGGCTGTCTGAGAACGCGTCACAACACACGCCATAGTTTGTACGCTACACTTTTCAACCCACTCCTGTTCCTCCCTACTAACGTCGGCCGCCTTCTCGGCAACGACCAAGGGTGAAACCTTAGAAGCAGGCACCGCAAAGTCGTTGCCGAGGAGGAGGTCGACGCCCCCAACAGGCAAGTTCTCTACAATTCCGACATCCAGCTCCTTCGCCACACCACCCACCTCCAGCTCCATCCGCACCAGCGGGTAGGACTTCGTAGCATTGATCCCCTGAACTACCACCACCCAAGCAGCGTTAATCGGTCTACCAGTAAAGTTCCTTAACAAGGTCTGAGAAGCCCCAGTATCACGCAATAGCTTAACTCCTCGCCTTTCGCCAGCCCACCTCACAAAACCATGCCCTTTATGACCCCCAAAGACGTCGCGGACAGGGTTCGAGCCTTCCGGACTCTTGAACACAGGCTGTGTCCCAACCTCTGACGAACTACCCTTGGCAAACTCAGAAGATATAGGCGACACCCCTATGCTGCGGGCCAATGACACAACCTTGTTTGGTGGCTTGTTCGGACAAGCATTTGCAAAGTGACCCTCCTTGTGACATGCAAAGCACTCTTTACTCTTTGGTTTCCCTTGGGAGTGGGAGGTACCATTAGACTTCTTATACGGGACGGTATTTGGTTTATGTTCAGTTTTATTGTCAGTGCTAGATGGTTCTGTGTATTTATGTGTATCAAATTTCTTGGGAGGGGGAGGGGTACGATCCTTTGCACCCGACTCACTCCTAGCTGCTGCTCCGCACCCTCGAATTAATGACAGTCGGTGGTCAGCCATTTCTGCTGCCTCCTGGAGAGTTCTAGGATTTTTTTCCTTTATATGTAATGTTAAGTCCCCGCCTGTGCACTTAAAGAACCGCTCCAAGAGAACCAGCTCACTCAACTCCTCAAAAGTAGCTGCCCTCTCAGAACGCAGCCAATGTCGTAGTGCATCAGACAAGTCCCGGGCGTGTTCTAGGAAGGTACTATCCTTGCCCTTAGTAACACCCCGAAACTTCAAGCGGTTAGTTTCTGGTTGTAACTCATAGGCCCGTAGCACAGCCTTCTTTAGCTCATCATAAACTTCACAGGACTCTAAAGGTAGTGCATCATACGCTTTTAGCCCCTTTCCTAGGAGTCTTGATGAAACTAATGCTGCCCACTTTTCCTGAGGCCACTGGTGTTCCTGACACTTCTTCTCAAATCGCATAAAAAACTCAGCCACACATAATTCATCGAACACAGGAACTAGTTTAAGCAGGTGCGACAATGATTGGTCCCGATATCTGTTACCTCCCCCAATATTTCGCCCTGTTACCTCCACTCGAGATCTCTCCAGCTCCCTGTCAGCCCGATACCTAGTAGACTCTGCCTGCAGTTCAGCCTCTCGTATAGCTGTTCTCTCTGCAGCCTCAGCCTGCACACTAGCCTGTCTCTCGGCAGCCTCAACCTGAGCTCTAGCAACCTCAGCCTGCACACTAGCCTGTCTCTCGGCAGCCTCAACCTTGGCCATCTCAAGCCGAAACAACAAATCTGGAGTCAACCCTTGAGGAGGGGAAGATGCATTTAATGGGGAGGGTCCATGTGATTGAATTCCACGCTGCCATTGACCATCAACTTGGGGGTATGTACTAAATTCAGGCACCCTGACATTTGATATGGGGGTAGAGTGGAGGGGGGACTGGGGACCGGGGCCCCCAGTCGCCTCTCCACCCAGGTCTCTCCCTTCTAAACCCAATATCAAAGTCCTCAGCTGATCTTTCCTCATGCCACTTAAACCCTGGTGACCCAGAAGACCTGCCACACACTTTAAGCCATACTTATTCAGCTTCAACACCCTGGCAGCGGTAAGGGGCACCTCTAAAAATCTTCTAGCACCCTCCTCGCTATCGACTAGCCACTCCACAAGTCTTTCTCCCTCCGAGCCTGAATCGTGACCTGACCCATCACTGTGTTCTGATATATTAGACATGTTTGTGTACTGCAGTAATTATCACGGGTATAGAATGTGCCTTATCTCCTATGCAAGTATGTATATACTAATGTTATTTAAAGTCTTTAATGTGTTATATTGGTTGCTCCAAAAAAAAACTATGTCCACTGTATTCCTCTAATCATAAGGAATCTCAAAACAAATGACCACTATATTCCTCTGTTCAGTAAATCCTATGGAAGATCGCCATTTGTTACGTCCTGGGATATATAAACACTGGGCTCTTTCTATTGGACTAGGTATGCGGCAACAAGCAACAACGGAAAACGCTAGATCCAACCCTTATCTATAAACCCAGGCAACAAACCACCCTAAACCGTCAAGAGTCCTGCCTGGACAACAAGGTATCCTATGACTCGGTTACAGGGTGCACGCACTATAGACTGCTGATAGTCAAGCAGGCTATATAAAAGATCACACAATTAAGTTGACTTAAAGCTTCAAGGAAAAGATAGATAACGGAATTAAATTGCAGAAACAATTTAATAACAAACTAGAAGAAAGTACATTTAACGTTACGTTAATTAATACAACTAATCACCCCTGCGTGAAAGAAGGTGAAAGCAAACAGTCCTCAAAACATCGTACAGGTAGACAAGATGCGGGTTTCTAAACTGCATGCGGCTACTGTAGGATCTGATGCTTAGCAAAGAAAATACGTTACGGATTTAGAGAACTCTTAACTCATAAGCAGGAATAAATACTAGTGATAGGCCATACAGTGTATAATGGCATAGGTATAATTAAATAAAGGCAGAAACTCGCAACATAACCACATACAGGTGTGCTTCTCACTCTTAGTCAGGCAAGCCTGCTCGGACAGTCTCTAAGCCACACCCTGACTCACAATGCTCACAAAAACGGTGAACTGTGGCACAATAACAAGCATACAGAAATAATAAACCCCTAGCTGTTAATCTGCCAGGTGGCAGATGTCTAGCCGGAAGGATATAGGCTTCAGATACCCGGGCTGAGCCACCTGCTCTAGCCTAGGGACGTTCCCAGGTCTGTGCGCCAAATTACTGTAATTGAAAGGGTGCTCTCTTGAGAGACTCAGATCGCAAGTATCTGACTCTCTCCTGGCGACCCTAAAACAAAAGCAAGACGTGCTAGCGCAGTGATGAGTGGACTAGGCAAGGGCCCTCACACAACACAACACTAGACACACAGGGACACAGACAAGAAAATGCCCCCAGACTCCCACGGGTATCCTAGTAAAGTCGTGCGGGTCCACAGGACTCGCACCAGCAGACTTTACTTAAAGGATCGCAAAAAGCCCCCCCTCCGGTCTAGCCCCTGCTAACCTGACACAAGAACACACTAGCAAGCATGAAACCACCAAATATGAGACAACAAAAAAGCTTCCTAGGTCTCATTAACAATTAAATCTCTGCATAAGGCCCAAAATCCTATCTAGTTATCTGAGAGCTCGTCGTTAATACAATAATAGATATAAGGTCTATCAAGGGGATGGGATAATTAAATAGATTGGTGAAGTAGTGGAAAGAAGGTATACAAAGTAAGAGAGAAAGTTTCTAAGTGGGGTTGAGAGGGATAGATATCAAGGGGGTCCGAAGGGTACGACAGTGAGGTGAGCTCTGAGTCTTGAATCAGTCTGGACCCCACCCTAGGCATACAAAATACATCCCAGGCTTGGCAACACTCAACACAGTTGCCGGGTCAAAATCGTCTACCCCGTGCGTGAGTCGAAACTAAGCCTAACGTTGCAATCGGATGCATATGACAACGCTTCAGGCTCGTCCCAAGCTAGACTCTCCGCGCGAAGCAACGTCCCCCAGCCGGTCTCTCTCTCCCGCTCGTCTCCTCCCACTCTCACTAGACTTACGTCTTATATATTATAATGAAACAATCAACTATCGAGAATAAAATATACTAAGATGCGTTGGTTAAGAATAAGGGCAGCTACAAGCTGTGAAACAACATAAGAATATCCCAGACATTAGTTACGTTGTCGTAGGATATATACTAAGGAAAAGCCTGCCGGCCGGGTTTCTAAACGGCTGGGCAGCCGACGCGCGCGCACGCCTGCACGTGGCTACTATGCAGAAGCGTCACAGACATTACACAACCCTGTCACAAACCTACCTTTATCTCAAACCATTCACTCAACTCACCATTTCCTACTCTAACACACGCTCTGCTCCCATTATAAAAACTCTCAACTGCTTTTAACAAATTTCCTCCAATTTCATAAATACTTAACACCTACCACATTGCTTCATGATCCACACGATCATATGCTTTTTCCAAATCCATAAAAGCCCAAAATATCTCCTTATGATTCTCTAAATACTTCTCGCATAACTGTCTTACTGCAAACATCTGATCCACGCACCCTCTTCCCTTCCTAAAACCGCACTGTTCTTCTCCTATTGCAACTTCCGTACACTTTATTTATCCTCTCTATCAACACCCTGCCATACAGCTTTCCAACCACTGATAATAAACTAATACCTCTATAACTTGAACACTCCTGCCGATCTCCCTTCCCCTTGTACAACGGCACAATACATGCACTCTTCCAGTCTATTGGTACCATTGACACAACAAAGCACACATTGAAAAATCTCACCAACCAATCTATCATCACATCTCCACCCTTCTTTATACACTCCACAGCAATATACCATCCAAACCTTCTGCTTTTCCCGCTCTCATTTGTTTCACTGCTTCTTTCACCTCATTTTCCTCAATCCTTTCATTCATTCCCTGCCACCTGGGTGGCCTGGGTAACCTATCTCCATCAACCACTGCTTTAATCACTGCTTCTCTTCCATCTCTTGCATTTAGCAAAGATTCAAAATACTCGGCATATCTTTTCCTCACTTCAACTGGTTTCACTAGTAATTCTCCATTTGCATCTTTCACTGACTCTTCCCTCTTTTGTCATCCTTTCCTTACTCTATTTACCTCCTTCCAGAACATCTTTCGTTCTTCAAAATTCTCACTCAACCTTTGACCCCACCTTTCGTTTGCATCTTTTTTCGCTTCTCTAATTTTCCGTTTTGCCTCTCTCCTTTTCTCCTTGTACCTCTCCCATACCTCAACACTACCATCCTGTAAAACCCTCTCAAAACACTGTCTCTTCTCCTCAACTGCCTTTCTCACCGTATCATTCCACCAATCGCTTCCCTTCCTGATACCTCTGCCTCCTACTTTCCTTTTACCGCATACTACCTCTGCACTTGCTTTCACTCCTTCCTTAAACTGTTGCCATTCAACCTCTACTTCTCTCTCTTCCATCTCTCTCTCTTCCATCCACTTTTCATTTAGTCTTTCCTTGTACTCCCTCTCTTTTTCCCTCGTCTCTAACTCACTAACTTTTATTACCTCTCTTACTTTACGCTTGTCTCTCATTCTCCTGTAACTCCTAACGCTTAGCTTTCCCTCCACTAGGTAATGATCCGACATACCCTCCGCCTCACCTCTCATCACATTCACATCCAGCAGTCTACACAATCTTTCCCTTCTCACCAGCACATAATCCATCAATGCCCTCTCTACAATCTCTCCCCTCACAAGTCTATGCCATGTGTACTTGTGTATACGCCTTTTTTTGAAGAACGTATTACCTAAACTCAATCTGCACTCTCCACATACATTTTTCAGTCTTTCTCCAATCTCGTTTACACCGTCCGCACCAAAACTACCGATAACTCCCGCAACAGGCTCATTTCAGATAATAGAGGAAAATGTTTTCTTTTACGAACAAATTAACTCTTAGTTAATTACCAAACCTGAATATTTGGAAAAAATTAAACAGAAATAACAATGTAAAACTTGCAAAATAACCAAACCAAAATGTCTACAGTTCCACATTTTACATGTCTACAGTTCCACACTTTACATGTCTACAGTTCCACACTTTACATGTCTACAGTTCCACACTTTACATGTCTACAGTTCCACACTTTACATGTCTACAGTTCCACACTTTACATGTCTACAGTTCCACACTTTATATGTCTACAGTTCCACACTTTACATGTCTACAGTTCCACACTTTACATGTCTACAGTTCCACACTTTACATGTCTACAGTTCCACACTTTACATGTCTACAATTCCACACTTTACATGTCTACAGTTCCACACTTTACATGTCTACAGTTCCACACTTTACATGTCTACAGTTCCACATTTTACATGTCTACAGTTCCACACTTTACATGTCTACAGTTCCACACTTTACATGTCTACAGTTCCACACTTTACATGTCTACAGTTCCACACTTTACATGTCTACAGTTCCACACTTTACATGTCTACAGTTCCACACTTTACATGTCTACAGTTCCACACTTTACATGTCT
This sequence comes from Paralithodes platypus, assembly GCA_032716605.1. NCBI lineage: Eukaryota > Metazoa > Arthropoda > Malacostraca > Decapoda > Lithodidae > Paralithodes > Paralithodes platypus. Next base: position 38,659,639 of record CM064582.1, on the reverse strand, counting down.
ACAGTTCCACACTTTACATGTCTACAGTTCCACACTTTATATGTCTACAGTTCCACACTTTACATGTCTACAGTTCCACACTTTACATGTCTACAGTTCCACACTTTACATGTCTACAGTTCCACACTTTACATGTCTACAATTCCACACTTTACATGTCTACAGTTCCACACTTTACATGTCTACAGTTCCACACTTTACATGTCTACAGTTCCACATTTTACATGTCTACAGTTCCACACTTTACATGTCTACAGTTCCACACTTTACATGTCTACAGTTCCACACTTTACATGTCTACAGTTCCACACTTTACATGTCTACAGTTCCACACTTTACATGTCTACAGTTCCACACTTTACATGTCTACAGTTCCACACTTTACATGTCTACAGTTCCACACTTTACATGTCTACAGTTCCACACTTTATATGTCTACAGTTCCACACTTTACATGTCTACAGTTCCACACTTTACATGTCTACAGTTCCACACTTTACATGTCTACAGTTCCACACTTTACATGTCTACAATTCCACACTTTACATGTCTACAGTTCCACACTTTACATGTCTACAGTTCCACACTTTACATGTCTACAGTTCCACATTTTACATGTCTACAGTTCCACACTTTACATGTCTACAGTTCCACACTTTACATGTCTACAGTTCCACACTTTACATGTCTACAGTTCCACACTTTACATGTCTACAGTGCCACACTTTACATGTATACAGTTCCACACTTTACATGTGTACAGCTCCACACTTTACTTGTCTACAGTTCCACACTTTACATGTCTACAGTTCCACACTTTACATGTCTACAGCTCCACACTTTACTTGTCTACAGTTCCACACTTTACATGTCTACAGTTCCACACTTTACATGTCTACAGTTCCACAGTTTACATGTCTACAGTTCCACACTTTACATGTCTACAGTTCCACACTTTACATGTCTACAGCTCCACACTTTACTTGTCTACAGTTCCACACTTTACATGTCTACAGTTCCACACTTTACATGTCTACAGTTCCACACTTTACATGTCTACAGTTCCACACTTTACATGTCTACAGTTCCACACTTTACATATCTACAATTCCATTAAATCTATATTTCGTACCCTCTCACATTCTAGTGTTCTTCAAACCCCACATGCATATCTTTGCTAGCATATATTCACAGCTCCATCTCATGAGCTTTGTCACTATAAAGGTCTGATACTTCTACATTAACCCTTTCACGCACGTGTGGACGAAGGGGTTGCCGATTAGCAATCAGAAATAGAGGTCTCTCAATCTTATAATTACCTCTCCAAATATAGTTTTCTGCCACAGCTAACTCAAAGACAACTGCAGAGGTTGAAGTAACTAAACTAAAGTGTTCTAAACACCCCTGAATGGTCACAAAGGCTTTAAGGTGGGTCACCGGCTTTATTTATCTCTATTTCCTTTTCTCTCTTTCCCTGGCTTGTATCCATTCCAATTGTTTTAAGACATTTATCCCCATCCAGGTGTCGATATCTTTCTGGCGAGCGATAGCGAGCCAGCATTGTATAGAAAAATCCGGCTTTGCCGGAGAAAATTTTCTATCGAAAAATGTACAAATTTAGCTTGCTGTCAAAACAAAAATATATATATGCTGGCTCGCTGCCGCTCGCCAGAAAAATATTGAGACCTGGATAGGGGTAAACGTCTTAAAACAGTAGGCTGAATGGGGCCGAATGAATACAAGTCAAAGAGAGAGGGAGAGAAAGAGAAAAAAAAGTGAGGTGGGCCCCCTTAAAGAATCCCAGAATAGGCTCAAATCGCGTCTTGTGTGTGAAAGGGTTAATTATTATCACTCCCTCACATATTCCTTAGTAATTGTTTACTCGGGTTTCGGATATAATTAAAGGTTGCAATTTTCCTATCACTTTTGTCCTTGATTCACATTAATCCCTTGCGTTCAACTAGTTTGCACTTCTTTCAACTGCTTATACATCAAATATGGCTGCAATATACTTTAATTCCTCATTTGCTTCCAGTGTTAATCCAATCACCTTAGTATTAGCCCTGTGACAAACAACTCAGTTATTAGTCAGACTCATACTTTGAATACTATGCAGACAAAATCTTGGAAACAGCAGTTTAGTTCCATTATATATGTATATCATAGTACTAACCATAGACTACAGTAGATCTGGACTGGACACGGAAAAGGAACTTTGCAGTAGGGGACCCAAAATCCAAATACGAAACCCAAAGTTCGAACCTCGAAACACCGAAAATGTGATATCTTCGTGGTTTCGTGGTGCGAACTTGGGGGTTCGTTCTCCGATTTTGGGTCCCGTACTGCAAAGTTCCATTATCATGTCCAGTCCAGATCTACTGTAGTCTATGTACTAACTTATATTAAGAAAAAACTACTGTGTCTTTCTCAATGGTATTAAACCTTCATTCTACAGCCCTTCCTATAATCAATAATAGGCTTGATTGATATTGCATTAGTAATGTAAATATATTTAATCAAAGATTAATGTAGCAGTATATTTGGGAGAAGGTTGGTCCTGTCCAGATTGAGGCTTGGCATCCTTTACCCAACCTTAGCCATTTCTGTCTGTCTCTTTTCCTGTACTACTATTCCTACTTCCATGGCGGAAGGCTAGGAATCCTGCTCCCCTTGTAAAATTCCACTACTAGACAAGACAAAGAAAGGGGCGAGGGAACGCGAAAGTGGTCTCGGACCCTAAGAATTGGACCTTAAATGTTGTTTCTGTTCGGGCTCTGACTTGAGTCGACCGCCCCCAGCTATGGGGTATGTGCCTAAGTATAATTATACAGTACATACATACATACATATTTATTTGTAACAAATATTTTAATCTCTCCTTCTCTAACAGAAACTGTATGAAGATGAGAGGAGGAAATTGCACAACTTAAAGGAGAAGGCAAAAAGTGTAAATGAGAAGAAAGACATTCAAACGATCTTGGATGTTCAGGAGATGCTTTATTACAACAGAAGCGGTACATCACAAAGATCTTCAGGGGAACAATGCCACAATGAAGAAATGGCTCTGCTGGTTGCAGCAAGAAATGGGTTGTCACAGTTGACTCATCTCTTGTTGACAATGGGCAACGTGGAAGTTAACAGCGTTGTTGACTATATCACTGGCACCACAACACTCCATGAGGCAGCCTCCCATGGCAACATACAATGTGTGGCCGTGCTGCTCAGTGCCGGTGCCGAAGTGCTCAGAATAGACAAATACAAACATACATCAATACACATGGCGTCTATGTTTGATCATGCTGTTGCTATGAAACTGTTATGTAAGTATATTGAGGATGATCCCAAATGTCGGGCCGGGACAACTGCTCTGAACCTAGTGGGCAACTTTGACATCTACAGAAAAATGTACGGAGTAAAAGACAGTGACATAGATAATAAGAACATAATTTTTAGCGAGGAGAGTGCCGATCAGGCTGCATTAAAGGTGCTTAAAGCCATGGACGTTGAGAGCATGGCACGGAAATTGGAAGAAGTTCGAGTGGACCTCAGTAAAGGTGAAGCTCGGGAGGTGAAGGATTGTGTCATGACTGAGGTCGAGAACATCATGACTGAAGTGGCAAAGAAAGACTCAACATATCAGGGAGAGATAAAGTTAGTGGGAAGCACTAGTGATGGAACCAAACTCTTCTGTCCAGATGAAATGAACATCAATGTCACTGTAAAGAATGTCTCAGATGTTGTCCTCGAGGTACATGACCAGAAAGAGAAATACAAAGGTGAAAAGGAAGTACAAGTAATCACACCAAGGGAAGAATTACAAGGTAACAAGTTTATGAGCAGATTTTGTGATTTGGTAATGGACTGCTTGAGCACCTATGTACTTAAGGAAGAACGACTGTCCATTGTTCCTCCAGGGGTGAAGCGAACTCAGGTTGGAGCGAGGCTTTCACTAGCCTGGCAGGGGAAAGACTACCCACTACTCCTACTTGGAGTTGATCTGGTGCCAGTGTTGGAGCTCCTGTGGGATAATGAGAAGATCGCACGACCCTGGCTCACTCCAGAAACAACATCAACTCTTCATGTAAGTAATACTGAAGATGGGTCATGGCGCTGCAGCTTTGCTATGACAGAATCACAAGTGATGCAAGGGTTGGATCATCAGGAGCGACAGGTAATGATTCTAGCAAAACACATTCTTTATGGCCTCAAGGCAGAGTCCTGGATGAACAAGAAGGACAAGGCCAAGTATACTTGGTGGATGGAACGGGCATGGAAGCTTCCAGTGCCATCTGGCTTCTGCCTCAAGAACTCGTTTCTGGAACGGCTCGAGATAAAGAGAAAAGGAAAGGAAGTCTGGACTTGTGATGACCGGATAGCACATGTTATGGAAGTGTACAAGACCATGTGCGATACGTTGCCATCATCTGATCTCGTGGCATGCAATAAACAAGCATATTTTGGTGGCGAGTGTGAGGGCCGGAAGGAATCAACCGGAGCTCCAGTCATTGTTGACTATCTTGCTGAGATTGTCAAGTCTGGAACCAATAATCCAAAATAAAGACAAAGTACACAGTGTCCAATATCACAATATAAGAAGTTACATTATATCGTGAGTGCTTTTACATATAAGGCAAGTTCTATAACTTCACAAACTCGGTCTAGTATTGTAAGCTGAGGACAAACTGAGAGGTATATATTTATAATTACTCATCTATCAATGGTTCAGAGTATGTGGACAATTACAGCCAACCATTTATAGCCTATTATTTGTGTTATATATTACCAGACATGTGACTATTCTATTGCCAAAGACCCAAAGTCACTCATGGTGTAATGGACATGTGACCTTAACCCCATGAAGATCAGAACAATGAATCATGTGATTTGAAGGTGTTGTCTAAAGTGGACAACCATGCAAATTGTGTGATTTACTTTTGAAAATTTGGTACAATGTTGGGTATGTGGAAGAGACTCACTACACTCCCACCCTTACACCCTTCCTCCTACAACTCTCCCCCCCCCCCCCCCTCCCCCTCATTTATAGGCTATGCAGAAGTGAGGGCGGTGCAATTGTTCTCCACTCATCCCCTTATTGAACTGAGCCCTACATATTCACGAGGATCCACCCAATGGACAATGACATCATGGGCTACCTACACAATGCAAGCACCTGCAATGCCTATCATCGAGAACCCGGCACCTTTGAGGTTAATAGGCTTCCCAGCCCCTGGGTTAGCCACAGAGCTTGCAAATCAACTATTCACTGAGACTACACAACGTTCAAATGAGCATCGCCAAAGACACTCCAGAAGACCAAGACAGATGATTGACCAAAATCAGATACAGAATAGCCCGCCAATGTTTAGCCAAGATGAGCCCACTGATGGGGGATTGCGAAATTCCCAAGGAGACAATGATAATATTTGAAGTTATTCATTACTTCGCCAGGATCAGCTCCAAAAACAAGCCCTCCCGCTCCTCCTCCCACACCCTCGCTCAAGATCCCAGACACACCCTATTGCCCCCAGTTAAGTACAATACCCCAGAGTAGCCAGTCACCTCCAATATCTGGCCTAAGGTAGAAGAAAAAGAACCTCCAGACCCTTAACCCTTAATTAGCGGCGAGCAACATAAGTCGAGTTAAATAAAGCTGGACTATCTGGCGGCGCTCGACATAGGTCGTGTGGCAATTTCAGCACGTAATGTTGCTGAGAGAGAGAGACAAGTGGTGGCAGGAGAGTAGCGAGCGTATGACTGCTCCAGACCACCGCGGCGAACCTACTGACACGAATCCCACCTCCTCCCTCCCTCTCTCACTCGCTATATACGGAATTGTATGGGGAAAGTGCCTAATTACATGCTTTTTGCACTCGCGTTGCACGGTTATTGCAAGAAAACTAGCCATCATAAAAGGATCGTTATGGTGTCATTCGAAAGCTCTGTTTATGCCCTTTCAGGGATAGATACTTGTTTTACGTTCTGGGTCTTATTTAGGCATGAAAATGATCACGTAAACAGCCCTATTTTGGCTAAAAACACCCCGCTGGGCGGTACATATAAATAAACCGCATAGGCCGCTCGTAAGGTGTTAAATACCTGTTCCTGTACAGGGTATACATACCAGATCCAGATCTAGAAAGACTTTTACTCCTGGACCGGGAGCCTAGGAACTACCCTATGCAGTTGGAGAGAGTGAGAAGAGAGGAACGGTGAGAGCAGGTATATTAATAATAATAATAATGCTTTATTTCAGACTCACACAGTACAGAGGGGACCATACTGGGGTCCATATATATCTTACAGTACGGTAACATAAATATACATACTGTACATAGGCTACCTAAAATAAACAGAAATTAAATAATACCCAGCTTGTAGTTGGGTATCATGTAGTTGACAGCACTGCCTCAACCAAAACAGTGGTCATCAAACTACTGTGTTACCAAAACCAGTCCTAATTGTGTACAGTACCATGCCTCACATCATTTAGCTTCCGGTACAGTATATAGCTACAGTACAGTATAGGAATACCGGTACTGTACTGCACTATGAGGTTCAGTACCGGTATGCTAATTCTGTGGAGTAGCAGACCTGAATACATTACTTAGTGTTAAATATACAGTAAATAGTGTAAACAACAGGATGTGAAGAGGATCCGTTCCTAAAGAAGTGTAACACGTGGCCCAGCAGAAGTTGAACCCTCGACGGTAGAGAGGGCACAGTAAGAGATCAACGAGGCCCTGCCACCCTAACTTATTAATATATTGATTGATTGATGCATATAAGAGTGAAGATATGTGAATGCTGTAATACTCCATATATTTCTATAAGAATCATACATATTGACCTTATGATAACCAAATTAAATTATAACTCTTTCCCTTAGCTCAAGACGATGCCTAATTATACCAACGTTTATAACGAATATCCGTCAGCCTAGTACCCCCTGCCTCCCTTCAGTATAAAGCTATAAGTATATCCTCGTAATCCTAATTCTCATAGAGTAACTTATATCTGTGAGTAACTTAGAGGTAAAGTTCAACAGGGGAAGACCTTTCCCCAGTACTTTCAATTATCTCTTATGATATGTGTATGTCTCTAGTGTTCCACGTCAGAGGAGAAGAGTGACCGCATCAGATATATATATTATTATATAATTCCCAATTAATTGTGCCAAGATATACCCAGATGCATTCATGTGGCCGCTGTTGGTAGTTTGATTGCTTAAGTATATCAAGTCTGTTAAAGCCACCATTTCCTTGCACTGGCACGGTATTTGAAGTTTTTTAACACGTTGAAAACCTTACCTTGCGTAAGGAACGCCGCAGTCCTGGGTTCTATCTATATATCTATTGCCTGACGCCGCGATCCCCGAAGGGGTGGCCACGAACGAACCGCCCCCATGCACCTCTGTCCCCAGTCAGTCGACGCCCCTCCCCCCAACCAGCACCGCCTTCGTTCATGTAGTTCCTCACTCCATCCTTCCACCTCATATTCGGTCTACCTCTCCCCCTCTGTCCCTCCACCTCGCTCTCGTACACCCTCTTAGTCATTCTCTCACTTTCCATACGTTCCATATGGCCGAACCATCTCAAGTTGTTCCTTTTCACACTTTCCAGCACATCTACCTCCACACCACACCTCCTTCTTACTTCCTCATTAGTCTGTCTATCCCTCCATGTAACTCCGCACGCACTCCTTAAGTAATTCATTTCCACTGCTCTCACTCTTGGTCTGAGTCTCTCAACCAACGTCCATGCTTCGCTTCCGTAAGTCAGTGTCGGGATTACCACACTGTCATGCAAGGACTTCTTCACTTCCATACTGACCACCCTATTTCTTGTTACTGCTTTTAGCGTTCCTACAACCCTCTTCCCTGTTGTACCCTCTCCCGCACCTCTTCATCCATAGTCCCATCTTTACTCAACACACTGCCCAGATACTTAAAAGAGTTGACGATCTCCATAGCCTGACCGTTCAGCTTCACCTCACACTCTGTGACTTCACCCCTTTCGAAGACCATAACCTTGCTCTTCCCCGTATTTACCTTCAAATTCCGTTTTTCGCACACTGTTCCAAATTCATTTACCAGACCCTGCAACTCCCATTCATTATCACTCATCAGAACTGTATCATCCGCAAACAGCAGTATAGGTAGCTTCCACTCAATTCCCTCCCTTTTCAGCGATACACCAACATCCACTGCTCTTGATAGTATTTCTTTCATAACTCCATCCATATATACAGTAAACAACCACGGGGACATCACACACCCCTGTTTCAAACCAACATTCAGGTCAAAGAACTCGCTCTGCTCACTCTCCACACGTACTGCCGCCTTTGCACCCTCATACATGCTCTTCACTGCTTTCAGCAACTTGCCCTCTACTCCGTATATTCTAAGTACTTTCCACAAACCTTCTCTATCCACTCTGTCATAGGCCTTCTCCAAGTCCATAAAGGCAACATACACCTTTTGTTTCTTCTCCAGATACTTCTCCACAACACAATTCAGGGTAAAAATCTGATCTACACATCCTCTTCCCTTCCTAAAACCTCCCTGCTCGTCGCCTATCCATTTCTCCGTTCTCACTCTCACTCTCTCAATCACTACCCTACTGTATACCTTCCCTACTACGCTTAGAAGACATATTCCTCGGTGGTTACCACACACTCCTCTTTCCCCTTTGCCCTTATATAGGGGGACTATTATGCCAGTCTTCCAGTCATCGGGTGCACTGCCCTTCTCCCATGCTAGTTTGCACATTTTCCATACCCATTCTATCACTATCTCACCACCATACCTCAACATTTCCCCACACACTCCATCTGTTCCTGGTGCTTTCCCCAACTTCACTCTTTTCATGGCTTCCCACACTTCTGACCTCCTGATCCCCACCTCCTCCTCCACTACTTCTCTTCTTCTCCCTCCCATACCATATCCAGCTATGTTTGCTGGCTCTTCATTCCTTTCATTTAGCAACTCACTGAAGTACTCCCTCCATCTTTCGACTCTCTCTTGCTTCTCGGCTAGCATTCTCCCATTCTTATCTTTCACACCCTTACTGTTTCCCTTGCTACCTTCCCTAACTTTCTTGACTTCTTTCCAGAACAGTTTCTTACTCTCCCTCCATTTTACACTCAGATTCCTTCCAAATTCCTCATCTACTCTTCTCTTACTTTCCTTCACTACTCTCTTCACCACCCTCTTACTCTCCACGTACCTCGCTCGTTTCTGTCTCTCGGAATCTTCATTCCCTCTACTACCCAACCACTCTCTATATGCTTTCTTCTTTTCTTCCACAGCTATTCTTACCTCTTCTGTCCACCATGCTGTACCTTTCACTCCCCTCCCTCTTCTCCTCACTCCACACACCTCCTCACATGCTGCACAGATCTCATCCTTAAACACCTTGCTCATCTCCTCCACTTCCTCCATAACTTCCAGGTCGAACCCACCTAGTCGTCTTTCCACTGCTCTCCTGTACTCCTCCCTGACTTCCTCCTCCTGCAACCTCTCCACCCTCCTCACCATTCCACCCTCCTCTCGCCTCCCTCCCGCTCTCCTCACCCACTTCTTTTGTATCCTAACCTTAGCTACCACTACATAATGATCAGACAGACCCCCTCCAATACCCCTATACACCCTAGCATCCATCACAGATTTCTTCATTCGTTCATCCACACATACATAATCAATCAATGACTTTCGTTCCACCACTGTCTTATCCTTCATCGTCAACATCCGTTTCCACGTGTACCTGTGGATCATTCTGTGTCGGAAGAAGGTGTTGGCTATCCACAGCCTCCTCCCCACACATACGTCCACAAGTGCACTACCATTCCCATTCACCTCTGATGGTACCCCCTCCCACCACTCCCTCAACTTTCCTATCACCCACCTTACCATTCATATCCCCAATCAGAAATATTCTTTCGTTCTTGTCAAACTTCTCCAGGCATGCCTCCACATTCATCCAGAACTCCTCTTTCTTTCTTTCAAGTATATCCTCTGTCGGGGCATACACGCATACAATCACCCACGTTTGTATTCCTACTTTCATTCTCACCCACACAATCCTTGAACCCACAGACCCATACTCTCTTACACATTCCTTCCATTTGCTACTTACAAACAAACATGCACCTTCTCTCGCTGTTCCTTCACTCACTCCAGCACACACACCCATTCCACACTCCCACTCTCTCACATCTGAACCTTTCCATTTGGTCTCTGTCATTCCACATACATCCAGCCTGGCATTCACTAACACTTCCAGAACCTCTCTCTCTTTTGTGCCATCATTCATGCCACTAACATTCCACGTAGCCATTCTCAGAATGTCCAAAGGCATGTCCTTAGTCGGTCGTGGTTCGTCAACGTTGGTTCCGTCCGCATCCGAGGCTGTTCGTTCGTTTTTCCTTGCTTAGATATTTTTTCCGGGTGGGGGTCGCAAGCCCACCGACCCAACCTCTTTAGTCGCCTCTTACGACACGCAGAAGGCACGTGGGGCATATTCTATTCCCTAACCCCCAGGGGGGAACCTGGGTTAACCAGTTTAATTCCGACTCCACATGTGAGAATCTATTTGTGATTAATTGTTTCCCCAAGCCTATATTCAACTCTATGCAAACCATAAAACCAGAATCAAATTGTCATCTGAACAGTCGATACGATCAATGTAAATTGGGAGGCATCAAATGCTTGTGTGGAGTATTATTTATCTGAAGCGTTTGTTAAGTTTGTATCTTGTATCCCTGTTAAATAACAAAGTCAGTATTGATGATCTCCCTTGGTAACTCAGTAATGGTAATTATAGTTTAGCCAAATATCGGAGTCAAGAGCCAGTCCTTGCATCAGTTTACTTTTTGTGATAATCGTGACCCTGGATGCTTGGTTGAATTTATGTGGGTATTTCAATCTAGTAAGGGCAGTGTACCACTAGTGAACAGTGATCATAGCGTACACTGCTGATTAAATATTTCTATATATTATATTTTGTGTGATTGAAGTGACCGCGACCATTGTTCATGAGTGTATATAAAGGCCTATAATATGGTATGAGTGCATTTGTCTATATTTATGTGTATTTTGTATATTAAGTGCATGTCCGTGTATTCCTGTTTGGTGTAGACAATTCTCTTGACCATTAATATATGGTAGTTGAAAACATATATACTTCTATGTATTCATGACACATATGCATATATATGTACATATATAAATGTTTTATACTCTCAGCGGGGCTCGAACCACTTACAGTCAGGACGATTTTCCATGCTTTAATCAACTCTACCATGTTGGTGGTTCGAGCCCCGCTGAGAGTATAAAAAAATTTAGTAGCTCACGTGTATTTGAGATATATTACAGGGGAGGTGTGGTGGAGTGGTCATGCCACTGGACTGGTAATTCAATGGTCTCGGGTTCGAATCCCGATGTATCAATGGGAAGATATTATTGGGTTGGAATTTGTGCTGTACCTAATATCAGTGCATTACCACAAAGCCCACCAAAACGCCAAAAAAATGCCCTCATTGTTCCCTGATTAAATAGCACTGTATGAATATTCCCATATTCAATATAGGCTACAGGGGAACAATGCCTAGTGAGTTAATTGCTCCAATAGGTGGCATTCTGAGAGTGAGGGTCCGAGACTAGGGAGTGAGACAGTGAAGCGCATAAGACAAAGCAGCTTCAGAGATGGGGCTACTTCGAGCCATGGATGGGCAACCGGGCCCTGTGCATCTTGCGAAGGTAAGATGGACGGGGGCTGATTGCAGCTCAAAATGCTTCACATGTCTCACTCCTTAGACTGGAACGAAACCTCACATGCTTCACCGTTGATTGTATGGTTGAATGTACAGGCTCTCAGCCTATGCCTGAGAGGGAGTAGTTGGAATATAGAAAGAAAACAAAATATATATACAGGTAGGCTATATACAGGGTGTCCCGAAATAGACGTGCCAACCTTCAGGATTATATATATATATATATATACAGGTATATACAGGGTGTCCCGAAATAGACGTGCCAACCTTCAGGATTATATATATATATATATACAGGTATATACAGGGTGTCCCGAAATAGATGTGCCAACCTTCAGGATTATATATATATATATATATATATACAGGTATATACAGGGTGTCCTGAAATAGACGTGCCAACCTTCAGGATTATATATATATATACAGGTATATACAGGGTGTCCCGAAATAGATGTGCCAACCTTCAGGATTATATATATATATATATATATATATATATATATATATATATATATATATACAGGTATATACAGGGTGTCCTGAAATAGACATGCCAACCTTCAGGATTAGGCTAGGAAAAATATTCTAAGCATGAAATGTTCTATAAGCAAAATTCCAAATTTGACTTGTTATAAAGATATAGCCTTTTGAAAATGGCATTCTTAAGTATTTCCCCATAAGGGTGGCCTAGCTGTCCTAGAGCTTACCATACCTCCATCTAACTGCAATTATTTTACCATGTTATTATCAAGATATTATCAATCTGTAAGTTGCAAAATGATTATAGACATATTAGCTCACTTTGAACCCGCTGGAAACTATTTGACATGGAAGAGTCCATTACAGCGATGCGGGGGAGGACACTATATAAAACCCTCAATACCTCTTAAACGGTTGAGATATAGCATTTTTGTTATAGAATAGTGTATCCTTAGAATCATCTGTATAGTCATATCCTGAAGTTTGGCACATCTAATTTGGGACACCCTGTACAGTATATATATATATATATATATATATATATATACAGTATATATATTCCCTCAGAAGCCTTCGCATATTTATTTCTTTGGTTTTCCAAGATGAGCCATAACCCCTGACGATATTAATAGAATTCTCCCTACCTTGTCAACATTAATAGTCCATTAATGGAGCCCACCTGCTTTTTTTCATTTTCTCTCATTTTCTCCCTTTCTCTGGCTTGTATCCATTCGGCACCATTCAGCCAACTGTTTTAAGACGTTTATCCCCATCCAGGTGTCGATTTCTTCCTGGCGAACGATAGCGAGCCAGCATTGTATGGAGAAATCCGGCTACGCCAGAGACATTTATCTATCGAAAAGTGTACAAATTTAGCTTGCTGCCCACAAAAATACATATATGCTGGCTCGTTACCGTTCGCCAGGAAAATATTGACACCTGGATGGGGGTAAAAGTCTTAAACCAGTAGGCTGAATGGGGCCGAATGGATACAAGCCAAAGAGAGAGAGAGAGAGAAAGATAAAAAAAGCGAGGTTGGCCCCCTTAACCCATGGGATCCGGGGGGCCTCAAATGAATTTTGGTAAAATCAACTTCATAATTCAGTAGCTACTGATTGAGACCACCTAGAGCAGTCAATGTTTTTTGCAAATTGTAGAACTTTTTGTTGTCTGTAGAATGCCGTAGAGATGACGTCGCTACAACGCGTAGTTGCCGACTTCTGATGATTATAGCGGCGATTTTTAGCCGACCATTTTGCCTTATATGAGGCCTCTCGGATTCCAAGGGTTAACCTGATAGGCTTGAACCCCAACTACCCCGAGTGTAACCTGGGAAGTGCCCCCCCCCCCCCACCAAACTACCCCAAGTGTAACCTGGGAAGTGCCCCCCCACCCCCCCCCAACTACCCCGATTGTAACTTGGGAAGTCCCCCCCCCCCCCAACTACCCCGAGTGTAACCTGGGAAGTGCCCCCCCCCCAACTACCCCGAGTGTAACCTGGGAAGTGCCCCCCCCCCCAACTACCCCGAGTGTAACCTGGGAAGTGCCCCCCCCCCCCCAAACTACCCAAGTGTAACCTGGGAAGTGCCCCCCCCCCCAAACTACCCCGAGTGTAACCTGGGAAGTGCCCCCCCCCCCCCCCCCCCCAACTACCCCAAGTGTAACCTGGGAAGTGCCCCCCCCCCAACTACCCCGGGTGTAACCTGGGAAGTGCCCCCCCCCCCCCCCCCCCAAACTGTGTCTCTTTTGTCATGGTGGTTCGCACACACCTGTGAGTCCGTGACCAGAATGACCTGCTACGCTTCCTTTTATGTAGAGGTCCATTTGGGTCCTTTATTTCACTACTGTTCCTGTGTCTACACCAATTCAGTCCTGTGCCTTTGTGTTTTAGATATATATATATATATGTATATGTATATATATATACAGTATATTATATATATATATATATATATATATATATATATATATATATATATATATATATATATATATATATATATATATATATAAAGGCATAGAATATGCAATAACAAATTTGGTTATTATATATACATACATATATCTTGCTGCCTGTATAACATCAATAATAATTATTAGGAGGAGTATTTGAGTCACTCCCCTGTGTATCTCGAGTCAATAAATCCTGTAAAATGTATAATTATTGTTATCCATGTCCTTCTGTTAATCTGTGTGTTACTCATGCTTAAACCACCATATCTGAGTTTTGTACACTTAATAATAGCAGCTTAACATACACTTAATAATAGCAGCTTAACATACACTTAATAATAGCAGCTTAACATACACTTAATAATAGCAGCTTAACATACACTTAATAATAGCAGCTTAACATACACTTAACCCGGCAAGCGCGATAGGCCTCACGGAAGGCTTCCTATAGGGAACGCGATAGGCCTCACGGAAGCAAGACCATAAAAAAAATACTTCCAAAAAAAAAAGGGCCTATCAAAACAAAGGAATTTGTCTCTAGGTGAGATAATTCCCCTCCAGTACTCATCCATGTAAATCTCACCCACCCCCCTCCCCTCCTTCCCCACCTTATTCCCCCCTCCCTCCCCTCCTCAATTATCACCTATTTTTCCTCTTATTATCATCATTTATCGGTTATTTTTCTCTCCCGCGATAATGTAGCACAAGGGGGTTGCAGAAAAGATCGTTATGTAACACCCAGACACCGGCCCACACCGCCCCGCTCGTCTCAGTTACCTCACAGACAGCGAGAGAGGAGGGTTGCCTGTGGCTCTCTCTCGCCTGAGATTATGACCGGGTGGCCAATATCTTCGTTTTTAACCACCCAAATGCTTTTCCCACTTATTTTAGCACTCTTGAAGGTTTATATATACATCATATATGTAAAATAAAAGCATACCGAAAACAAATAATGCTCTATATTGTAAATATAACGAATTCTGTCTGAATCCAAGGCTAGAAATGCACAAATAACTACCCTAGCCCCTAGGTCTATTTCGCGCTTGTCAGGTTAATAATAGCAGCTTAACATACACTTAATAATAGCAGCTTAACATACACTTAATAATAGCAGCTTAACATACACTTAATAATAGCAGCTTAACATACACTTAATAATAGCAGCTTAACATACACTTAATAATAGCAGCTTAACATACACTTAATAATAGCAGCTTAACATACACTTAATAATAGCAGCTTAACATACACTTAATAATTGCAGCTTAACATACACTTAATAATAGCAGCTTAACATACACTTAATAATAGCAGCTTAACATACACTTAATAATAGCAGCTTAACATACACTTAATAATAGCAGATTAACATACACTTAATAATAGCAGCTTAACATACACTTAATAATAGCAGCTTAACATACACTTAATAATAGCAGCTTAACATACACTTAATAATAGCAGCTTAACATACACAAAAACAAGAGCATGATCATCATGAAAAGTGGGCTACGGTAAGTTTGCCTAGTTGTAAAGTGAGGGGGTAAAAATGATCAGAAAGACATTCATCAGAAACAGAGGATGTAAATGGAGATGATAATTATATAGAAAAGAAGTAGACGATGGAATAGACTACCCTAGGTAAAGTAGTAAACTAGGCTAGATTACCTGACCCCTTTCTGCTTTTAGTTTATTTCTATTATGACAACTAATTTGAATTTATGAATTGACCATAGAAAGAGTCACTGAAACTGATAACATGTACAAATGGATCTGGATTGGCGGTGTTTTCGCTGTGGATCCACCTCCCGGGACTGCCGACTTCTCTCAACCGGGGAGAAGATTGCGACCGGTGGGGGACAGCAGGCCGCCGACCACAGGGGAGCAGTCCAGGGAGCTAAACCACCTCAACCAACCCTACCCCCTTATTGGGGTCACGAGAACCTGGGAATGGCTTCAGTCGCCCGGGCAAGTGCCACACTCTCAAAAAAACACACACACAATTACACTGTTTTTCCTACACCGAGAAGTGACTCTCCGGCTGTCATTTCTCAAAGACATCGAGAGCAATCCAGGACCCACACACAAATACATATGTCCAAAATATGCTCAAAACCTATCACTTGGAGTCGCCACACAAAGGGTTCAGTTCTCTGCAATTCATGCGGGAACTCGACCCATTTCACCTGCCAAACAATTGACCACTTGTGAGTTTAGTTCTATTAGGAAGTTGGAGCTGTAGATATTGATATCCAGCAGAATTACCTGTTAACATACGGTTATAGTACATTTATAAATACATAAAAAACAATTCAACATACTCTTCAGCCATTAGATACATAATTATTGCATTTCTATTTACCATCGATGTCTACCGCTCCAACTTCCTTTAGCCTGAAACTCGCAAGTGGTCAATTGCCTCAACGGAACACTACACAAACACCTGGACCTGTACCTCATGCCCCTCCTTTTCACAGTCAAACCCCTCACCTACACCCTCCACACCTTTCCTTTCCAACCCACCAATCCTTTCTGTACCATCCACATCCTCAATTCCTTACATCCCACCCTAACCTAATCCATCCATACCCTCATCTCCTGCACCTCAATCCCCATTACCACCTCACCCACCTCCTTCCTCCTCACCCCCACCCTGGCCCCCACCTCATCCTCGTGCAGCAGGACCCAACATACACCGCACACACAACATCAACATTCTTTAATTAAACATAGATGGCATTAACACAAAGAAACACGAACTTTCACACTTTATCAAACAACACAACATACACATTGCCATCTTACAAAAAACAAAACTCTGCACAACACAAAAAACACCTACATTTCATAACTTCACCAACATCAACAGTGAACAGTGTATTAGAAACGATAATGGGACGATTGTGTATGCAGAAAATGAAATCAGAGAAGCATGGAAGGCACACACACCGGACCACTGGAGAACAAGACTAAAAGGGAACTGGTTTGTGATCCGGGTGATCGATGACTGGAACTCACTCCCAGACGGGATAGTAACTGCGCCCACGATAGTCACATTCAAATCACGGTACGACAGACACATGGGTATAGAGAACATTTAGGCTGATACGTCTTAAGAGAGACACAAGAAACCAATTCTTATTTCCCCACTACCAATTCATAGGTAATTCACTTGCAGATGTAAGTAACTCACAAGATACCGTAATTTTTGGCGACTTTAATTTACCTGTGACCAAGTGGGGCGATACTCTTACTTCACACTCCGGACATGACTTGTATACGAACTTGCAAGAGAGTTCGCTTTATCAATTTGTTCGAACGCCGACCCGTGGTAATAACGTTCTTGACATTGTACTTGCAACAAAAGAAGAATTAATAGAGAATTTGAATGTTGGTGATGAATTCAGTAACAGCGACCATCGTACGATAACTTTCACTTTAAAGTTTACTAGTAACGAACCAAATAGTAGCATCGAAAAAGTCCCTAATTTCAAGAAAGCAAACTTCCATAAACTTAGAGCTATGTTTAACACCTTACTGAGCGGCCTATGCACGTGATCATTTTCATGCCTAAATAAGACCCAGAACGTAAAACAAGTACCTATCCCTGAAAGGGCATAAACAGAGCTTTCGAATGACACCATAACGATCCTTGTATGATGGATAGTTTTCTTGCAATAACCGTGCAACGCGAGTGCAAAAAGCAGGTAATCACATTACGTGCTGAAATTGCCACTCGAGTTATGTCGAGCGCCGCCACATACGCCGCTAAATAAGGTAAAGAATTCGAACTCCTATACAGCTACTAATAATAACCTGGATAGTCAACTGCAAAAAAATTGCTAATCTATCTATCTATCTATTGCCTGACGCCGTGATCCCCGAAGGGGTGGCCACGAACGAACCGCCCCCATGCACCTCTGTCCCCAGTCAGTCGACGCCCCTCCCCCCAACCAGCACCGCCTTCGTTCATGTAGTTCCTCACTCCATCCTTCCACCTCATATTCGGTCTACCTCTCCCCCTGTCCCTCCACCTCGCTCTCGTACACCCTCTTAGTCATTCTCTCGCTTTCCATACGTTCCATATGGCCGAACCATCTCAAGTTGTTCCTTTTCACACTTTCCAGCACATCTACCTCCACACCACACCTCCTTCTTACTTCCTCATTAGTCTGTCTATCCCTCCATGTAACTCCGCACGCACTCCTTAAGTAATTCATTTCCACTGCTCTCACTCTTGGTCTGAGTCTCTCAACCAACGTCCATGCTTCGCTTCCGTAAGTCAGTGTCGGGATTACCACACTGTCATGCAAGGACTTCTTCACTTCCATACTGACCACCCTATTTCTTGTTACTGCTTTTAGCGTTCCTACAACCCTCTTCCACTGTTGTACCCTCTCCCGCACCTCATCATCCATAGTCCCATCTTTACTCAACACACTGCCCAGATACTTAAAAGAGTTGACGATCTCCATAGCCTGACCGTTCAGCTTCACCTCACACTCTGTGACTTCACCCCTTTCGAAGACCATAACCTTGCTCTTCCCCGTATTTACCTTCAAATTCCGTTTTTCGCACACTGTTCCAAACTCATTTACCAGACCCTGCAACTCCCATTCATTATCACTCATCAGAACTGTATCATCCGCAAACAGCAGTATAGGTAGCTTCCACTCAATTCCCTCCCTTTTCAGCGATACACCAACATCCACTGCTCTTGATAGTATTTCTTTCATGACTCCATCCATATATACAGTAAACAACCAAGGGGACATCACACACCCCTGTTTCAAACCAACATTCAGGTCAAAGAACTCGCTCTGCTCACTCTCCACACGTACTGCCGCCTTTGCACCCTCATACATGCTCTTCACTGCTTTCAGCAACTTGCCCTCTACTCCGTATATTCTAAGTACTTTCCACAAACCTTCTCTATCCACTCTGTCATAGGCCTTCTCCAAGTCCATAAAGGAAACATACACCTTTTGTTTCTTCTCCAGATACTTCTCCACAACACAATTCAGGGTAAAAATCTGATCTACACATCCTCTTAATGATAGATTAAAATCCTCACAAAATGACGAAGAACGGCTGAAATTTGTAGAGCTACGACGCAAAGCCAAAAAGTTAATTAAGCAAAGTAAAAAGACCTTAGAGTTACATATTGCGAATCAAAGTAAAACAAACCCGAAAGAATTCTATAGTTATATCAGAAAGAAAAAAGTAGTTACTTCAACTGTTGGACCATTAGTCGATGAAAATGGAGAATACACCAAAGACGAAGTACAAATGAGTAATGCCCTCAATACCTTCTTTGCATCAGTTTTTACAACAGAAGACCTCAGTGATATCCCTACACCATCGCCGATTCAGATTGATAATTCAGATGTTCTAAGCAATATCACCGTTACAGAGAGAGAAGTATTGAATTGTTTAGATAAACTCAAGGTAAATAAAACGCCTGGACCTGATACAATCTCGCCTAGAGTTCTAAAGGAAGCTAAGGATGAGCTCTCCAAACCACTGACATTACTATTCAATAAATCCTTGCAGTCTGGAACTATGCCCGATCAGTGGAAGCTAGCCAACGTAACACCGATATTAAAAAAAGGCAGCAAATCCCTACTCAGTAACTATCGTCCAATTAGCTTAACCTCAGTTGTATGTAAAATGCTAGAAACGGTCATACGAGACAGACTCGTAAATCACTTGGAGGAAAATAACATGCTTAAAGATACTCAACACGGCTTTCGTAAAAAACGTTCCTGTTTAACAAACCTCTTAGACTTCTTCCACGATATCCTCAACCTCTACGATGAGAGTAAAGCTGTAGATATTATATACCTTGATTTTCAAAAGGCCTTTGACAAAGTTCCCCACAAACGTTTACTGCTAAAACTAAAAGCGCATGGAATACAAGACGGTGTGTTGAAATGGATAGAAAATTGGCTCAGCGACAGAAAGCAAAGAGTAGTCATAAACGGTAAGGCATCTAAATAGACCAATGTAAGTAGCGGGGTACCCCAGGGATCGGTACTAAGACCAATTCTCTTTCTAATTTACATCAACGACATAGATGAGGGTCTCACCTGTACAATCTCAAAATTTGCTGACGATACCAAAAATTGCAAATAGCGTACTCTCAAAAGAACAAGTTGACGATATGCAACAATCTAGATAAATTGTCATGTTGTGCCCAAATTTGGCAAATGAGTTTCAATGCGGATAAATGTAAAGTACTACATATCGGATACCTAAATGAGAAAGCAAACTATTTGATGAATGGCACTCAGCTTAAGAATGTAAACAGAGAAACCGATCTGGGAGTAACAATATCGAGTAACCTAAAACCGAGTCAACAATGTTCAGAAGTTGTTAAGAAGGCAAACAAAATAATTGGCTTTATAGGCAGGTCATTTGAGCATAAATCCAAAGAAGTTATCCTAACCCTTTACAATTCCTTAGTCCGCCATCTTCTGGAATACTGCGTTCAATCCTGGTGCCCTTATTACCAAAAAGATATAAACAAGCTAGAACGAGTTCAACGTAGAGTTACCAAAATGATACCTAGCCTAAAGAACAAACCATACGAAGAGCGTCTTAGATAATTAAATCTATTTCCTTTAACCCACCGCAGATTAAGAGGTGACTTAATTCAAGTGTTCAAAATCATCAAAGGCATCGACAATATGAACTGTAGTAAGTACTTCACTATCGACCAATCTAATTACACGCGGGGAAACGGTTGCAAAATTATTGGAAAATCTTTTAACTCGCACGAATCTAAGAATTTCTTCTTCAATCGAGTTGTCAACTTGTGGAATGGGCTTCCCCGAAACGTTATAGACTGCATCACCGTTGATTCATTTAAACTCCGCCTAGACAAATATCTCGCATCAAACCCGCGACTGACTGCGTTTTTTTTTTTTTTTTTTTTTTTTAAAGAGACAATGAACGGAGGATGGAAAAACACAGATAAAACAAAAAGGTCCATGTGCCTAAAGGCATCCTCCATTCATAAAATGTTTGTAACAACTGGATTTAAACATTTGCAGATTGTAAGTTTGTGGAAAGCAATTCGAGGGAAGTGAATTCCAAAGAGTAGTAGCTCTGGGGATAAATTAATTCTGATAAGCAGAAGTTCTGCATTGTGGAGGAGAAAGTGTAAATTCATGGGCGCTCTCAGCTGCCCCAGTTCTACGCGGAAAGATGTGAGAGGCAGCACAATTGAAGCAAGTTCCTCGGAACAATTGCTGTGAAAATATCTGTAGAATAATGCAAGGGATGCAACGTTTCTTCGTATGGATAATGTAGGAAGGTCCTGTGTGATTGCAGGGTTATTGATTAATCTAATAGCTTTATTTTGGATTTTGTCCAACTGCCTCAATGCAACCACTCCACTTCCACCCCACAGAGGTGAACAGTAATCCATCTGAGAACGCACATGACTTTTATATATCATGGCCAACTGCTCGTCAGTGAAGAATTCTCGAACTCTGTACAGGAGTCCCAGTTTTTTAGAGGCATTCTTAGCAATGCTTCTAACATAATGTGTCCAGCTCAAGTTAGTAGTTAATGTTACACCGAGAATGTCAATACTAGGGGAAGTGGGAATATTTACATCATTAAAAAATATATGGGAGTCAGTGAGATTCTGTCGGTTAGAAAATTGAATGTATTTGGTTTTCTGTGCATTAAAGGAAACTAGATTCTTTTGTCCCCATCCATCAATTCTAGAAAGGTCCTGGTTCAGAGAAATTGCAGTGTTTATTTTTGAATTGATAAGATCGAGTTGGGTGAAAGAATTGGTAAATGTGAAGGAACTGTGAAGTGTTGAGTCATCTGCGTAGGAATGTATTGGATTATGAGTGGTAGATATGAGATCATTGATATGAATGAGGAACAGAATTGGGGCCAAAACTGATCCCTGGGGAACACCAGCATTTATTGAGTGAAATTGAGAATAAAAGCCATCTACCATTACACATATTTTTCTGTTATGAAGATAAGAAGAAATTAGTGGAACTAATGATGCAAGGCCGTAGTGTGACATCTTCGACAATAAGGATTGATGCCAGACTCTATCAAATGCCTTTGATATATCCAGTGCTATTGTATGTGTTTCATGTTGGTCTGTAGCTTGGTTGATTTGATGCGTAAGAAGGCAAAGCATGTCTGCAGTTGATCGACATCGTCTAAAACCATATTGCCTATCACTGATTAATTTATTATTCTCAAGATGCTTAATTATGTGATTATTTAATATAATTTCAAAGACTTTACCAAGAGTGGAAGTTATAGCTATTGGTCTGTAGTTTGATGGATCTGAAGAGGCACCTTTTTTAGGAACTGGATGGATGTTTGCTTCTTTCCAGGGTACTGGGAAGCATGAGGTATGAGTACACAGACGGAAATTTTTGCCAATACAGGAGCGAGCACCAAGGAGCAATTCTTAAGTACTATTGGAGGAATTTCATCTGGACCAGGAGCCTTATCTACTGAGAGATTCTGCAAAATAGTTTTGACATGTCTGGTGTGGATCTTAAGTGAGGGAATTTCAGGCGAATTAAAATTAAGTACAGGGACATCTTGATTTATTTCATCTAAGGTTGAGTTGGTGGAGAAAATATCCGCAAGAAGGTTAGCTTTACCTCGTGGGTCACTTACAAGATTGCCAGTCGGAGATTTTAATGGTGGAATGGATGAAGCAGTAGTGAAGTTGGATTTAAATGAGTTAAGAGTAGACCAAAATATTGTGTTATCATTTGGATTATTTAGAAGTTTATTTGCCTGCTTGTGGAGAAAGTTTGATTTAGTTAGGTTTAATACAGTTTTGGCATGATTTCTGATGTTTCTAAAGTAATTAAAGGCTTCATGAGTTTTTGATCTTGTGTATGCATTGTAGGCTATTGCTTTTTGTTCAGTTACTCTAGCACAATTATGGTCAAACCATTTAGGTGAATTAGATCTTTTACTGTACTTTTGATAAGGAATAAAAGTTTCCATTCCAATTTTTACAAAATCTTGTATGTGGCTCAAGGTGGAGTGTGCATCATTAGAAAAGAAAGAGGTCCAGGGAATATCAATAAAGAAACCCTGAAGACCCTCCCAGTCTGCCCTATCGTAATGCCATTTAGTCACCAAAACAGGTTCAGAGTGGGAAGGTGTGGTAGGTGATAGACAGGTGGCCTGTATCAGACAGTGATCAGAAGATCCAAGCGGGGACCTCACTGTAACATCATAATTTTCTGAATTGGTTGTTAAAAATAAGTCCAGTAGGTGGGAATTATGATTAGAATTATCTGGTACACGGGTGGGTTGGTTGACTAGTTGAGTGAGATTAAATGAGTCTGCAAATAGCTCACATTCAAGACCAGCATCATCAGTCCTGGCTGAATGAGTGAGCCATTCATCATTATGGACATTAACCCTTAAAAAGCGGCTCACCACATAAGTCGAGTTAAATAAAGCTGGACTATGTGGCGGCGCTCGACATAACTCGAGTGGCAATTTCAGCACGTAATGTTGCTGAGAGAGAGAGACAAGTGGTGGCAGGAGAGTAGCGAGTGTATGACTGCTCCAGACCACCGCGGCGAACCTACTGACACGAATCTCACCTCCCTCCTACCTCTCTCACTCGCTATATACGGAATTGTATCGGGAAAGTGGCTAATTACCTGCTTTTTGCACTCGCGTTGCACGGTTATTGCAAGAAAACTAGCCATCATAAAATGGTGTCATTCGAAAGCTCTGTTTATGCCCTTTCAGGGATAGATACTTGTTTTACGTTCTGGGTCTTATTTAGGCATGAAAATGATCACGTAAACAGCCCTATTTTGGCTAAAAACACCCCGCTGGGCGGTACATATAAATAAACCGCATAGGCCGCTCGTAAAGGGTTAAAATCACCCAACACAGTGATTTCAGAAGAAGCATTTAAGTTGAGGACACTGAGTTGTGAGGACAGATAATCAAAAAGACTTTGCTCTGGAGGAGTATTTGGGGAATGGTAGATGCAACATATGTATTTTAATTTACCAGCAGAAATTAATTTGTATATAGAATAATCAAAATAGGGACAATTGAAACTAGTAACCTCCTCCAGGGCAATTTCAGATTTTGCGAAGCAACATACACCTCCTTTAGGTCTGAAATTTTGGAGCAGTTGATAACCTGGAAAATTAAATCTAGACGTGTCAGATGTGGATGTTACTTGAGTCTCTGTCAAAAAAAGGAGAGTAGGGGATTCTGCTTGAAGAAATTGGTGTACAGAATTGATGTTAGAGTGAAGTCCCCTTATATTGCTAAAGAAAAAGCTGCACCAACAAGCAGCTTTGGGACGTTGCAATGCTCTCGACACAGTCGCATGATGACGACCGGGAGGGCCCTGTGTCAATGACCCAACCCTGCCGGGGGTGGATATCCGAGGCACCACCAGGTTTGCTCTTAACAATTGTACTGCCATATTTATTGGGTAAGGTGTATGGTGTTACATGTATGATATGTAGTGGGAAGAGTAGTGTTTTATGGATAGAGGATAGCAATGTAGGGCAATGTCGTGAAGTTGGATGTGTATGTTATATAAAGAGGGTTTTCCTGATACCCCTGATGTGTGAGGCAGAAAGATATGTATCCAGCTACCAAGGCCTGGGAGAGAAAATGGAATTCAGGCTATTCCCTGAGTCTCCCGAAACCTTGGCGGTAGTACTTCCCTGGGCGGGGCTGCCTACCCCTACTACCTAGAATGAATAAACTTTATTTTATCCCCCCCTCAGTTACTAACCCATCTGTCCCCTACTAACTTCCTAATCCTGCCACGGACATTAGTTTCAGGGCAGTAATTCCCTTTCCAATGTTCCCTTACCCACTCTAAACCACTGTTTGGACACTTGATCCTCAGTGTTTTGGAGGACAAGCAACCTAGAAGGGTCACTAGATCTGTTGTTGCTTGATTTCCTTCCTTCCTTTGTAAGCACACTACGAACGATTGCTAAATGTAGAGTTTGAATGGGATAAGGAACAGCTTAGTATCGAAAAACCAATATCTGGACCCCCTCCTTTGATAGCACCAGCCGTAGTGAGCGACGCAATCAATAAAATGAAGGATGGTAAAGCTCCAGGGTGCTCTGACATTGTAGCTGAGATGATAAAAGCCTCAGGGGAGACTGGTATCAACTTAGTCACTGAGATGATAAACACCATTATTAAAGAGGAGAAAATCCCGGAGGATTGGCACAAAAGTATAATAGTAAATATATACAAAGGAAAAGGGGATGCGCTAGATAAAGATAATTACAGGGGCCTGAAAATGTTTGACCAAATCATGAAGGTCTGTGAGAGAGTCTTTGAGGGTTTCATCAGGCAAAGTCTCCATTGGTGATATGCAGTTTGGTTTTATGCCAGGGCTTGGTATAACCGATGCTATCTTCATAGTCAGGCAGATTCAGGAAAGATAATTACTAAAAGGCAGGGATCTTTACTTTATGTTTGTAGACCTGGAGAAGGCCTTTAACCCCTTCTCTGCAGGCTTATTTGTGCTATTTAGGGCATATTCAGGCACTCCTGAATGATTAATCAAGTATCTGCATTAAATGAACTGTATTCTGGCGAAAACTAGGCGAAAATCGCTTCAAAATGATGCCAGAACGAGCTTCGTAGGTGGCGGGTTTCACCTGCAGCGTTGCCATAGACATTCAGGCAAACTCGCTAACTATTAGCTCTCGCTCGCTTGGCAACACTGTCGAGTCAACCGCGCGAGACACAATCTCCCTCAGTGAGCGGCTGGCTGCTCTAAGGGTCGGACGGAGGTCCCTCACGCTCCCGCCCACTGACACTCAATTTCTACAGCTTTTACAGGCTTTTAAAGCCTGGAAATTGCTGTAAATTGCCTATACGTTCCAGAACGTCACTCGCAGGTTAACAGGGTGCCTAGAGATGTTGTGCAGTGGGCTATGATGAAATTTTGTGTGGAAGAGTGGCTGGTGCATGTGATAATGAAGATGTATGAGGATTCGCGAACTGCGGTGAGGGTGAAAGGTGTACTGAGTGAGGAGTTCACAGTCCATGTTGGAGTTCATCAGGGTTCAGTGTTAAGCTCCCTCCTTTTTATTATGATCATGGAGGCACTGTCTAGAGATTTTAGATCCGGACTCCCGTGGGAACTGTTTTATGCAGACGATTTAGTCCTAATAGCCAACAATGTGCAAGATGCTGAAGCCAAATTCAGAAGATGGAGAGAGGGCATGGCGAGCAAGGATTTAAGAGTCAATATTAACAAAACCAAGGTTATACATTGTAGATTGAGGCGAGGCAATGTGGAAAAGAGCGGTGCATACCCATGTGCAGTGTGTAGAAAGGGTGTAAGCGCTAACTCGATTCAGTGTAGCATCTGTCGATGTTGGGTACACCATGGGAGTAAGCGCTGTAGTAGAATAAAAGCACCGCTGTCGAAGGATAAGTGAGAAATTGAGAAATTTGAGTGTGTAGTGTGCAAAGGCGAGCTTGTGTTAAATGATGATCCTGTGACTGTGAATTTTGGAAATGAGTCATTGGAGCTGGTGGACAAGTTTTGTTACCTAGGAGATACCATCTCTGCCGGTGGTGGGGCCGAGGCTGCCACTGTCGCTAAAATTAGATGTGGTTGGGGGAAGTTCAGAGAACTGCTGCCAATTCTGACCACGAAAAGAATATGCCTCTTCCCCTGAAGGGAAAAGTGTATGCCTCATGTGTTAGAAGTGCAATGACGTATGCCTCAGAAATATGGGCCGTTAAAGTAGAGGATGTCAACAGAATGGAACGTAATGAGATGAGAATGGCGAGATGGATGTGTGGGGCCAAACTGTAGGATAGAATAACAAATGATGAGCTGAGAAGACGCTTAGGTATAAAGAGTATTAGCGAGGAGATGCGTACATTGCCATACAAGTAGACTGGGATGATATAGGCATGTGGAGAGAATGGATGAACAAAATTGGGTGAAAAGATGCAGGTCTGTGATTGTGGAGGGGGCTGCACCAAGGGGTGGACCGAGGAAGACCTGGGATCGGACTATACGTGCCGATCTCAAATCCAAAAACTTTACCAGTAAAGCAGCCCTTAACAGGGTTGCCTGGAATGCCGCCATTAGGACAAGAGACTGAAACTGCACGTATGAGTGGAGCACTCAGTCTTAAAATGTTATGTATGTATCATACAAGACCGGCGTGACGGCGGCGGCGGTGGACTTATAATAATAATAATAATAATAATGCTTTATTTCAGACTCACACAGTACAGAGGGGACCATACTGGGGTCCATATATACCTTACAGTAACATAAATATATATAGGCTACTGTACATAGGCTACATAAAATAAAAATAAATTAAATAATACCCAGCTTGCTATCATGTAGTTCACAGCACTGCCTCAACCAAAAACAGTGGTCATCAAACTACTGTGTTACCAAAACCACTGTCCTAATTGTGTACAGTACCATGCCTCACATCGATCATATAGCTTCCGGTACAGTATATTGCTACACTTATCACCTTGGTACACAAACCAATAAACTTCACAAACACCAGTTGTTATACCAAACCTCTCCTCCCCCCACGCGATAACACAACAGAAATACAATCCATCAAAATAAGCACTGGCAATAAATCCAAACATAACCATCATAAATACATACATCCCACCCCCAAACATTCCTTACTGTATAGTACCCAACGACTACAGACCACAATTACAACAGATCACAAACACTGCATGTAGGAATCCGATTTTACACCATACCCGAAAGAGGATTTATGGAGCTCCGATCTTACTCTCAACCATCTGAACAATTTTACCAACACACCTAAATTTCGTTAAATGCGGAAATAGCCTCACGAAAATATCAAGCCCTGGTGGGGGCACGAACTCTCGACCCTTGGGTGTGAGGCAGACACCTTACCAGTTAGACCAATAGAGATATCCCACTTGGCCTGGTCGGCTCAGGGTATTTCTGCATCCGATCTGTTTAGGCTAGCCTACTTTCACTGACTTTACATGCACACATCATCCTGGGTGGTTACTTCAATGCCAAGACGTCGGCCTGGTTTGTCGACAACCCTAACACAGACAGAGGGCTGGTCCTACAACGCCAATCAGATAACCTTGTCATCCTCAATGACATCCATCAACATACCCATATTCCCCACCAAGCCCTCTTCCTCCCATCATCTCCAGATATCCCCTGTTGCTCCCCGGAACTTTGCCCCCCACAACATCCTGGAGGGTGGTCAAAGCCTTAGGTTCTGACCACCTCCCGATCATTATCACCACCAAAACCAGACTCACCCTAGCTGGCCACAGATACACATACACTAACTATAAAACCAGACTCACCCTAGCTGGCCACAGATACACATACACTAACTATAAAACCAGACTCACCCTAGCTGGCCACAGATACACATACACTAACTATAAAACCAGACTCACCCTAGCTGGCCACATATACACATACACTAACTATAAAAGAGCCAACTGGGAAGCTTTCACAAATGACACAGAACAACACGTTGAACCCCTAAACAGCACACCCATCACTAACATCAACAATGCTGTTCACACATTCAACACAAATATCCAAAACAGACAAGAAACACATTCCAAGAGGTAACAGAAAAAGACAACCCCAACTTCACACAAGAAATTCAAAACCTTGTCGGACAACACGACACCTTGAAACATTCCCCAGCACCCAACACACAGGACATCGCACAACACATCCAAGCACTCAACACACAGATTAACAACAAAATACTAGAACAACAATCACTAAATTGGAATAATTACCTCCAAACACTTAATCACAAAATAGCCCCCCCCCCCCCCCCAAACCTCTACAAAACACTAAACAGCATTACACTTTCCAACAGTAACACAACATAATCACAAAATAGACCCCCCAAACCTCTACAAAACGCTAAACAGAATTACACTTTCCAACAGTAACACAACAGTCACAAAATAGACCCCCCAAACCTCTACAAAACACTAAACAGAATTACACTTTCCAACAGTAACACAACATAATCACAAAATAGACCCCCCAAACCTCTACAAAACACTAAACAGCATTACACTTTCCAACAGTAACACAACATAATCACAAAATAGACCCCCCAAACCTCTACAAAACACTAAACAGAATTACACTTTCCAACAGTAACACAACATAATCACATGCCTCAATCTAATCACTACAACAGATGCTATACCTTCATACAAACAACAAGCAAACACTCTCATTAATCACTTCTCTCATGTCAGCCACCTAAACCCCCATCAAGACGGCCGACGTGTCATCCGACGTAAGAGACTATGCACCCTTCACTCACCAATAACAGATAACAAATAACCAGACAAAGCACATCATCAACAAGCTCAAGCACTCACCTGCCTGTGATCCAGACAACATAAGTAACATATACCTCAGACACCTAGGACCACAAGGCATACAAGCACTCACCAACATATCAAACTACAGCTATTCACACAACACAATACTCAACACCAGAAAGCATGGTGTCATCATTACTTTCCCTAAATCCAACAAAGACCACACGCTACCCTCCTCATACCACCCCATCACACTCCTTTGCACCCCCTACAAATTCTCAGAATGCCTCGTACTACAGCTGAACACACACACTCTACCCGTAGCTCCAACACAACATGGCTTCAGGCCACTACACTCTACAAACGCTCTTCTTAAAAACCTTACACAAAGAGCTTTTGACGGCATCAACTCAGCTAGACCACCACACAGAACAATACTTGCCACACTCGACATTAGTAAAGACTTTGATGCCATCTGTGATGCTTCTGCATAGTAGCCACGTGCGGGCGTGCGCGCGCGTCGGCTGCCCAGCCGTTTAGAAACCGGCTGGCAGCAGCCGGCCGGCAGGCTTTTCCTTAGTATATATCCTACGACAACGTAACTAATGTCTGGGATATTCTTATGTTGTTTCACAGCTTGTAGCTGCCCTTATTCTTAACCAACGCATCTTAGTATATTTTATTCTCGATAGTTGATTGTTTCATTATAATATATAAGATGTAAGTCTAGTGAGAGTGGGAGGATTCGAGCGGGAGAGAGAGACCGGCTGGTGGACGTTGCTTCGCACGGAGAGTCTAGCTTGGGACGAGCCTGAAGCGTTGCCATATGCATCCGATTGCAACGTTAGGCTTAGTTTCGACTCACGCACGGGGTAGACGATTTTGACCCGGCAACTGTGTTGAGTGTTGCCAAGCCTGGGATGTATTTTGTATGCCTAGGGTGGGGTCCAGACAGATTCAAGACTCGGAGCTCACCTCACTGTCGTACCCTTCGGACCCCCTTGATATCTATCCCTCTCAACCCCACTTAGAAACTTTCTCTCTTACTTTGTATACCTTCTTTCCACTACTTCACCAAGCTATTTAATTATCCCATCCCCTTGATAGACCTTATATCTATTATTGTATTAACGACGAGCTCTCAGATAACTAGATAGGATTTTGGGCCTTATGCAGAGACGTAATTGTTAATGAGACCTAGGAAGCTTTTTTGTTGTCTCATATTTGGTGGTTTCATGCTTGCTAGTGTGTTCTTGTGTCAGGTTAGCAGGGGCTAGACCGGAGGGTTTTTTTTTTGCGATCCTTTAAGTAAAGTCTGCTGGTGCGAGTCCTGTGGACCCGCACGACTTTACTAGGATACCCGTGGGAGTCTGGGGGGCATTTTCTTGCCTGTGTCCCTGTGTGTCTAGTGTTGTGTTGTGTGAGGGCCCTTGCCTAGTCCACTCAGCACTGCACTAGCACGTCTTGCTTTTGTTTTAGGGTCGCCAGGAGAGAGTCAGATACTTGCGATCTGAGTCTCTCAAGAGAGCACCCTTTCAATTAGAGTAATTTGGCGCACAGACTTGGGAACGTCCCTAGGCTAGAGCAGGTGGCTCAGCCCGGGTATCCGAAGCCTATATCCTTCCAGCTAGACCTCTGCCACCTGGCAGATTAACAGCTAGGGTTTATTATCTCTGTATGCTTGTTATTGTGCCACAGTTTACCGTTTTTGTGAGCATTGTGAGTCAGGGTGTGGCTTAGAGACTCTGTCCGAGCAGGCTTGCCTGACTAAGAGTGAGAAGCACACCTGTATGGGGTTATGTTGCGAGTTGCTGCCTTTATTTAATTATACCTATGCCATTATACACTGTAGGTCCTATCACTAGTATTTATTCCTGCTTATGAGTTGAGAGTTCTCTAAATCCGTAACGTACTTTCTTTGCTAAGCATCAGATCCTACAGTAGCCGCATGCAGTTTAGAACCCCGCATCTTGTCTACCGGTACGATGTTTTGAGGACTGTTTGCTTTCACCTTCTTTCACGCAGGGGTGATTAATTGTATTAATTAACGTAACGTTAAATGTACTTTCTTCTAGTTTGTTATTAAATTGTTTCTGCAATTTAATTCCGTTATCTATCTTTTCCTTGAAGCTTTAAGTCAACTTAATTGTGTGATCTTTTATATAGCCTGCTTGACTATCAGCAGTCTATAGTGCGTTCACCCTGTAACCGAGTCATAGGATACCTTGTTGTCCAGGCAGGACTCTTGACGGTTTAGGGTGGTTTGTTGCCTGGGTTTATAGATAAGGGTTGGATCTAGCGTTTTCCGTTGTTGCTTGTTGCCGCATACCTAGTCCAATAGAAAGAGCCCAGTGTTTATATATCCCAGGACGTAACACATCCCCCGCCACAACCTAACAAACATGCACAACAATACAAAAAGGTAGCTGGCCAACTAACTAGCAGGCAGATATGCACATGTACCATTTACCGGTCAGTGATCTAACATCAGAAACTTCACAAATGGGGTCCCACAAGGATCCGTCTTGCCGCCCTCACTCTTCAATCTATACATGATGATCTACCCACACCCCACGCACCACAACTAAATATAGCTTCCTACGCAGACGACATAACACTCACATGTACACACCAAGACTCAGACACAGCAACACGCCTCTTTCAACCCTATCTCAACACACTACATGACTGGTGCACTACAGACTCAAATTAACCCCTTCCAAATCCACAGCAACCCTCCTCACAAGCTGGACAGCCGAATACAGAAATGCCCCACGCCTCGCCATAAACAACACACACACATACACACACACACAAAATCCTAGGTGTTAGATATGATACTTGAATGAGATTCAGACAACATATCACAAACATTAAAAACAAACTGACACCCAGACCAAATACCCTCAAGTCACTTTCCCACATCAAATTTGGACACAACAAAGAAACTACCACCACAAACCAACACCATATGCTGCACTACATGGCAGCACACCCACAGACACTAAGGAACATCAAAACAACACCCAGCACACGATATCACACATAAATACTGTCTTCTCTCCCTCTCTGCCCACCCCAAACCGGCTTCCAGAAGCACATCCATACTCATATCACTCTCTGTTCCTTCCAGTCACTCAAAGACAACACGCAGCTGCATGCACGACTTCCCGAAATCCATCCGTCTGAGTCCTCCCTTCATCGCGAGGACAGAGTCCACCTGGCCAGGCTGAGATGTGGGTACCATCCAGTTCTTCTGAGGTATCAGAAGAGACTGGATGACTCCGTTGGTGATGCCTGTCCAGGATTTAACACAGCACCCCATACTATTTAACACATCATATAAGACTGAATTCCACACAATCACTTACGCCAACAACATAATACACTCCTTGAGAGCCCTGTGGGAAAGCTCGATCTCGACTCAGGGCTGTTCGGCCAGGCAGCCTAGGACACAACAACAACAACTTATTTAAATAAAACCGAAAATATCTCGAATTTACTTGCAATTAATTCTCTTTGCACTTGTCTTCTTGTTCATCTTGTTCTTGTTCTTGATGAGGGCAACTCATGCAACTAGTGCCACCCATACTGGCCCTACCAAACTACTATAGGATGTCAAACGGGAAATCACGGGTAGGGTACAAGCGCCCAGCTGAGAACTTGTTAAAGCTGCGTTTTCCATTACCACCACTGATTATCTATTGGGCTTTTGGCAGAAAATACGAAAAATGATCTGTGATATCCGAGACTTGTTTACATACAGTATTCTCATCGTCCAGCATTGCTGCTTCATAATTATCAGCCAACTTAAAATAGCCTATATAATATTTAATTATCACTAAAACAATACACTATACCATGTAGGATTAAGTCTTGTGGAAAAAGAGGAGAGAGAAAATAAATGTGTCCTCGCATCTTGAAAGGGTTAACTACTACATATTTATCCTCCAAGTCATTGTAATAGCTGGGTAATTAAGGGGAGACGGGCCGTTTTTATGGTCCCCCTTCTTCCTCATGTTTAGTCCCATTATTTGTCATATCTTAAGAAGTTTGACTAATTAGTTTGGCGATTTTAAGACTTTTCACTCCATTTCTTCATCAACATTAAGACCTTTCGTGCCGAGCTCTGGAACTCTCTCCCTGAATCTTTCCCTCATCCTATGATTTAAATTGCTTCAAACTCTGTGTCCAGGTATTTTGGCTCGACGGTTCCTAATTGATTTTGGCACTCGTCACATCCACATAGAAATGAAAATTTAGGTGTCAATTTTTTCCTGGCAAGCGATAGTGAGCGTGTAATTGTGGAGGAATCGGCCTTCGGCCGTGACATTTTTCTATCAAAAAATTTGCAAATTAATAGTGATAGATAGTAGTAGTAGTAGTAGTAGTAGTAGAAGACTGCACCACAACCAGCGACAGTGGCAAACGTACGTAGATTAATAGGCCGCAGTGTCGGAGAGTGGCATCAGGATGCGACTGGATTGAAGTTGCATGGTATAGAGTATAATAATAATAATAATAATAATATTTATTCAGTCAGCAATTTAAAGAGTTGGTACCACATAGTTTGTTACAAATATGACATGTACCAGCCTTGCATAATTCCAACTAAGGGTAGCCCAATAAGGCCGTTAGGCATATTTCCATTGGGGTCCTTGTGGGATTAGGTTAGCTGGGGAAAAGGGGAGGATAAAGAAATAGATACTTTAGAGAAAGTATTTCTAGGGGGTTATTTTAAGATACCTTACATCCTATAGTAAATATCAGTAATCCGTAATCAGTAATCATTTCAGTTTGGTTTGTCTATCTCTTATGTCGTATTTAGTAGTAGACATAAGCTTGGTGCTCCCTTCTCGCAGCTGTCCGGTTCAGGTGTTCCTTCAGGCTACGTCTGAAGGAATACAGTGTTCTCTTTTCACGGACTGACTGGGGTAGGTCGTTCCAGTCTTTGATGGCGGTGAAGAAGAATGTTTGCTTACCCTGTCCTTGGATTCTCGGGACCTTAAAATTAAACATCATGTTTCTTGTATTATGTCCACTCCTCTCATTTGCTTTAACAAAATAATTCTTTAGATACTCTGGAGCTCTGTCATAGAAAATTTTGAAGGCATTAGTTAGCCTGATTTGTTTGGCCCTGTCAGAGACATTGAGCATACCTAGTGACTGAAGTTGTTCCTGGCCAACATGTGATCTGGGTCCTAGGTTCAGCATGAACCTAACCATTTTATTTTGAGTGACCTGAAGTTTGTGCTGTGCTGATTTAGATGATGCAGAGTACCAGGATGACACAAAATAGTCAAAATGACATTGAACAAGCGCTTGGCAGAGGGTCTTTTTGGTCGCCGCGGGCAAGCATCCCACCTGTCTATACAGGTATTTTATACGTGCTCTACACTTACTCAGGATAGATTCCAAAAAAATTTCACCTGACAAACTCGCGTCCAGTTTCAGTCCGAGATATTTAACTTGTGACACTGTTGTTATAGGAATATCATTACAGTTGACCGAGAAGCCCACAATGTCTTTCAGTTTGCGTTTTGTTCCACATAAGATGGCTTCCGTCTTGCCCAGGTGAAGAGATAGTCTATTGTCCACTAGCCATTCACTACATGATGCTAGTTCTTTGGAAAGTGAAGCGGCAATACTTATTGGGTCTTTTCCTGAAACCAGAAGCACGCTGTCGTCTGCATACAGTAATAATTTACATGAGACGCTCAGTTCCATGTCATTCACATAACAGAGAAAGAGTAAGGGACCAAGGATGCTTCCCTGCGGGACCCCACAGTTAATTGGCATAGGATCAGATATATTATCATCAATTTTGACTCTTTGGGTTCTACCACTAAGATAAGATTTAAACCAGTTCACAGACCCTATGCCCATAGCTTGTAGTTTATTACATAGGATATCATGGTCTACTGTGTCAAACGCTTTTTGTAGATCAAGAAGAACCATACCGGTGTAGTTACCTTTAGAAATTTCTTTATGAATGTGATCCGTTAAGTGGATGAGACAGGAGTCTGTCGAGTACATGCATCTGAAACCTGATTGAAACTTATAGAATAGATCATTTTGTTTGAGGTAGTGTTCAATTTGGGTGTATACCGCTCTTTCAAGGATTTTAGATACAATACATAATATGCTAACTGATCTGTAGTTGCCAACTTCTAGTTTATTTCCTTTCTTGAATAGAGGGGTTACAATAGCTTCCTTCAGTTCAGCAGGTACTGTGTTGGTGTTAATTGACAAGTTGATGATGTGGGATAGGGGGCCTGCTATACCAATGGCTCCATCTCGTAGAAATTTGTCAGGAATTT
Organism: Paralithodes platypus; assembly: GCA_032716605.1. Lineage (NCBI taxonomy): Eukaryota > Metazoa > Arthropoda > Malacostraca > Decapoda > Lithodidae > Paralithodes > Paralithodes platypus. The sequence goes on along the minus strand of CM064582.1, from coordinate 38,623,745 downwards.
TGTCTGGTCCTGTGCTCTTATGTACATTTAGGTTAGACAGCTCGTCAAAAGTGTATTTTGGTGTAACATTTTGCAATCTAAATGTGTTCGGGTGTATGTCTTTATCTCTGTAGAAATTACGAAAGGTGGCCGTTGTTGTCGTGTATTTATTGAGAGGTTGAGGTAGGTTCTGTGCAAGTGTGTTTGCTATGGAAGTGAAGAAGGAGTTGAAGTAGGTTGAAATTTGTCGTTTATTGTGGCAAACCTGATCATTAATGGTGAGAGCAATATTAGTGTTAGACGAATCCCTTGCCTTGTTGCTGTAGCCTGTTGTTTTTAGGTGCCTCCATAGTTTCTTTGGGTTATTCTGATATTCCTCTGCCTTATTGTGAAAATAATTATATTTCGCTGATTTCATTTTCCTACTTAGTTTATTCCTGGCCCTGTTGAACTCATGTTTCAGACCTTGATCCTGTCTATGTTTCGCTAGCCTTTTTAACAGATTGTCTCTGTGTTCCAGATGGTGTAGTATATCATTGTTGATCCATGGGTCTGACCTTGCTTTAATTCGTATGTCTTTCAGAGGAGCCATTTCGTCTAGGATGTTTGTGATGATGGTTCTGAAGCCAACCCATGCGTCATTAACGTTTGTACTTCCAAACACTGGAGACCAGTCTGTATTCCATAAAATGTCCAGAAATGTTTCCTTATTAAAATTGTAGTTTCTGAGTGACCTTGTTTTGATAATCTTGTGATTCTCTAGGGTAATTTTTGTGGTTTTTCGTGTGCAATATGTGACGAAGTGATCACTTATCCCAGTCTGTATAACCCCTGATTGGGATATTTTGTCCTCTCTGTTACAGTTTATCTGGTCTAATATTGTGGCAGTGTTCTCAGAGATACGTGTGGGGGTTGTGATGAGTTGTTTGTGATTGTGCATTGTCAGTATATGCCTATATTCTCGTACAAGCCTATAATTTCGTTGTTTGTAACACAGGTTAAAATCCCCTAGTATGATGGATTCATTCCGAGGGTCTAGCGATGACAAAGTTCGTTCAAATTTGGTCAAGAATTGTGTGTCGGCTGGTGGCCTATAGCATACCCCAATTGTGATGGGTCTTGTCCTCGGCAGGTGTAGGTCGATCCACAGAGCTTCGTGATTTTCTACATGGAGGTCGGTCCTAGTTGTGTGTGTGAGGTTGTTTTTTACATACAGACATACTCCTCCCCCATGCCTATTGCGATCATTCCTAACCATGTTGAAACCTTGAATGTTTATTTCACCATCGTTTATACTTGAATCCAGCCAGGTTTCTGTGATTCCAATTATTGAAGCTTTGGCCTTATTAGCTAACAAGTTTATTTCTGACAATTTATGGTACATTGATCTGGCGTTAATGTGGATAAGATGGAGCCCTTTGTTGGTGAAATCTCTGTATTCATCTTTGATTTTGAATGTGTCCTGGCTGGATTCTGAGTTGTTAATACTTGGATCATTTACATTAATATTCGGTAATGAATGCAAGGCACACTTATTGCAAAGGAATTCCCGTTCTTCACTGTTGGTCTTCTTAGAGATGCACTTCATTTGAGCTACCTGTTTACACTTTACACAGTTTTGGATCTTCTGACGTCGTGTTATGAGTGATTCACAAATAAAACAAATGGTTTCGCGATGTTGTACAGCTGAGTTCCTACATTTAACACATTCAACTTTGTTTCTACTGTTAACGTAAGTACATCGGTTATGAACAATTTCATTACAACTGTTGCATTGTAAAAGTGAACTCCTATTGTTGAAACCAATATTACAGACTATATATAGTTTTTTCTTACTGTTTATCATACGACTGGAGGTGTGGTTTGGTCCGCGTCGATCAGCTGTTTGTGCGGGAGAGAGTAGGGGATACTCGCGGTCGGGCTGTGGTTGTTTGCTGTTGTTGTTGTTGTTGTTTTCATTGTCCGTTGATGCTGCTTCCCTGTAGATGTATTTGCGAGTGCTACCTGTTTTTATTGTTGTTCTTGTTGCATGTTGTGCTACTTGGGTCGCCGATATCTGTGGTATTAATGGTAATGCTGTGGGTAATTTAGAGTTGGTGGAGTGGGTAATTGCTAGTTCCCTGCATTTATCGCATTCCATTTATTTTCTGTTGTTAACATAAGAACATCGATCGTGTGCTGTTTCATTACAAATACTACATTGTGATGTTGGACTCCTTTTGTTGAATCTAATATCGCACACTGTACATAGATTCTTTGTATTGTTCGTCGTACGTCTGGCGGTGTGATGATCAGCTGTGCTGCTAGGGTGGGGACTGTCTGTGGCTATGTCTCCCTCTGTGACCCCTCCCTGCCCCACCTGTATTTGCTGTTTGATGATGTTGTCCTTATTCCTGGCTTCTAATGCTGCTCCATTGTTGATGTTGTTGCGACTGATGCCTTTCTTCCTAGCTGCTCCAGTTACATGTTGAGCCACCGATAGTGTTGGATTGTGTTGTGGGTTGAATTGGAGCGTGACGGCCGTAGGCTGGGGTACCTGCTGGCCCAGTTTGTTATAACGAATTTTACTGCTAGGGACTGTTGAAATGTCGGTGTCTGCCTTACTTGTTTGGTGGTGAGGTTTCTTCAACGTTGAACAAGGGCCGGGGTTGGTAGTATAGTAGTACAGTAGTATAGTAGAGTAGTAGTATAATAGAGTAGTAGTATAATAGAGTAGTAGTATAGTAGAGTAGTAGTATAGTAGAGTAGTAGTATAATAGAGTAGTAGTATAATAGAGTAGTAGTAGTATAGTAGAGTAGTAGTATAGTAGAGTAGTAGTATAATAGAGTAGTAGTATAATAGAGTAGTAGTATAGTAGAGTAGTAGTATAATAGAGTAGTAGTATAGTAGAGTAGTAGTATAGTAGAGTAGTAGTATAATAGAGTAGTAGTATAATAGAGTAGTAGTATAATAGAGTAAGTAGTATAATAGAGTAGTAGTATTATAGAGTAGTAGTATAGTAGAGTAGTAGTATAATAGAGTAGTAGTATAGTAGAGTAGTAGTATAATAGTGTAGTAGTATAATAGAGTAGTAGTATAATAGAGTAGTAGTATAATAGAGTAGTAGTATAATAGAGTAGTAGTATAATAGAGTAGTAGTATAATAGAGTAGTAGTATAGTAGAGTAGTAGTATAATAGAGTAGTAGTATAATAGAGTAGTAGTATAATAGAGTACTAGTATAATAGAGTAGTAGTATAATAGAGTACTAGTATAATAGAGTAGTAGTATAGTAGAGTAGTAGTATAGTAGAGTAGTAGTATAATAGAGTAGTAGTATAGTAGAGTAGTAGTATAATAGAGTAGTAGTATAATAGAGTAGTAGTATAGTAGAGTAGTAGTATAGTAGAGTAGTAGTATAATAGTGTAGTAGTATAATAGAGTAGTAGTATAATAGAGTAGTAGTATAATAGAGTAGTAGTATAATAGAGTAGTAGTATAATAGAGTAGTAGTATAATAGAGTAGTAGTATAGTAGAGTAGTAGTATAATAGAGTAGTAGTATAATAGAGTAGTAGTATAATAGAGTACTAGTATAATAGAGTAGTAGTATAATAGAGTACTAGTATAATAGAGTAGTAGTATAGTAGAGTAGTAGTATAGTAGAGTAGTAGTATAATAGAGTAGTAGTATAGTAGAGTAGTAGTATAATAGAGTAGTAGTATAATAGAGTAGTAGTATAGTAGAGTAGTAGTATAGTAGAGTAGTAGTATAATAGAGTAGTATAATAGAGTAGTATAGTAGAGTAGTAGTATAGTAGAGTAGTGGTATAGTAGAGTAGTAGTATAATAGAGTAGTAGTATAATAGAGTAGTAGTATAGTAGAGTAGTAGTATAATAGAGTAGTAGTATAGTAGAGTAGTAGTATAGTAGAGTAGTAGTATAGTAGAGTAGTAGTATAATAGAGTAGTAGTATAATAGAGTAGTAGTATAATAGAGTAGTAGTATAATAGAGTAGTAGTATATAGTAGAGTAGTAGTATAATAGAGTAGTATAGTATAATAGAGTAGTAGTATAATAGAGTAGTAGTATAATAGAGTAGTAGTATAATAGAGTAGTAGTATAATAGAGTAGTAGTATAATAGAGTAGTAGTAGTATAGAGTAGTAGTAGTATAGAGTAGTAGTATAATAGAGTAGTAGTATAATAGAGTAGTAGTATAATAGAGTAGTAGTATAATAGAGTAGTAGTATAGTAGAGTAGTAGTATAATAGAGTAGTAGTATAATAGAGTAGTAGTATAGTAGAGTAGTAGTATAATAGAGTAGTAGTATAGTAGAGTAGTAGTATAATAGAGTAGTAGTATAATAGAGTAGTAGTATAGAGTAGTAGTATAGTAGAGTAGTAGTATAATAGAGTAGTAGTATAATAGAGTAGTAGTATAGTAGAGTAGTAGTATAGTAGAGTAGTGGTATAGTAGAGTAGTAGTATAATAGAGTAGTAGTATAGTAGAGTAGTAGTATAATAGAGTAGTAGTATAGTAGAGTAGTAGTATAATAGAGTAGTAGTATAGTAGAGTAGTAGTATAGTAGAGTAGTGGTATAGTAGAGTAGTAGTATAATAGAGTAGTAGTATAATAGAGTAGTAGTATAATAGAGTAGTAGTATAATAGAGTAGTAGTATAATAGAGTAGTAGTAGTAGTATAGAGTAGTAGTAGTATAATAGAGTAGTAGTATAGTAGAGTAGTAGTATAATAGAGTAGTAGTATAATAGAGTAGTAGTATAATAGAGTAGTAGTATAATAGAGTAGTAGTATAATAGAGTAGTATTATAGAGTAGTAGTATAATAGAGTAGTAGTATAATAGAGTAGTAGTATAATAGAGTAGTAGTATAGTAGAGTAGTAGTATAATAGAGTAGTAGTATAGTAGAGTAGTAGTATAATAGAGTAGTAGTATAATAGAGTAGTAGTATAATAGAGTAGTAGTAGTAGTATAGAGTAGTAGTAGTATAGAGTAGTAGTATAATAGAGTAGTAGTATAGTAGAGTAGTAGTATAATAGAGTAGTAGTATAATAGAGTAGTAGTATAATAGAGTAGTAGTATAATAGAGTAGTAGTATAATAGAGTAGTATAATAGAGTAGTAGTATAGTAGAGAAGTAGTATAATAGAGTAGTAGTATAATAGAGTAGTAGTATAATAGAGTAGTAGTAAAATAGAGTAGTAGTATAATAGAGTAGTAGTATAATAGAGTAGTAGTATAATAGAGTAGTAGTATAATAGAGTAGTAGTATAATAGAGTAGTAGTATAGTAGAGTAGTAGTATAATAGAGTAGTAGTATAATAGAGTAGTAGTATAATAGAGTAGTAGTATAATAGAGTAGTAGTATAATAGAGTAGTAGTATAATAGAGTAGTAGTATAATAGAGTAGTAGTATAATAGAGTAGTAGTATAATAGAGTAGTAGTATAATAGAGTAGTAGTATAATAGAGTAGTAGTATAATAGAGTAGTAGTATAATAGAGTAGTAGTATAATAGAGTAGTAGTATAATAGAGTAGTAGTATAATAGAGTAGTAGTATAATAGAGTAGTAGTATAATAGAGTAGTAGTATAATAGAGTAGTAGTATAATAGAGTAGTAGTATAATAGAGTAGTAGTATAGTAGAGTAGTAGTATAATAGAGTAGTAGTATAATAGAGTAGTAGTATAATAGAGTAGTAGTATAATAGAGTAGTAGTATAATAGAGTAGTAGTATAATAGAGTAGTAGTATAGTAGAGTAGTAGTAGTATAGTAGAGTAGTAGTATAAGAGAGTACTGTTGTAGTAGAGTAGTAGTATAATAGAGTAGTAGTATAATAGAGTAGTAGTATAGTAGAGTAGTAGTATAATAGAGTAGTAGTATAATAGAGTAGTAGTATAATAGAGTAGTAGTATAGTAGAGTAGTAGTATAGTAGAGTAGTAGTATAGTAGAGTAGTAGTATAGTAGAGTAGTAGTATAGTAGAGTAGTAGTATAATAGAGTAGTAGTATAATAGAGTAGTAGTATAATAGAGTAGTAGTATAGTAGAGTAGTAGTATAATAGAGTAGTAGTATAATAGAGTAGTAGTATAATAGAGTAGTAGTATAATAGAGTAGTAGTATAATAGAGTAGTAGTATAATAGAGTAGTAGAGTAGTAGTATAATAGAGTAGTAGTATAATAGAGTAGTAGTATAATAGAGTAGTAGTATAATAGAGTAGTAGTATAATAGAGTAGTAGTATAATAGAGTAGTAGTATTATAGAGTAGTAGTATAATAGAGTAGTAGTATAATAGAGTAGTAGTATAATAGAGTAGTAGTATAATAGAGTAGTAGTATAATAGAGTAGTAGTATAATAGAGTAGTAGTATAGTAGAGTAGTAGTATAATAGAGTAGTAGTATAGAGTAGTAGTATAATAGAGTAGTAGTATAATAGAGTAGTAGTATAATAGAGTAGTAGTATAATAGAGTAGTAGTATAATAGAGTAGTAGTATAATAGAGTAGTAGTATAATAGAGTAGTAGTATAGTAGAGTAGTAGTATAATAGAGTAGTAGTATAATAGAGTAGTAGTATAATAGAGTAGTAGTATAATAGAGTAGTAGTATAGTAGTAGTATAATAGAGTAGTAGTATAGTAGAGTAGTAGTATAGTAGAGTAGTAGTATAATAGAGTAGTAGTATAATAGAGTAGTAGTATAATAGAGTAGTAGAGTAGTAGTATAATAGAGTAGTAGTATAATAGAGTAGTAGTATAATAGAGTAGTAGTATAATAGAGTAGTAGTATAGTAGAGTAGTAGTATAATAGAGTAGTAGTATAATAGAGTAGTAGTATAATAGAGTAGTAGTATAGTAGAGTAGTAGTATAATAGAGTAGTAGTATAATAGAGTAGTAGTATAATAGAGTAGTAGTATAGTAGAGTAGTAGTATAATAGAGTAGTAGTATAATAGAGTAGTAGTATAATAGAGTAGTAGTATAATAGAGTAGTAGTATAGTAGAGTAGTAGTATAATAGAGTAGTAGTATAATAGAGTAGTAGTATAATAGAGTAGTAGTATAATAGAGTAGTAGTATAATAGAGTAGTAGTATAATAGAGTAGTAGTATAATAGAGTAGTAGTATAATAGAGTAGTAGTATAATAGAGTAGTAGTATAATAGAGTAGTAGTATAATAGAGTAGTAGTATAATAGAGTAGTAGTATAATAGAGTAGTAGTATAATAGAGTAGTAGTATAATAGAGTAGTAGGAATAGAGTAGTAGTATAATAGAGTAGTAGTATAATGAGTAGTAGTATCGTAGAGTAGTAGTATATGGAGTAGTAGTATATGGAGTAGTAGTATATGGAGTAGTAGTATATGGAGTAGTATATGGAGTAGTAGTATATGGAGTAGTAGTATATGGAGTAGTAGTATATGGAGTAGTAGTATATGGAGTAGTAGTATTGGAGTAGTAGTATATGCAGTAGTAGTATATGGAGTAGTAGTATACAGAGTAGTAGTATATAGAGTACTAGTATATAGAGTAGTAGTATAATAGAGTAGTAGTATAATAGAGTAGTAGTATAATAGAGTAGTAGTATAATAGAGTAGTATAATAGAGTAGTAGTATAATAGAGTAGTAGTATAATAGAGTAGTAGTATAATAGAGTAGTATAATAGAGTAGTAGTATAATAGAGTAGTAGTATAATAGAGTAGTAGTATAATAGAGTAGTAGTATAATAGAGTAGTAGTATAATAGAGTAGTAGTATAATAGAGTAGTAGTATAATAGAGTAGTAGTATAATAGAGTAGTAGTATAATAGAGTAGTAGTATAATAGAGTAGTAGAGTAGTAGTATAATAGAGTAGTAGTATAATAGAGTAGTAGTATAATAGAGTAGTAGTATAATAGAGTAGTAGTATAATAGAGTAGTAGTATAATAGAGTAGTAGTATAATAGAGTAGTAGTATAATAGAGTAGTAGTATAATAGAGTAGTAGTATATAGAGTAGTAGTATAATAGAGTAGTAGTATAATAGAGTAGTAGTAGTATAGAGTAGTAGTAGTATAGAGTAGTAGTAGTATAGAGTAGTAGTAGTATAGAGTAGTAGTAGTATAGAGTAGTAGTAGTATAGAGTAGTAGTTTAATAGAGTAGTAGTCTAATAGAGTAGTAGTATAATAGAGTAGTATAATAGAGTAGTAGTATAATAGAGTAGTAGTATAATAGAGTAGTAGTATAATAGAGTAGTAGTATAATAGAGTAGTAGTATAATAGAGTAGTAGTATAATAGAGTAGTAGTATAATAGAGTAGTAGTATAATAGAGTAGTAGTATAATAGAGTAGTAGTATAATAGAGTAGTAGTATAATAGAGTAGTAGTATAATAGAGTAGTAGTATAGTAGAGTAGTAGTATAGTAGAGTAGTAGTATAATAGAGTAGTAGTATAATAGAGTAGTAGTATAATAGAGTAGTAGTATAATAGAGTAGTAGTATAATAGAGTAGTAGTATAATAGAGTAGTAGTATAATAGAGTAGTAGTATAATAGAGTAGTAGTATAATAGAGTAGTAGTATAATAGAGTAGTAGTATAATAGAGTAGTAGTATAATAGAGTAGTAGTATAATAGAGTAGTAGTATAATAGAGTAGTAGTATAATAGAGTAGTAGTATAATAGAGTAGTAGTATAATAGAGTAGTAGTATAATAGAGTAGTAGTATAATAGAGTAGTAGTATAATAGAGTAGTAGTATAATAGAGTAGTAGTATAATAGAGTAGTAGTATAATAGAGTAGTAGTATAATAGAGTAGTAGTATAATAGAGTAGTAGTATAATAGAGTAGTAGTATAATAGAGTAGTAGTATAATAGAGTAGTAGTATAATAGAGTAGTAGTATAATAGAGTAGTAGGAATAGAGTAGTAGTATAATAGAGTAGTAGTATAATAGAGTAGTAGTAATAGAGTAGTAGTATAATAGAGTAGTATAATAGAGTAGTAGTATAATAGAGTAGTAGTATAATAGAGTAGTAGTATAATAGAGTAGTAGTATAATAGAGTAGTAGTATAATAGAGTAGTAGAGTATAGTATAATAGCGTAGTAGTATAATAGTGTAGTAGTATAGTAGAGTAGTAGGATACTTCTACTCTAATATACTATTAGTCTATTATACTACTACTCTATTATACTACTCTATTATACTACTCTATTATAATACTACTATATTATACTAGTACTACTCTAGTATACTACTACTCTATTATACTACTACTCTATTATACTACTACTCTATTATACTACTACTCTATTATACTACTCTAATACTACTACTATTATACTATACTCTATTATACTACTACTCTATTATACTAGTACTCTATTATACTACTACTCTATTATACTACTACTCTATTATACTACTACTCTATTATACTACTACTCTATTATACTACTACTCTATTATACTACTACTCTATTATACTACTACTCTATTATACTACTACTCTATTATACTACTACTCTATTATACTACTACTCTACTATACTACTACTCTATACTACTACTCTACTATACTACTACTCTATTATACTACTACTCTACTATACTACTACTCTACTATACTACTACTCTACTATACTACTACTCTATTATACTACTACTCTATTATACTACTACTCTATTATACTACTACTCTATTATACTACTACTACTATAGTACTACTCTATTATACTACTACTATATATACTATAATACTACTCTATTATACTACTACTCTATTATACTACTAATCTATTATGCTACCACTCTATTATACTACTACTCTATTTTACTACTACTCTATTATACTACTACTCTATTATACTACTACTCTATTATACTACTACTCTATTATACTACTACTCTATTATACTACTACTCTATTATACTACTATTATACTACTACTCTATTATACTACTACTACTCTATTATACTACTACTCTATTATACTACTACTCTACTATACTACTACTATTATACTACTACTCTTATACTACTACTCTATTATACTACTACTCTATTATACTACTACTCTATTATACTACTACTCTATTATACTACTACTCTATTATACTACTACTCTATTATACTACTACTCTATTATACTACTACTCTATTATACTACTACTCTATTATACTACTACTCTATTATACTACTACTCTATTATACTACTACTCTATTATACTACTACTCTATTATACTACTACTCTATTATACTACTACTCTAGTATACTACTACTCTATTATACTACTACTCTATTATACTACTACTCTATTTTACTACTACTCTATTATACTACTATTAGACTATACTACTATTATACTACTACTCTATTACTACTACTACTATATTATACTACTACTCTATTCTACTACTACTACTCTATACTACTACTACTCTATACTACTACTACTACTCTATTATACTACTACTCTATTATACTACTACTCTATTATACTACTACTCTATTATACTACTACTCTATTATACTACTACTCTATTATACTAGTACTCTATTATACTACTACGTTATTATACTACTACTCTATTATACTACTACTCTATTATACTACTACTCTATTATACTACTACTCTATTATACTACTAGTCTATTATACTACTACTCTATTATACTACTACTCTATTATACTAGTACTCTATTATACTACTACTCTACTATACTACTACTCTATTATACTACTACTCTATTATACTACTACTCTAGTATACTACTACTCTATTATACTACTACTCTATTATACTACTACTCTATTATACTACTACTCTATTATACTACTACTCTATTATACTACTACTCTATTATACTACTACTCTACTATACTACTACTCTATTATACTACTACTCTACTATACTACTCTATTATACTACTTCTATATTTACTACTACTCTATTATACTACTACTCTATTATACTACTACTCTATTTTACTACTACTCTATTATACTACTACTCTATTATACTAGTACTCTATTATACTACTACTCTATTATACTACTACTCTATTATACTACTAGTCTATTATACTACTACTCTATTATACTACTACTCTATACTAGTACTCTATTATACTACTACTCTATTATACTACTACTCTATTATACTAGTACTCTATTATACTACTACTCTATTATACTACTACTCTATTATACTACTACTCTATTATACTACTACTCTATTATACTACTACTCTATTATACTACTACTCTATTTTACTACTACTCTATTATACTACTACTCTATTATACTACTACTCTATTATACTACTACTCTACTATACTACTACTCTATTATACTAGTACTCTATTATACTACTACTCTATTATACTACTACTCTATTATACTACTACTCTATTATACTACTACTCTATTATACTACTACTCTATTATACTACTACTCTATTATACTACTACTCTATTATACTACTACTCTATTATACTAGTACTCTATTATACTACTACTCTATTATACTACTACTCTATTATACTACTACTCTATTATACTACTACTCTATTATACTACTATTACTAACTACTACTCTATTCTACTACTCTATTATACTATTACACTATTATATTACTACACTATTATACTACTACTCTATTATACTACTACTCTATTATACTACTAGTCTATTATACTACTACTCTATTATACTACTACTCTATTATACTACTACTCTATTATACTACTACTCTATTATACTACTACTCTATTATACTAGTACTCTATTATACTACTACTCTATTATACTACTACTCTATTATACTACTACTCTATTATACTACTACTCTATTATACTACTACTCTATTATACTACTACTCTATTATACTACTACTCTATTATACTACTACTCTATTATACTACTACTCTATTATACTACTACTCTATTATACTACTACTCTATTATACTAGTACTCTTTATACTACTACTCTATTATACTACTCTCCTACTCTATTATACTACTACTCTATTATACTACTCTATTATACTACTTATATACTACTACTCTATATACTACTACTCTATTACTACTTACTACTACTCTATTATACTACTACTCTATTATACTACTCTATTATACTACTACTCTATTATACTACTACTCTATTATACTACTACTCTATTATACTACTCTATTATACTAACTCTATTATACTACTACTCTATTATACTACTACTCTATATACTACTACTCTATTATACTACTACTCTATATACTACTACTATGATACTACTACTCTATTATAAAACTCTATTATACTACTACTCTATTATACTACTACTATTATACTACTACTCTATATAATACTACTAATATATACTACTTTTATATACTACTCTATTATACTACTACTCTATTATACTACTACTCTATTATACTACTACTCTATTATACTACTACTCTATGACTACTCTATTATACTACTACTATACTACTACTACTCTAATACTACTACTCTATTATACTACTACTCTATTATACTACTACTCTATTATACTACTACTCTATTATACTACTACTCTATTATACTACTACTCTATTATACTACTACTCTATTATACTACTACTCTATTATACTACTACTCTACTATACTACTACTCTACTATACTACTACTCTATATACTAACTTATACTACTATTATACTACTACATTATACTACTACTCTATTTTACTACTACTCTATTATACTACTACTCTATTATACTACTACTCTATTATACTACTACTCTACTATACTACTACTCTATTATACTACTACTCTACTATACTACTACTCTATTATACTACTACTCTACTATACTACTACTCTACTATACTACTATTCTACTATACTACTACTCTACTATACTACTACTCTACTATACTACTACTCTACTATACTACTCTATTATACTACTACTCTATTATACTACTACTCTACTATACTACTACTCTACTATATACTACTACTATACTACTACTCTATTATACTAGTACTCTATTATACTACTACTCTATTATACTACTACTCTATTATACTACTACTCTATTATACTACTACTCTATTATACTACTACTGTATTATACTACTACTCTATTATACTACTACTCTATTATACTACTACTCTATTATACTACTACTCTATTATACTACTACTCTATTATACTACTACTCTATTATACTACTACTCTATTATACTACTACTCTATATACTACTACTCTATTATACTACTACTCTATTATACTACTACTATTACACTACTACTCTATTATACTACTACTCTATTATACTACTACTCTATTATACTACTACTCTATTATAGTACTCATTATACTACTACTCTATTATACTACTACTCTATTATACTACTACTCTATTATACTACTACTCTATTATACTAGTACTCTAATACTACTAATTATACTACTACTCTATTATACTACTACTCTATTATACTACTACTCTATTATACTACTACTCTACTATACTACTACTCTATTATACTACTACTCTATTATACTACTATTATACTACTACTATACCTACTCTATTATACTACTACTCTATTATACTACTACTCTACTATACTACTACTCTATTATACTACTACTCTATTATACTACTACTCTATTATACTACTACTCTTGTTATGCCCTGTTTTTCTACAGGTTTAACTTGGGTAATGTGAGTTCTAAATTGACTGGGTATATAAGGCTGCATGCACAATACAAGATATGAGGAATAGAGAACACAAAGAAACACATGGTAGCAAGTTACATGATCACGTTTATTGATATACCACTGCAGAATACTTGTGTAAGACAATACAATAGAATTGAACAACACTAGCATAAGTGGATCTGGATGGAGCCTAGTCTCCCACTTCCAACGTTCAGGTATTAATCTTCTGATCACTGGCTTTGATTTCACAGGTTTATATACCGAAGACCATCAATGTTACTTATACATTCATATGCACTGCTACAGATTTTACTGGTAGCTCTGGTGCACAAGTAGTAGTTCACAGACTAGATTAGACACGCATTTTTAGAGCACGGGAATTCTAGTAACCTCAGGGGGTACTGATCTAAGTTTTATATCCTTGTCTCAGAAATACATAGAACGCAAATCAGTGGGCGAACGTTAGATATCACTAGAGTTTTAATATCTGAATAAGGTAATTACGAGAGTCAAGGTCGCCTGTTAATTAAAGAGCACTGATCGCTTAGTACGTCCCAAATTGAATGGTTAAGTATGAATTACACTGGGCAAGGTCTTAGCCACTTCGTAGAAATATTAATTAGTGAATCTAAAACAGCACAGTAATATGTAGTACTGCTAAAGGGAATCTTGGGTAGTATCTGATGGGTCTGGTCCTGGTTATCTTGCGTCCATGATGTTGGGGGCTAACGACTGGTTCCGCGGCCGTCCAGGGGGGCCATATGTGTGAAGTTCTTCAATACGTGGGCAGGTCCTTCTATCCAAATCTGCCACGGAGTCTGCCGGTTCTGGGATCTCACTCCGGAACAACACAAGGGCAGAGCTAGAAATTAACTGCAGGGTAGTGACCCCTGGTTGGTGTCTAGCTTTCAACTGATTTGACTGGGGGCGGGAGTTAGATTTATAGGCTCGGTTCTGGACCCTGTAGACAGTAGGGATCTCGAGTCTTATGGACTTAATTGAGCTCTCAATAGATATGGGGACTAGGTAAGATGGTATTTACTGTTGTGGCACAGGGCGATAGGAAGCCTTTATATTTTCATATAACTGAGCCTTAGTAAGAGGTACTATTTTGGCTATACTGGACGTATTTAGGGGAGAGAGACTGGATGTACTTTGCGAGGAGGATGGGGACAGCTGTGATAGGAGCGTCTCTCTAGATTGTTCAATCTTCATTCTATGGTATAGCTGAGGTGCTAATTTAGTGATCAGAGCATGCAAGAAAGGTAATTGGTTTATTGTGAGTTAATAGAGGTTAGTAAAGGTGTTAGTCATTCATGGTTAGTTCATCGATAGGAAGAATTCCTGTGCTACCTGGCAATGACTCGAAAGTCAAAACAGGGGCCAGGTATACCTCCGCGGGGGTGGGGGTCTCCCTCCTCGGGTGGGCAAAAAGGGGGAGCTGGGCGCCCTCTCTCTGATATAGTCGTCCGACGGCTGTGGCTAGGGGCTTGCCATATCACCAGTGTTTGTAATAACCCTCTGTGTATGAGACAGATGGGAGTGTCTTTAATACCAAAACCGAAGGTGCCTTAGCTAGCTGGTTTTACTCGGCTGGTTGTTAATTGTAGGGTTTGCTGGATATGGTGGAGACTGGGTTGCTAACTCTGCCACGTTTATCTGGAAGTATGGCAATAGAAGTTAGTTACTGGCGGGGCGGCTAGCCTCGCACCGACGACCATTGGGTGCAGGGTTGTGAATGTGTTGTAAGAGAATAGATGGCATGCAAGGGGCTAGTAAAGTTCTAATGTTGTTCTGGCCTACTAAGTGAAGGTAGGCTGGATAGGAGTATATATAAAAGGTTGGAGAGCGTTAGTAACGGACAATTCAAGGATCTTCAAGAGCTATGAGAGAGAGGCTAGGTCGGACAAGAGTCGAGAAGCGCGGGTGTCTTAATGAGAGGGGGGGGGGGGGAGTTCAAGGGCTACAGGGAAATTTTGCCCCTAAGGTCCCTGGGCGTGGGGGTGGCATTAGGCTACAATTGATATGGAAGTTTGAAAAGGCAGTAGAATACGTTAGCCAAATGCTACCGGGGAATGCAACTATGGGGTGGTATATGAGTCTGGAAAAGATAGAGTTATGTGATCAGTCAGAGGGTTATGGATACTATTAGTTGGCCCTGGGAACTGCGTTTTCTATTAAATATAAAATACCACCCACAGCGGCAGTTCGTAGGGGTACTTAGTTATTGTTTCGGGGTACTTATGACAGATACTGGTAACCAGGTTATCTTATACAATCTCTGGTTGGGGTAAGAGGTGTAAGACACGAAATAAATTGGCGTAGTGTGGGCTGTGGATACGAAGGAGGCAAGGGGAAGACGTATGACAATTGTGGAAAGTAAATGGAAAAAGGTGAACACAATGGCGGATAAAAATACTTAACCTAAGGATTGCATACATAGATTTATGGGGCGATGGGTCTTCAGAAGCTTAGTCTGGCAAGACAAGATGTTAGGGAATGTTAATATTAATACTTAGTTACTAGAGGAACAGTGCAAGGGGCGACTGGGCACGGGTTACATATATCTATACTCGTCATGGAAAATGATATACGAGGTCTAGGGACAGCGTGGGTGTTTTAACTTCTAAGATATATAACATCTACTTCTCGGATGCAAGAACATACATAGATATAATTATGGCTGTCTGATGTGTTGGCATTGGCTCAACGTCGGGACAGGCATGGGTGTTTTTAATATGAATGTATATTCCTGTTCATCATCTTTGTAGTTAGGAGTGTAGGACACGAGGGGGTTAGTGTACGTGAGGTGTGGAAAATGGTCAGTTTTAGAAAAGGTAAATGGGTGTGTCCTGGAGCTGTTTAGCCCTGCGGCTTGGGCTGTCTGAAATGGCTGGCTCGGTCAGCTGGTCCTTTCGTTCTGTGGACCTTTCCTTTGGTGTTTCTGTGTGGTGTTCGTTCATGGCTTCTGTGGTGGGCTTCTCGTTCTGGGGCATTTTACTTCCCTCTCCTTCATTATAGGCTCGTCCTCGAGCCTCAAGGGTGAAGTAAAAAGAAGCATAGTCAGAAAAGTGTAGGTTAACAAGAAAAGTAGTATGACTAAGGGAAAAAATAATATATACAGTATATGGAAAACATGTAAATTTAAGAAAGGACAGATACTTAAGAACACAGGAAATTAAGAAGAGGTAAAGTGTTTAACAATGTATAAAGCAAATTTAAAAGATAGTCAGAAAAGTGTAGGTAACAAGAAAAGTAGTATGACTAAGGAAAAAAAAATATAGTATATACAGTATATGGAAAACATGTAAATTTAAGAAAGGGCAGATAATTAAGAACACAGGAAATTAAGAAGAGGTAAAGTGTTTAACAATGTATAAAGCAAATTTAAAAGATAGTCAGAAAAGTGTAGATTAACAAGAAAAGTATTATGACTAAGGAAAAAAATAATATATACAGTATATGGAAAACATGTAAATTTATAGAATCATGCCCAATCGCTTAGGAATTGAAAACATTCGAAACAATTTAGTACAATAATATCCTCATCATCATCAGGGGGGGGGGGGGGGGGGGGGGGGAATTTAGGGTCGCCGTTAGTCTGGGTGACGGTCTGGTAATAGGGGGTGGTGGTTCACTTTCACTTTGGAAGGGCGGGGTGGATATACCGTTAGTTCTTGTCGTTAGGAATGTGGGTCTGGGGGCGAGCTGGCCCGGGGCCAGTTTTGGAGGGGGGTCTAAGTGGTTTCGGTCGGGGGTAGTGATAGGGGGGTTTTAAAGATGAAACGGGCAGGTCGAGTCGGGGTTGTTGTTGCGGAAGAGGTTGGTGCTGGGGAGGGGTTGAATTGTGTAGAGAGTTGTGGTCGTGAGTGGGGTTTGGGGAAGGGTGAGTAAGGCTGAAGGTTGAGAGTTTACTATGATCGGGTGGTTTGGAGGTTTGGTGTGTGGGGATTTGATAGGGAGATGGTGGGGGGGGTCTGGGCAGGCAGGGTTGTGGTTTGAGAGGGGTTGAATTTAGACTGATTTTATTTCCGGGAGAGACATGGATGGGATTTAGAGGAGTGGTTGAAGTTGAGAGGTTGATTATGTTGTTTGGGGCGAGAGAGAGAGTATTTTGGGGTTTAGCCAAGGTGGAAAAAGTTTTGTGGTTGGATTGGGATGGGAGTGGTATTTCGTCGAGCGGGATCTTTGGGGGGGGAATTTGGGGCGGGTGGGGTAACGGTGAAGAGGGAGAGGTTGAAAGTTTAGCTGGGCTCATGATGGTGGGGGACCGACTGGTGAGCAGGTGTTCGGTACGCATGAGGGGGGGGAAATCACTTTGGTGGGGGTCACGCGTGAGGGGGGGATTAATGGCGCGTGTGGGAGGATCCGAGTGGTGGGGTGTGTCGGTGGCAGTGACGGTTTGCTTAGAGGTTATCTGGGGTTGGTGGGTTTGTCTGTCATGAGGGGGTGAGTCAATTTGGGGCGGGTGGGGTGGTAACGGTGAAGGGGGGGAGGTTGATAGTTTAGCTGGGCTCATGATGGTGGGGGACCGACTGGTGAGCAGGTGTTCGGTACGCATGAGGGGGGGGAATCACTTTGGTGGGGGTCACGCGTGAGGGGGGATTAACGGCGCGTGTGGGAGGATCAGAGTGGTGGGGTGTGTCGGTGGCAGTGACGGTTTACTTAGAGGTTATCTGGGGTTGGTGGGTTTGTCTGTCATGAGGGGGTGAGTCAAGTGTGGGGTTTTGAAGTTTATTAGGGGTGTGAATTGTGGGGGGTGGAAGGGAGCTACTGACGGAAAACTGTCACAAGGGAGATTTTGTTGGTGGGGGAATAGCTGAGTATTTCTGGGGGAAGGGGGGGAACATAGTTGGGTCCTTAGGTCGTCACGCGTGAGGGGAGGATTAACGGCGCGTGTGGGAGGGTCAGGGTGGTGAGAGGTGAGCGAGTTAGGAAACGGGATTTGTTGGGGGGACTGCGGCGGGTTGGTGGGGGAAGAGTTAGGTGTAGAACAGGGGTTATTGGTAGAGGACTGATCTATTGATTTGGGGTTGTTAACAGGACGAATTTTAGGAATCTTCTTGGTGGCAGTCACGGTCTGGTTAGCGGTTATCTGGGGTTGGTGGGTTTGTTTGACATTAACAGGACGAGTTTGGGGAATTTTCTTGGTGGCAGTCTCGGTCTGGTTAGAGGTTATCTGGGACTGGTGAGTTTGTTTGACATGAGAGGGCGAGTCAAGTGTGGGGTTTCGAAGTTTTCTAGGGGTGTGAATTGTGTGGGGGTGGAAGGGGGCTACTGACTGAAAACTGTCACAAGCTACCAACGGAAAACTGTCACAAGGGAAATTTTGTTGGTGGGGGGATAGCTGAACATTTCTGGGGTCATGGGGAAAATATGTTGTGGAAGGCCTACATAGGTAGGCATAGCTAGAATACGGGGCTTGTTGGGGGGGCTGCGGAGGGTTGGTGGGGGGAGAGTTAGGTGTAGAACAGGGGTTATTGGTAGAGGACTGATGTATTGATTTGGGGTTGTTAATAGGACGAATTTTGGGAATTTTCTTGGTGGCAGTCACGGTCTGGTTAGAGGTTCTCTGGGACTGGTGAGTTTGTTTGACATGAGAGGGCGAGTCAAGTGTGGGGTTTCGAAGTTTTCTAGGGGTGTGAATTGTGTGGGGATGGAAGGGAGCTACTGACTGAAAACTGTCACAAGCTACCGACGGAAAACTGTCACAAGGGAAATTTTGTTGGTCGCGGGCTAGCTGAACATTTCTGGGGTCATGGGGAAAATATGTTGTGGTAGGCCTACATAGGTAGGCATAGCTAGAATAAGGGACTTGTTGAGGGGGGCTGCGGAGGGATTGTGGGGGAAGAGTTCACTGGGGTTGGACTTTCACCGGAAGTCATTTTGGAAGGGTGCACGGAGTCTTGGATAGGGGCTAAAAGGTTGGATAGGGGATTCATCGAACTGCGTAGGTATTCTTCTCTGATGGCGAGCATATGTTCTTCGAATAAGCCATACGGGTCGAGATGGGCGGTGATGTGGGGTGGGAGGATGTTTAACAATGCGGTGAATAAGAGTTCATTTTGTTGGTCGTAATCTTCATAGCTATACGTGGTCCTCACGTATCTGTAGAGTTGTATGAGGGTCACATTTATATCCCCTTCATACTTGATCTCGTCGACTTTTATTATTTTGGGGGCGACGGGGGAACCCAAAAGTGGATCTAAAGTCCGGATCACGAAGGATCGAAACTGGTTCCAGGTACTCTCTGGCGTATTCTGTGTCACCATTTGGTGAATAAATTCTTTAAAGGTAGGCTTATCAACAAGTTGGCAAACGGCTTCTCCCAACTGTACAATATGCAAAATTGCCATGGCGATTTTTTCGCGGTCATTATGAAGTACCACATCGTCCACTGGCTTTATTATGTCTAAGTAACTGGTGATATCATATGTGTTTACATCATACTTGGGAATGTGTGCGAGTGGCTGAAGATTTCGCGATGTTGCCATGCTTCTACTGTTCCAAACTTGCAGTGTAATGCAACCTTTTATCCGAATCAAGAACCACCGCTGCCGCCAATGTTATGCCCTGTTTTTCTACAGGTTTAACTTGGGTAATGTGAGTTCTAAATTGACTGGGTATATAAGGCTGCATGCACAATACAAGATATGAGGAATAGAGAACACAAAGAAACACATGGTAGCAAGTTACATGATCACGTTTATTGATATACCACTGCAGAATACTTGTGTAAGACAATATAATAGAATTGAACAACACTAGCATAAGTGGATCTGGATGGAGCCTAGTCTCCCACTTCCAACGTTCAGGTATTAATCTTCTGATCACTGGCTTTGATTTCACAGGTTTATATACCGAAGACCATCAATGTTACTTATAGATTCATATTCACTGTTAGATTTATTACTGGTAGCTCTGGTGCACAAGTAGTAGTTCACAGACTAGATTAGACACGCATTTTTAGAGCACGGGAATTCTAGTAACCTCAGGGGGTACTGATCTAAGTTTTATATCCTTGTCTCAGAAATACATAGAACGCAAATCAGTGGGCGAACGTTAGATATCACTAGAGTTTTAATATCTGAATAAGGTAATTACGAGAGTCAAGGTCGCCTGTTAATTAAAGAGCACTGATCGCTTAGTACGTCCCAAATTGAATGGTTAACCCGTTGAGACCCAGCGTCGCACGTGTTGCGTCGGCAGTCTTTGATCACCAACTCCCAGCGACGCATCACGTGCGTCCGACATATAAAAAAACACTTACGTGGCTCGTAAGGTAGGAAATGGCAGGAGAATAGGAGGGGGAAGTACCGTCGTGTGTGGGGGAGCCGGGCCAGTAGGTGTGAGCGGGCCGAGACAGCCGCGCGGCTGGTGGTGGGCTTAGTGGGGATATTTTACACCCCTAGTTTACCGCCACTTTGAACCTTCATTACTCCGGTCGTATGGGAGCTAGAGGCTTGAGATTTATGTGAGATACTCCTTAGGATGTATGCCGTACAATGCCATACTCAGTTTTTACCCTAGTGCTCCCGGGCGGGTGGTCATGCGGGGGAGACGAACTATTGAAACCCCCCCCCCGCCCCCCAAATGACCGAAATGAGTTTGTTTTTATTTGTGTGTTCATTTCTCACCATTCTCTTCCATTTTGGCTCAACAAATTTTTTTGAAGCTCCCCCCCCCCCCCCAAAAAAAAAATGTCAGAGGTGATTTTTTTTTGTTTTTTTTTTCATTTCTCATCCTTGTCTTCCATTTTAGCAAACAAAAAAAATAAGTGAAAATGGCTTGGGACTGGGGTGAACAAAATATTATAACTAGCCGGGGCTCAACGGGTTAAGTATGAATTACACTGGGCAAGGTCTTAGCCACTTCGTAGAAATATTAATTAGTGAATCTAAAACAGCACAGTAATATGTAGTACTGCTAAAGGGAATCTTGGGTAGTATCTGATGGGTCTGGTCCTGGTTATCTTGCGTCCATGATGTTGGGGGCTAACGACTGGTTCCGCGGCCGTCCAGGGGGCCATATGTGTGAAGTTCTTCAATACGTGGGCAGGTCCTTCTATCCAAATCTGCCACGGAGTCTGGTTCTGGGATCTCACTCCGGAACAACACAAGGGCAGAGCTAGAAATTAACTGCAGGGTAGTGACCCCTGGTTGGTGTCTAGCTTTCAACTGATTTGACTGGGGGCGGGAGTTAGATTTATAGGCTCGGTTCTGGACCCTGTAGACAGTAGGGATCTCGAGTCTTATGGACTTAATTGAGCTCTCAATAGATATGGGGACTAGGTAAGATGGTATTTACTGTTGTGGCACAGGGCGATAGGAAGCCTTTATATTTTCATATAACTGAGCCTTAGTAAGAGGTACTATTTTGGCTATACTGGACGTATTTAGGGGAGAGAGACTGGATGTACTTTGCGAGGAGGATGGGACAGCTGTGATAGGAGCGTCTCTCTAGATTGTTCAATCTTCATTCTATGGTATAGCTGAGGTGCTAATTTAGTGATCAGAGCATGCAAGAAAGGTAAATGGTTTATTGTGAGTTAATAGAGGTTAGTAAAGGTTAGTCATTCATGGTTAGTTCATCGATAGGAAGAATTCCTGTGCTACCTGGCAATGACTCAAAAGTCAAAACAGGGGCCAGGTATACCTCCGCGGGGGTGGGGGTCTCCCTCCTCGGGTGGGCAAAAAGGGGGAGCTGGGCGCCCTCTCTGATATAGTCGTCCGGCGCTGTGGCTAGGGGCTTGCCATATCACCAGTGTTTGTAATAACCCTCTGTGTATGAGACAGATGGGAGTGTCTTTAATACCAAAACCGAAGGTGCCTTAGCTCTGGTTTTACTCGGCTGGTTGTTAATTGTAGGGTTTGCTGGATATGGTGGAGACTGGGTTGCTAACTCTGCCACGTTTATCTGGAAGTATGGCAATAGAAGTTAGTTACTGGCGGGGCGGCTAGCCTCGCACCGACGACCATTGGGTGCAGGGTTGTGAATGTGTTGTAAGAGAATAGATGGCATGCAAGGGGCTAGTAAAGTTCTAATGTTGTTCTGGCCTACTAAGTGAAGGTAGGCTGGATAGGAGTATATATATAAAAGGTTGGAGAGCGTTAGTAACGGACAATTCAAGGATCTTCAAGCTATGAGAGAGAGGCTAGGTCGGACAAGAGTCGAGAAGCGCGGGTGTCTTAATGAGAGGGGGGGGGGGAGTTCAAGGGCTACAGGGAAATTTTGCCCCTAAGGTCCCTGGGCGTGGGGGTGGCATTAGGCTACAATTGATATGGAAGTTTGAAAAGGCAGTAGAATACGTTAGCCAAATGCTACCGGGGAATGCAACTATGGGGTGGTATATGAGTCTGGAAAAGATAGAGTTATGTGATCAGTCAGAGGGTTATGGATACTATTAGTTGGCCCTGGGAACTGCGTTTTCTATTAAATATAAAATACCACCCACAGCGGCAGTTCGTAGGGGTACTTAGTTATTGTTTCGGGGTACTTATGACAGATACTGGTAACCAGGTTATCTTATACAATCTCTGGTTGGGGTAAGAGGTGTAAGACACGAAATAAATTGGCGTAGTGTGGGCTGTGGATACGAAGGAGGCAAGGGGAAGACGTATGACAATTGTGGAAAGTAAATGGAAAAAGGTGAACACAATGGCGGATAAAAATACTTAACCTAAGGATTGCATACATAGATTTATGGGGCGATGGGTCTTCAGAAGCTTAGTCTGGCAAGACAAGATGTTAGGGAATGTTAATATTAATACTTAGTTACTAGAGGAACAGTGCAAGGGGCGACTGGGCACGGGTTACATATATCTATACTCGTCATGGAAAATGATATACGAGGTCTAGGGACAGCGTGGGTGTTTTAACTTCTAAGATATATAACATCTACTTCTCGGATGCAAGAACATACATAGATATAATTATGGCTGTCTGATGTGTTGGCATTGGCTCAACGTCGGGACAGGCATGGGTGTTTTTAATATGAATGTATATTCCTGTTCATCATCTTTGTAGTTAGGAGTGTAGGACACGAGGGGGTTAGTGTACGTGAGGTGTGGAAAATGGTCAGTTTTAGAAAAGGTAAATGGGTGTCCTGGAGCTGTTTAGCCCTGCGGCTTGGGCTGTCTGAAATGGCTGGCTCGGTCAGCTGGTCCTTTCGTTCTGTGGACCTTTCCTTTGGTGTTTCTGTGTGGTGTTCGTTCATGGCTTCTGTGGTGGGCTTCTCGTTCTGGGGCATTTTACTTCCCTCTCCTTCATTATAGGCTCGTCCTCGAGCCTCAAGGGTGAAGTAAAAAGAAGCATAGTCAGAAAAGTGTAGGTTAACAAGAAAAGTAGTATGACTAAGGGAAAAAAATAATATATACAGTATATGGAAAACATGTAAATTTAAGAAAGGACAGATACTTAAGAACACAGGAAATTAAGAAGAGGTAAAGTGTTTAACAATGTATAAAGCAAATTTAAAAGATAGTCAGAAAAGTGTAGGTAACAAGAAAAGTAGTATGACTAAGGAAAAAAAATATAGTATATACAGTATATGGAAAACATGTAAATTTAAGAAAGGGCAGATAATTAAGAACACAGGAAATTAAGAAGAGGTAAAGTGTTTAACAATGTATAAAGCAAATTTAAAAGATAGTCAGAAAAGTGTAGATTAACAAGAAAAGTATTATGACTAAGGGAAAAAAAATAATATATACAGTATATGGAAAACATGTAAATTTATAGAATCATGCCCAATCGCTTAGGAATTGAAAACATTCGAAACAATTTAGTACAATAATATCCTCATCATCATCAGGGGGGGGGGGGTATTTAGGGTCGCCGTTAGCCTGGGTGACGGTCTGGTAATAGGGGGTGGTGGTTCACTTTCACTTTGGAAGGGCGGGGTGGATATACCGTTAGTTCTTGTCGTTAGGAATGTGGGTCTGGGGGCGAGCTGGCCCGGGGCCAGTTTTGGAGGGGGGTCTAAGTGGTTTCGGTCGGGGGTAGTGATAGGGGGGTTTTAAAGATGAAACGGGCAGGTCGAGTCGGGGTTGTTGTTGCGGAAGAGGTTGGTGCTGGGGAGGGGTTGAATTGTGTAGAGAGTTGTGGTCGTGAGTGGGGTTTGGGGAAGGGTGAGTAAGGCTGAAGGTTGAGAGTTTACTATGATGGGGTGGTTGGGAGTTTGGGTGTGGGGGGATTTGATAGGGAGATGGTGGGGGGGGTCTGGGCAGGCAGGGTTGTGGTTTGAGAGGGGTTGAATTTAGACTGATTTTATTTCCGGGAGAGACATGGATGGGATTTTAGAGGAGTGGTTGAAGTTGAGAGGTTGATTATGTTGTTTGGGGCGAGAGAGAGAGTATTTTGGGGTTTAGCCAAGGTGGAAAAAGTTTTGTGGTTGGATTGGGATGGGAGTGGTATTTCGTCGAGCGGGATCTTTGGGGGGGGAATTTGCTGCGGGTGGGCTAAAGGTGAAGAGGGAGGTTGAAAGTTTAGCTGTGCTCATGATGGTGGGGGACCGACTGGTGAGCAGGTGTTCGGTACGCATGAGGGGGGGGAAATCACTTTGGTGGGGGTCACGCGTGAGGGGGGGATTAACGGCGCGTGTGGGAGGATGGGAGGGGTGGGGTGTGTGGGTGGCAGTGACGGTTTGCTTAGAGGTTATCTGGGGTTGGTGGGTTTGTCTGTCATGAGGGGGTGAGTCAATTTGGGGCGGGTGGGGAAAGGTTTAAGAGGGGGAGTTTGATAGTTTAGCTGGGCTCATGATGGTGGGGGACCGACTGGTGAGCAGGTGTTCGGTACGCATGAGGGGGGGGGAATCACTTTGGTGGGGGTCACGCGTGAGGGGGGGATTAACGGCGCGTGTGGGAGGATCAGAGTGGTGGGGTGTGTCGGTGGCAGTGACGGTTTACTTAGAGGTTATCTGGGGTTGGTGGGTTTGTCTGTCATGAGGGGGTGAGTCAAGTGTGGGGTTTTGAAGTTTATTAGGGTGTGAATTGTGGGGGGGTGGAAGGGAGCTACTGACGGAAAACTGTCACAAGGGAGATTTTGTTGGTGGGGGAATAGCTGAGTATTTCTGGGGGAAGGGGGGGAACATAGTTGGGTCCTTAGGTCGTCACGCGTGAGGGGAGGATTAACGGCGCGTGTGGGAGGGTCAGGGTGGTGAGAGGTGAGCGAGTTAGGAAACGGGATTTGTTGGGGGGACTGCGGCGGGTTGGTGGGGGAAGAGTTAGGTGTAGAACAGGGGTTATTGGTAGAGGACTGATCTATTGATTTGGGGTTGTTAACAGGACGAATTTTAGGAATCTTCTTGGTGGCAGTCACGGTCTGGTTAGCGGTTATCTGGGGTTGGTGGGTTTGTTTGACATTAACAGGACGAGTTTGGGGAATTTTCTTGGTGGCAGTCTCGGTCTGGTTAGAGGTTATCTGGGACTGGTGAGTTTGTTTGACATGAGAGGGTGAGTCAAGTGTGGGGTTTCGAAGTTTTCTAGGGGTGTGAATTGTGTGGGGGTGGAAGGGGGCTACTGACTGAAAACTGTCACAAGCTACCAACGGAAAACTGTCACAAGGGAAATTTTGTTGGTGGGGGGATAGCTGAACATTTCTGGGGTCATGGGGAAAATATGTTGTGGAAGGCCTACATAGGTAGGCATAGCTAGAATACGGGGCTTGTTGGGGGGGCTGCGGAGGGTTGGTGGAGGGAGAGTTAGGTGTAGAACAGGGGTTATTGGTAGAGGACTGATGTATTGATTTGGGGTTGTTAATAGGACGAATTTTGGGAATTTTCTTGGTGGCAGTCACGGTCTGGTTAGAGGTTCTCTGGGACTGGTGAGTTTGTTTGACATGAGAGGGCGAGTCAAGTGTGGGGTTTCGAAGTTTTCTAGGGGTGTGAATTGTGTGGGGATGGAAGGGAGCTACTGACTGAAAACTGTCACAAGCTACCGACGGAAAACTGTCACAAGGGAAATTTTGTTGGTGGGGGGATAGCTGAACATTTCTGGGGTCATGGGGAAAATATGTTGTGGTAGGCCTACATAGGTAGGCATAGCTAGAATACGGGGCTTGTTGGGGGGGGGCTGCGGAGGGTTGGTGGGGGAAGAGTTCACTGGGGTTGGACTTTCACCGGAAGTCATTTTGGAAGGGTGCACGGAGTCTTGGATAGGGGCTAAAAGGTTGGATAGGGGATTCATCGAACTGCGTAGGTATTCTTCTCTGATGGCGAGCATATGTTCTTCGAATAAGCCATACGGGTCGAGATGGGCGGTGATGTGGGGTGGGAGGATGTTTAACAATGCGGTGAATAAGAGTTCATTTTGTTGGTCGTAATCTTCATAGCTATACGTGGTCCTCACGTATCTGTAGAGTTGTATGAGGGTCACATTTATATCCCCTTCATACTTGATCTCGTCGACTTTTATTATTTTGGGGGCGACGGGGGAACCCAAAAGTGGATCTAAAGTCCGGATCACGAAGGATCGAAACTGGTTCCAGGTACTCTCTGGCGTATTCTGTGTCACCATTTGGTGAATAAATTCTTTAAAGGTAGGCTTATCAACAAGTTGGCAAACGGCTTCTCCCAACTGTACAATATGCAAAATTGCCATGGCGATTTTTTCGCGGTCATTATGAAGTACCACATCGTCCACTGGCTTTATTATGTCTAAGTAACTGGTGATATCATATGTGTTTACATCATACTTGGGAATGTGTGCGAGTGGCTGAAGATTTCGCGATGTTGCCATGCTTCTACTGTTCCAAACTTGCAGTGTAATGCAACCTTTTATCCGAATCAAGAACCACCGCTGCCGCCAATGTTATGCCCTGTTTTTCTACAGGTTTAACTTGGGTAATGTGAGTTCTAAATTGACTGGGTATATAAGGCTGCATGCACAATACAAGATATGAGGAATAGAGAACACAAAGAAACACATGGTAGCAAGTTACATGATCACGTTTATTGATATACCACTGCAGAATACTTGTGTAAGACAATATAATAGAATTGAACAACACTAGCATAAGTGGATCTGGATGGAGCCTAGTCTCCCACTTCCAACGTTCAGGTATTAATCTTCTGATCACTGGCTTTGATTTCACAGGTTTATATACCGAAGACCATCAATGTTACTTATAGATTCATATTCACTGTTAGATTTATTACTGGTAGCTCTGGTGCACAAGTAGTAGTTCACAGACTAGATTAGACACGCATTTTAGAGCACGGGAATTCTAGTAACCTCAGGGGGTACTGATCTAAGTTTTATATCCTTGTCTCAGAAATACATAGAACGCAAATCAGTGGGCGAACGTTAGATATCACTAGAGTTTTAATATCTGAATAAGGTAATTACGAGAGTCAAGGTCGCCTGTTAATTAAAGAGCACTGATCGCTTAGTACGTCCCAAATTGAATGGTTAACCCGTTGAGACCCAGCGTCGCACGTGTTGCGTCGGCAGTCTTTGATCACCAACTCCCAGCGACGCATCACGTGCGTCCGACATATAAAAAACACTTACGTGGCTCGTAAGTAGGAAATGGCAGGAGATAGGAGGGGGAAGTACCGTAGTGTGTGTGGGAGCCGGGCCAGTAGGTGTGAGCGGGCCGAGACAGCCGCGCGGCTGGTGGTGGTGGGCTTAGTGGGGATATTTTACACCCCTAGTTTACCGCCACTTTGAACCTTCATTACTCCGGTCGTATGGGAGCTAGAGGCTTGAGATTTATGTGAGATACTCCTTAGGATGTATGCCGTACAATGCCATACTCAGTTTTTACCCTAGTGCTCCCGGGCGGGTGGTCATGCGGGGGAGACGAACTATTGAAACCCCCCCCCCGCCCCCCAAATGACCGAAATGATTTTTTTTTATTTGTGTGTTCATTTCTCACCATTCTCTTCCATTTTGGCTCAACAAATTTTTTTGAAGCTCCCCCCCCCCCAAAAAAAATGTCAGAGGTGATTTTTTTTTGTTTTTTTTTTCATTTCTCATCCTTGTCTTCCATTTTAGCAAACAAAAAAAATAAGTGAAATGGCTTGGGACTGGGGTGAACAAATATTATAACTAGCCGGGGCTCAACGGTTAAGTATGAATACACTGGGCAAGGTCTTAGCCACTTCGTAGAAATATTAATTAGTGAATCTAAAACAGCACAGTAATATGTAGTACTGCTAAAGGGAATCTTGGGTAGTATCTGATGGGTCTGGTCCTGGTTATCTTGCGTCCATGATGTTGGGGGCTAACGACTGGTTCCGCGGCCGTCCAGGGGGGCCATATGTGTGAAGTTCTTCAATACGTGGGCAGGTCCTTCTATCCAAATCTGCCACGGAGTCTGCCGGTTCTGGGATCTCACTCCGGAACAACACAAGGGCAGAGCTAGAAATTAACTGCAGGGTAGTGACCCCTGGTTGGTGTCTAGCTTTCAACTGATTTGACTGGGGGCGGGAGTTAGATTTATAGGCTCGGTTCTGGACCCTGTAGACAGTAGGGATCTCGAGTCTTATGGACTTAATTGAGCTCTCAATAGATATGGGGACTAGGTAAGATGGTATTTACTGTTGTGGCACAGGGCGATAGGAAGCCTTTATATTTTCATATAACTGAGCCTTAGTAAGAGGTACTATTTTGGCTATACTGGACGTATTTAGGGGAGAGAGACTGGATGTACTTTGCGAGGAGGATGGGGACAGCTGTGATAGGAGCGTCTCTCTAGATTGTTCAATCTTCATTCTATGGTATAGCTGAGGTGCTAATTTAGTGATCAGAGCATGCAAGAAAGGTAATTGGTTTATTGTGAGTTAATAGAGGTTAGTAAAGGTGTTAGTCATTCATGGTTAGTTCATCGATAGGAAGAATTCCTGTGCTACCTGGCAATGACTCGAAAGTCAAAACAGGGGCCAGGTATACCTCCGCGGGGGTGGGGGTCTCCCTCCTCGGGTGGGCAAAAAGGGGGAGCTGGGCGCCCTCTCTCTGATATAGTCGTCCGGCGGCTGTGGCTAGGGGCTTGCCATATCACCAGTGTTTGTAATAACCCTCTGTGTATGAGACAGATGGGAGTGTCTTTAATACCAAAACCGAAGGTGCCTTAGCTAGCTGGTTTTACTCGGCTGGTTGTTAATTGTAGGGTTTGCTGGATATGGTGGAGACTGGGTTGCTAACTCTGCCACGTTTATCTGGAAGTATGGCAATAGAAGTTAGTTACTGGCGGGGCGGCTAGCCTCGCACCGACGACCATTGGGTGCAGGGTTGTGAATGTGTTGTAAGAGAATAGATGGCATGCAAGGGGCTAGTAAAGTTCTAATGTTGTTCTGGCCTACTAAGTGAAGGTAGGCTGGATAGGAGTATATATATAAAAGGTTGGAGAGCGTTAGTAACGGACAATTCAAGGATCTTCAAGAGCTATGAGAGAGAGGCTAGGTCGGACAAGAGTCGAGAAGCGCGGGTGTCTTAATGAGAGGGGGGGGGGGGAGTTCAAGGGCTACAGGGAAATTTTGCCCCTAAGGTCCCTGGGCGTGGGGGTGGCATTAGGCTACAATTGATATGGAAGTTTGAAAAGGCAGTAGAATACGTTAGCCAAATGCTACCGGGGAATGCAACTATGGGGTGGTATATGAGTCTGGAAAAGATAGAGTTATGTGATCAGTCAGAGGGTTATGGATACTATTAGTTGGCCCTGGGAACTGCGTTTTCTATTAAATATAAAATACCACCCACAGCGGCAGTTCGTAGGGGTACTTAGTTATTGTTTCGGGGTACTTATGACAGATACTGGTAACCAGGTTATCTTATACAATCTCTGGTTGGGGTAAGAGGTGTAAGACACGAAATAAATTGGCGTAGTGTGGGCTGTGGATACGAAGGAGGCAAGGGGAAGACGTATGACAATTGTGGAAAGTAAATGGAAAAAGGTGAACACAATGGCGGATAAAAATACTTAACCTAAGGATTGCATACATAGATTTATGGGGCGATGGGTCTTCAGAAGCTTAGTCTGGCAAGACAAGATGTTAGGGATTGTTAATATTAATACTTAGTTACTAGAGGAACAGTGCAAGGGGCGACTGGGCACGGGTTACATATATCTATACTCGTCATGGAAAATGATATACGAGGTCTAGGGACAGCGTGGGTGTTTTAACTTCTAAGATATATAACATCTACTTCTCGGATGCAAGAACATACATAGATATAATTATGGCTGTCTGATGTGTTGGCATTGGCTCAACGTCGGGACAGGCATGGGTGTTTTTAATATGAATGTATATTCCTGTTCATCATCTTTGTAGTTAGGAGTGTAGGACACGAGGGGGTTAGTGTACGTGAGGTGTGGAAAATGGTCAGTTTTAGAAAAGGTAAATGGGTGTGTCCTGGAGCTGTTTAGCCCTGCGGCTTGGGCTGTCTGAAATGGCTGGCTCGGTCAGCTGGTCCTTTCGTTCTGTGGACCTTTCCTTTGGTGTTTCTGTGTGGTGTTCGTTCATGGCTTCTGTGGTGGGCTTCTCGTTCTGGGGCATTTTACTTCCCTCTCCTTCATTATAGGCTCGTCCTCGAGCCTCAAGGGTGAAGTAAAAAGAAGCATAGTCAGAAAAGTGTAGGTTAACAAGAAAAGTAGTATGACTAAGGGAAAAAAAATAATATATACAGTATATGGAAAACATGTAAATTTAAGAAAGGACAGATACTTAAGAACACAGGAAATTAAGAAGAGGTAAAGTGTTTAACAATGTATAAAGCAAATTTAAAAGATAGTCAGAAAAGTGTAGGTAACAAGAAAAGTAGTATGACTAAGGAAAAAAAATATAGTATATACAGTATATGGAAAACATGTAAATTTAAGAAAGGGCAGATAATTAAGAACACAGGAAATTAAGAAGAGGTAAAGTGTTTAACAATGTATAAAGCAAATTTAAAAGATAGTCAGAAAAGTGTAGATAACAAGAAAAGTATATGACTAAGGAAAAAAAATAATATATACAGTATATGGAAAACATGTAAATTTATAGAATCATGCCCAATCGCTTAGGAATTGAAAACATTCGAAACAATTTAGTACAATAATATCCTCATCATCATCAGGGGGGGGGGGGTATTTAGGGTCGCCGTTAGTCTGGGTGACGGTCTGGTAATAGGGGGTGGTGGTTCACTTTCACTTTGGAAGGGCGGGGTGGATATACCGTTAGTTCTTGTCGTTAGGAATGTGGGTCTGGGGGCGAGCTGGCCCGGGGCCAGTTTTGGAGGGGGGTCTAAGTGGTTTCGGTCGGGGGTAGTGATAGGGGGGTTTTAAAGATGAAACGGGCAGGTCGAGTCGGGGTTGTTGTTGCGGAAGAGGTTGGTGCTGGGGAGGGGTTGAATTGTGTAGAGAGTTGTGGTCGTGAGTGGGGTTTGGGGAAGGGTGAGTAAGGCTGAAGGTTGAGAGTTTACTATGATCGGGTGGTTTGGAGGTTTGGTGTGTGGGGATTTGATAGGGAGATGGTGGGGGGGGTCTGGGCAGGCAGGGTTGTGTTTGGAGAGGGGTTGAATTTAGACTGATTTTATTTCCGGGAGAGACATGGATGGGATTTAGAGGAGTGGTTGAAGTTGAGAGGTTGATTATGTTGTTTGGGGCGAGAGAGAGAGTATTTTGGGGTTTAGCCAAGGTGGAAAAAGTTTTGTGGTTGGATTGGGATGGGAGTGGTATTTCGTCGAGCGGGATCTTTGGGGGGGGGAATTTGGGGCGGGTGGGGTAACGGTGAAGAGGGAGAGGTTGAAAGTTTAGCTGGGCTCATGATGGTGGGGGACCGACTGGTGAGCAGGTGTTCGGTACGCATGAGGGGGGGGAAATCACTTTGGTGGGGGTCACGCGTGAGGGGGGGATTAACGGCGCGTGTGGGAGGATCCGAGTGGTGGGGTGTGTCGGTGGCAGTGACGGTTTGCTTAGAGGTTATCTGGGGTTGGTGGGTTTGTCTGTCATGAGGGGGTGAGTCAATTTGGGGCGGGTGGGGTAACGGTGAAGAGGGGGAGGTTGATAGTTTAGCTGGGCTCATGATGGTGGGGGACCGACTGGTGAGCAGGTGTTCGGTACGCATGAGGGGGGGGAATCACTTTGGTGGGGGTCACGCGTGAGGGGGGGATTAACGGCGCGTGTGGGAGGATCAGAGTGGTGGGGTGTGTCGGTGGCAGTGACGGTTTACTTAGAGGTTATCTGGGGTTGGTGGGTTTGTCTGTCATGAGGGGGTGAGTCAAGTGTGGGGTTTTGAAGTTTATTAGGGGTGTGAATTGTGGGGGGGTGGAAGGGAGCTACTGACGGAAAACTGTCACAAGGGAGATTTTGTTGGTGGGGGAATAGCTGAGTATTTCTGGGGGAAGGGGGGGAACATAGTTGGGTCCTTAGGTCGTCACGCGTGAGGGGAGGATTAACGGCGCGTGTGGGAGGGTCAGGGTGGTGAGAGGTGAGCGAGTTAGGAAACGGGATTTGTTGGGGGGACTGCGGCGGGTTGGTGGGGGAAGAGTTAGGTGTAGAACAGGGGTTATTGGTAGAGGACTGATCTATTGATTTGGGGTTGTTAACAGGACGAATTTTAGGAATCTTCTTGGTGGCAGTCACGGTCTGGTTAGCGGTTATCTGGGGTTGGTGGGTTTGTTTGACATTAACAGGACGAGTTTGGGGAATTTTCTTGGTGGCAGTCTCGGTCTGGTTAGAGGTTATCTGGGACTGGTGAGTTTGTTTGACATGAGAGGGCGAGTCAAGTGTGGGGTTTCGAAGTTTTCTAGGGGTGTGAATTGTGTGGGGGTGGAAGGGGGCTACTGACTGAAAACTGTCACAAGCTACCAACGGAAAACTGTCACAAGGGAAATTTTGTTGGTGGGGGGATAGCTGAACATTTCTGGGGTCATGGGGAAAATATGTTGTGGAAGGCCTACATAGGTAGGCATAGCTAGAATACGGGGCTTGTTGGGGGGGCTGCGGAGGGTTGGTGGGGGGAGAGTTAGGTGTAGAACAGGGGTTATTGGTAGAGGACTGATGTATTGATTTGGGGTTGTTAATAGGACGAATTTTGGGAATTTTCTTGGTGGCAGTCACGGTCTGGTTAGAGGTTCTCTGGGACTGGTGAGTTTGTTTGACATGAGAGGGCGAGTCAAGTGTGGGGTTTCGAAGTTTTCTAGGGGTGTGAATTGTGTGGGGATGGAAGGGAGCTACTGACTGAAAACTGTCACAAGCTACCGACGGAAAACTGTCACAAGGGAAATTTTGTTGGTGGGGGGATAGCTGAACATTTCTGGGGTCATGGGGAAAATATGTTGTGGTAGGCCTACATAGGTAGGCATAGCTAGAATACGGGGCTTGTTGGGGGGGGCTGCGGAGGGTTGGTGGGGGAAGAGTTCACTGGGGTTGGACTTTCACCGGAAGTCATTTTGGAAGGGTGCACGGAGTCTTGGATAGGGGCTAAAAGGTTGGATAGGGGATTCATCGAACTGCGTAGGTATTCTTCTCTGATGGCGAGCATATGTTCTTCGAATAAGCCATACGGGTCGAGATGGGCGGTGATGTGGGGTGGGAGGATGTTTAACAATGCGGTGAATAAGAGTTCATTTTGTTGGTCGTAATCTTCATAGCTATACGTGGTCCTCACGTATCTGTAGAGTTGTATGAGGGTCACATTTATATCCCCTTCATACTTGATCTCGTCGACTTTTATTATTTTGGGGGCGACGGGGGAACCCAAAAGTGGATCTAAAGTCCGGATCACGAAGGATCGAAACTGGTTCCAGGTACTCTCTGGCGTATTCTGTGTCACCATTGGTGAATAAATTCTTTAAAGGTAGGCTTATCAACAAGTTGGCAAACGGCTTCTCCCAACTGTACAATATGCAAAATTGCCATGGCGATTTTTTCGCGGTCATTATGAAGTACCACATCGTCCACTGGCTTTATTATGTCTAAGTAACTGGTGATATCATATGTGTTTACATCATACTTGGGAATGTGTGCGAGTGGCTGAAGATTTCGCGATGTTGCCATGCTTCTACTGTTCCAAACTTGCAGTGTAATGCAACCTTTTATCCGAATCAAGAACCACCGCTGCCGCCAATGTTATGCCCTGTTTTTCTACAGGTTTAACTTGGGTAATGTGAGTTCTAAATTGACTGGGTATATAAGGCTGCATGCACAATACAAGATATGAGGAATAGAGAACACAAAGAAACACATGGTAGCAAGTTACATGATCACGTTTATTGATATACCACTGCAGAATACTTGTGTAAGACAATAATAGAATTGAACAACACTAGCATAAGTGGATCTGGATGGAGCTTAGTCTCCCACTTCCAACGTTCAGGTATTAATCTTCTGATCACTGGCTTTGATTTCACAGGGTTATATACCGAAGACCATCAATGTTACTTATAGATTCATATTCACTGTTAGATTTATTACTGGTAGCTCTGGTGCACAAGTAGTAGTTCACAGACTAGATTAGACACGCATTTTTAGAGCACGGGAATTCTAGTAACCTCAGGGGGTACTGATCTAAGTTTTATATCCTTGTCTCAGAAATACATAGAACGCAAATCAGTGGGCGAACGTTAGATATCACTAGAGTTTTAATATCTGAATAAGGTAATTACGAGAGTCAAGGTCGCCTGTTAATTAAAGAGCACTGATCGCTTAGTACGTCCCAAATTGAATGGTTAACCCGTTGAGACCCAGCGTCGCACGTGTTGCGTCGGCAGTCTTTGATCACCAACTCCCAGCGACGCATCACATGCGTCCGACATATAAAAAACACTTACGTGGCTCGTAAGGTAGGAAATGGCAGGAGAATAGGAGGGGGAAGTACCGTAGTGTGTGGGGGAGCCGGGCCAGTAGGTGTGAGCGGGCCGAGACAGCCGCGCGGCTGGTGGTGGTGGGCTTAGTGGGGATATTTTACACCCCTAGTTTACCGCCACTTTGAACCTTCATTACTCCGGTCGTATGGGAGCTAGAGGCTTGAGATTTATGTGAGATACTCCTTAGGATGTATGCCGTACAATGCCATACTCAGTTTTTACCCTAGTGCTCCCGGGCGGGTGGTCATGCGGGGGAGACGAACTATTGAAACCCCCCCCCGCCCCCCAAATGACCGAAATGATTTTTTTTTATTTGTGTGTTCATTTCTCACCATTCTCTTCCATTTTGGCTCAACAAATTTTTTTGAAGCTCCCCCCCCCCCAAAAAAAAAATGTCAGAGGTGATTTTTTTTTTTTTTTTTTTCATTTCTCATCCTTGTCTTCCATTTTAGCAAACAAAAAAAATAAGTGAAAATGGCTTGGGACTGGGGTGAACAAAATATTATAACTAGCCGGGGCTCAACGGGTTAAGTATGAATTACACTGGGCAAGGTCTTAGCCACTTCGTAGAAATATTAATTAGTGAATCTAAAACAGCACAGTAATATGTAGTACTGCTAAAGGGAATCTTGGGTAGTATCTGATGGGTCTGGTCCTGGTTATCTTGCGTCCATGATGTTGGGGGCTAACGACTGGTTCCGCGGCCGTCCAGGGGGGCCATATGTGTGAAGTTCTTCAATACGTGGGCAGGTCCTTCTATCCAAATCTGCCACGGAGTCTGCCGGTTCTGGGATCTCACTCCGGAACAACACAAGGGCAGAGCTAGAAATTAACTGCAGGGTAGTGACCCCTGGTTGGTGTCTAGCTTTCAACTGATTTGACTGGGGGCGGGAGTTAGATTTATAGGCTCGGTTCTGGACCCTGTAGACAGTAGGGATCTCGAGTCTTATGGACTTAATTGAGCTCTCAATAGATATGGGGACTAGGTAAGATGGTATTTACTGTTGTGGCACAGGGCGATAGGAAGCCTTTATATTTTCATATAACTGAGCCTTAGTAAGAGGTACTATTTTGGCTATACTGGACGTATTTAGGGGAGAGAGACTGGATCTACTTTGCGAGGAGGATGGGGACAGCTGTGATAGGAGCATCTCTCTAGATTGTTCAATCTTCATTCTATGGTATAGCTGAGGTGCTAATTTAGTGATCAGAGCATGCAAGAAAGGTAATTGGTTTATTGTGAGTTAATAGAGGTTAGTAAAGGTGTTAGTCATTCATGGTTAGTTCATCGATAGGAAGAATTCCTGTGCTACCTGGCAATGACTCGAAAGTCAAAACAGGGGCCAGGTATACCTCCGCGGGGGTGGGGGTCTCCCTCCTCGGGTGGGCAAAAAGGGGAGCTGGGCGCCCTCTCTCTGATATAGTCGTCCGGCGGCTGAGGCTTAGGGCTTGCCATATCACCAGTGTTTGTAATAACCCTCTGTGTATGAGACAGATGGGAGTGTCTTTAATACCAAAACCGAAGGTGCCTTAGCTAGCTGGTTTTACTCGGCTGGTTGTTAATTGTAGGGTTTGCTGGATATGGTGGAGACTGGGTTGCTAACTCTGCCACATTTATCTGGAAGTATGGCAATAGAAGTTAGTTACTGGCTAGCCTCGCACCGACGACCATTGGGTGCAGGGTTGTGAATGTGTTGTAAGAGAATAGATGGCATGCAAGGGGCTAGTAAAGTTCTAATGTTGTTCTGGCCTACTAAGTGAAGGTAGGCTGGATAGGAGTATATATAAAAGGTTGGAGAGCGTTAGTAACGGACAATTCAAGGATCTTCAAGAGGTATGAGAGAGAGGCTAGGTCGGACAAGAGTCGAGAAGCGCGGGTGTCTTAATGACAGGGGGGGGGGGAGTTCAAGGGCTACAGGGAAATTTTGCCCCTAAGGTCCCTGGGCGTGGGGGTGGCATTAGGCTACAATTGATATGGAAGTTTGAAAAGGCAGTAGAATACGTTAGCCAAATGCTACCGGGGAATGCAACTATGGGGTGGTATATGAGTCTGGAAAAGATAGAGTTATGTGATCAGTCAGAGGGTTATGGATACTATTAGTTGGCCCTGGGAACTGCATTTTCTATTAAATATAAAATACCACCCACAGCGGCAGTTCGTAGGGGTACTTAGTTATTGTTTCGGGGTACTTATGACAGATACTGGTAACCAGGTTATCTTATACAATCTCTGGTTGGGGTAAGAGGTGTAAGACACGAAATAAATTGGCGTAGTGTGGGCTGTGGATACGAAGGAGGCAAGGGGAAGACGTATGACAATTGTGGAAAGTAAATGGAAAAAGGTGAACACAATGGCGGATAAAAATACTTAACCTAAGGATTGCATACATAGATTTATGGGGCGATGGGTCTTCAGAAGCTTAGTCTGGCAAGACAAGATGTTAGGGAATGTTAATATTAATACTTAGTTACTAGAGGAACAGTGCAAGGGGCGACTGGGCACGGGTTACATATATCTATACTCGTCATGGAAAATGATATACGAGGTCTAGGGACAGCGTGGGTGTTTTAACTTCTAAGATATATAACATCTACTTCTCGGATGCAAGAACATACATAGATATAATTATGGCTGTCTGATGTGTTGGCATTGGCTCAACGTCGGGACAGGCATGGGTGTTTTTAATATGAATGTATATTCCTGTTCATCATCTTTGTAGTTAGGAGTGTAGGACACGAGGGGGTTAGTGTACGTGAGGTGTGGAAAATGGTCAGTTTTAGAAAAGGTAAATGGGTGTGTCCTGGAGCTGTTTAGCCCTGCGGCTTGGGCTGTCTGAAATGGCTGGC
Source organism: Paralithodes platypus (assembly GCA_032716605.1). Classification (NCBI taxonomy): domain Eukaryota; kingdom Metazoa; phylum Arthropoda; class Malacostraca; order Decapoda; family Lithodidae; genus Paralithodes; species Paralithodes platypus. Next base: position 38,585,422 of record CM064582.1, on the reverse strand, counting down.
TCGGTCAGCTGGTCCTTTCGTTCTGTGGACCTTTCCTTTGGTGTTTCTGTGTGGTGTTCGTTCATGGCTTCTGTGGTGGGCTTCTCGTTCTGGGGCATTTTAACTCTATTATACTACTACTCTATTATACTACTACTCTATTATACTACTACTCTATTATACTACTACTCTATTATACTACTACTCTATTATACTACTACTCTATTATACTACTACTCTATTATACTAGTACTCTATTATACTACTACTCTATTATACTACTACTCTATTATACTACTACTCTATTATACTACTACTCTATTATACTACTACTCTATTATACTACTACTCTAATATACTAGTACTCTATTATACTACTACTCTATTATACTACTACTCTATTATACTACTACTCTACTATACTACTACTCTATTATACTACTACTCTACTATACTACTACTCTATTATACTACTACTCTATTATACTACTACTCTATTATACTACTACTCTATTAATAATAATAATAATAATAATAATAATACTTTATTTCAGACTCACACAGTACAGAGGGGACCATACTGGGGTCCATATATACCTTACAGTAACATAAATATATATAAATATATATAAGCTACTGTACATAGGCTACATAAAATAAAAATAAATTAAATAATACCCAGCTTGCTATCATGTAGTTCACAGCACTGCCTCAACCAAAAACAGTGGTCATCAAACTACTGTGTTACCAAAACCACTGTCCTAATTGTGTACAGTACCATGCCTCACATCATTTAGCTTCCTGTACAGTATGTTGCTACAGTACAGTATAGGAATATCGGTACTGTACTGCACTATGAGGGTCAGTACCGGTATGCTAATTCTGTAGAGTAGCAGACCTGAAATCATTACTTAAGGTTAAATATAGAGCAACTTCCTCCAGTGTGCCTGGATCCTGGAGGTGTACACTATGCTTGGAGTTTGTAGCATTTTAATGATCCTGTTCTCAGAAGTGTTAAGGCGCTGAATGAATTTATATGTTAGCTTTCTAATGAGTGATTTGTAACAGTGTAAGTTCATATAGGCACATAGCGTACTTGTACTCTCATATTTTGAGAGCCCCAGAAACATTTTCATGATATTGTGATATGAGATACTTAGTCTATTCACTGTAATTTTCTTATAGTTCCACCATAGTTGTGCTGTATACATTGGTGAGCAGTAGGAGTTGAACAATGTTATTTTTGTATCCCATGTGCACATATGAAATTTTCTTAATATTGAATTTCCCTGCATGTAAAGTTGCCTTCGCTGACGACCCATATCCTCATCATCTGAGCGATCACATGAAATATAGTGTCCTAGATACTTTACTTTACTTACTTCTTCTATAATTTCTTCATACAAATGGAATTTAGGTAGCTTTGATTTCAATAGAAGGTTAGATTTAAATATTATGATATTGCTCTTTATAGGATTAAATTTGACTGAACGTTCGATTCCAAATTTTTCACATACTCTTAATAATTTATCCAGTCCTGCTCCAGAGGGCGCGATTAAGGCTAGGTCATCAGCATACATGAGATGATTTACAATGGTGCTGCCAATACAGCAACCAGTGAGAGTCTTGTTCAGCTCCAGACTAAGATCATCCATGTAGACGTTGAAAAGATACGGAGACAATATCCCCCCCTGCCTAACACCATTGGTTATGGTGAAAGAGCCTGACAGGATGTTGCCCCATCTTACACACATTTTTTGATTAGCAAACCAGAAAATAAGTATCCTAACAATATAGCTAGGCACTCCCCTGTTAACTAATTTTTCAAATAAGGTTTTGTGACACACCCTATCAAAAGCCTTACTTGCATCAAGAAAACAAGAGAAAATTGAGCTATTTAGTTTGTTGTATGTATCAATCACTTCTTTCAGCACATATATGCATTGGTCTGTGCCGTGATTTTTCTTAAAACCAAACTGATTGCTGCTGGTGACAATATATGCAGACATTCTTTCTAGCATTATCATTTCAACTACCTTACTCACCACACTAGCAAGTGCTACTGGGCGGTAGTTGTCTTTTGCTGTAATTTTACCTGATTTATCTTTAATGACAGGAACAAGTATTACGGATATCATAGACTCCGGCAGGACACCATGCGTAAATAGACTGGTGATGCAAGAACTAAGTTTATCTATTAACAACTTATCTGCATATTTAAGATGTTCTGCATATATACCATCCAGCCCACAAGCTTAATTTAGGTTAAGTTTTCTTATGGCATTCTCAAGATCACTTTCAGTCACTTTAATGTCTTCATAATTACTATCTTTCACATATTGAATTGCACCATTAGTAGACCTTTGGTTTACACTGTTAAGTAGTTCCTTAAAATGAGTTTTCCATAAGTCAGCAATGTTCTCTTCACCCGTAACCCCCTCAACACTGACAGGTAATGGTGTGTTACAATTTTGCATGGATCTGATGTCCTTCCAAAAACAGTTAGTATCCTTTTCTGCCAGACTCTTTGCAAGGGCTTCCTTCCTTAATTGGTTTTCATTTTGCTTAATAAATCTAATGGCATATTTGGTCCTAGCCTTTGCTCTTTTGTGAAGTTCAAATATAGGCCCCTGTCTAGGCTGACCTACTTCAAGCCAATGAGACCTAGCATCTCTGGAGGCCTGATACAGGTCAGCCACATAGTCTTGCCAACCTGGCTTATTGAATGAGGACTTATATTTACGGCTATTAAAAATACTTTCCCCCGCTTTTGATAAAGAATCTATTATACTATTGTAAAATTTAATAATGTCCTTTCTGTGTTGTGCATCACTACATTTTGGATCCCTGCATTGTGCTACACCATTACCATCATATTGCACCCTATTTAATAAGTCCTTGGTTTTATCACAGTACATTTGGCACTCTTCATTTGAGATTACACTCCATGGAACTTTTGCCTTGATGCTATTGCTAGTTTCTGTTATTTCCGGTGCTTTATTAATTTGGATTGTTAATTCTATAGGTATGTGGTCGTCATCCGTAATGTCGTATCTTATGGCCATTTCTGAGATAGAGTCATGAAAGTCAGAGCTAGAGATTGCATGATCAAGCCACGACCTGGTCTCCCACGCTTCACTAACATATGTATAGCTATTTTCTGGAAGCAGGTTTTTGGAGGACAAAATTAAACCTTGCTCATCACAAAACCTTAACATATGTTTAGCAAACATGGAACCACCCAACTCGTGAGGGGTAGCATTCCAATCACCTACCACTGAGTAACACGTTATCTCTAATTCAGAAATTAGGCCACCAAGCTCCCCTAACTTTTCCAAATAAAGTTCTTCATTTTCTGCAGACTGATACGGTAAGTAAACACAAAATATTGCAAATTTTCTGTGTCCCACTTCCAGCTGTATTCCCGCACACCAGCTTAAATTTGTCTCAATGGTTTTAATTACACTATCTAGGCACGATCTCCACATTATTGCAACTCCCCCTGGGGGGTGACCTGCCACAATACCATCATGTGTGTCCGTAGTGGAGACACCGTACCCATGGAAATCTTTATCTAATATGTTCAAATTACCTAAGTCCTGTTTTGTGTGCCAGGTTTCCTGAAGGCAGACTATGTCACTGGTCCTTCATGTAGATACGATGTCAGGTCGCAACAGGAGATTCCTCTTTGTTTTGGGGAGTCCTCTGCAGTTGTATGAAGTTACTTTTATACTTGCTGCTTAAACACCATTACTTTACTTTTATTGACGTTCACCTTCAGTTTCCTCCTCCCACAAACCACACCAAACTCTTTGACTACCCGCTGCAGTTTCTCCTCAGAATCCGCCACCAATGCTGTGTCATCAGCGAACAGGAACTGATTTAACTCCCAATCTCTACCATTCTTTCCTACTAAACCCAATCCTCTTCCCATAGTTCTCATTTTCACCTCCCTCACCTCACCATCCATAAACATATTAAACAGCCATGGTGACATTACACAACCCTGTCACAAACTGACATTTACCTCAAACCATTCACTCAACTCACCATTTCCTACTCTAACACACGCTCTGCTCCCTTCATAAAAACTCTTAACTGCTTTTAACAAATTTCTTCCCATTTCATAAATCCTTAACACCTTCCACATTGCTTCACGATCCACACGACCATATGCTTTTTCCAAATCCATAGAAGCCCAAAATATCTCCTTATGCTTCTCTAAATACTTCTTGCATAACTGTCCTACTGCAAAAATCTGATACATGCACCTTCTTCCCCTCCTAAAACTGCACTGTTCTTCTCCTATTGCAACTTCCGTACTTTATAACCCTCTCTATCAACACCCTGTCATACAGCTTTCCAACCACTGATAATAAACTAATACCTCTATTACTTGAACACTCCTGACGATTTCCCTTCCCCTTGTACATCGGCACAATACATGCACTCCTCCAGTCTATTGGTACCATTTACACAACAAAGCACACATTGAAAATTCTCACCAACCAATCTATTATCACATCTCCACCCTAGTAAATTAACTATTTGCCTAGCGCTGCGAGTTTGTTGTTTATTTATTCAGTATTCTATTCCTAATGGCTAATGCAATACGTTATACGTACAGCAGTAATTCATAGCTATAAAGCTCAGAATAAGCGGAAAAGACCGAAATGAAGTGAACCGATTTTGGTAGGCTACGCACTTCTTGTATTAAAGTAAATATACACGATTGCTAGAAAATTAAAGATTTAATTTTAAAAAATTAGGGGAGTGCCCTTTTTTTCAACTGAGCCCCTGCCCTTTTCAATGTCTGTGCATGTCACTGCTTTTGAGCCACCCTGTCATTTCCTCTCCCCGTACCAACCCAAATTCACAAACCTCCCCTCGCATGACGCCCATCAGGATGTTTTATTCCGTGCCGAGTAAATCATTTCTCAACCTCCAGTAAACAGAGAGTACAAACCTATTCTTGTACCTCTTTTAGCTACCCTCTAACTTAACTAACCAACATTCACAACTGGGCCAGTAAAGTCAAACGCGCGAGGCTAGTCCCCCCCTCACTCCCCTTGAAGAGGGTAAGTTCCCCATCTGACTTGCAAATTTTTAAAAACTCACTGTTCATAACCCCCACGAGTGAGTCTCGTGAGCGAAAGCTAGATTCAATGATAAATCATAACGAAATATATAACCCCCAACATCCTCAACTCACATAGTATCCCCATTAACGTAAAAAATGCCATACCACAATATTCAAGGCCCAGCTGGCACCCAACCCAAGAGGATACCCCCAGCCCCCGGCCGGCGCGTCTGTCCCCCCTCGCGGAGGTCTACAGGCATCCTGATGCCCACCAAATTCTTGCCAGAAATTCTGGACACCTCTAACCTATACCAAACTCCAAGTTCCAGCCTCAAAACTCCTATCCTATCCCGTTCCTAACTAACCCTCAAAATTCCCCTTAACCCGTCTTAGATTCCTAATAGCATTTCAGCTAGATCAGAGAAGGATACTTGAGTGAAATATTAATGTATACTGCCTTACCGCCTAGACCAAAAGGCGCCACGCAAGCTAGAATTCCCCTTGCCAAAAATCCTTCTCTATCCCCCCTCTTAATAATTGTCTTAGAGTAAGAGATGTCAGAAATGTTGAATCCTATTGCGGCCTACATACTAACGTTATACCAGACCTTTTTCACTACCCTCCTAAGCCAAGGGATTAAATTAATTTGTCTCTCCCTCCGACATCCCAAATCTAGAACAAAGAGAACCCCCCTTGACCCCCCCTATATATAAACTTTCCCGCGAAAAGCACACCAGTTCAGTAGTAGATAGCCCACGTATCGGTTGTGCCGCTCTCGTGGACATTTACAAAGTGCTCCAACACTCAGGATACAGTGATACTCGGTGCCCGCGATCAAAGTTAATCTGTGAGGAAGTGAATCACTCCTTCGTGAATATAATCTTGCAATTGATGTCCGAGGGCAAGATTATAACTGCGAACAACCGATTCACAACTTGTTGATTGTATTATAAACGTATTGTAGTGTATTTACCTATTTGTAGTTTACAGGAATTGAGCAGCGCTCATGTTGTCCTGTCTTAGTTACTTTATAATCAATCCATTTTACTTAGACAAGTATCGTAATGGATATTCCCAGTTCCCAGTATTTTGGACTAACATATCATAACTTATATTGCCCTATTTCCATATTTACTTTTATCCAACCTAGATTTGAACATGTTAATGTTCCTCGCTCTCACCACCTCCCCCTCCAAGTTGTTCCAAGTCTCTATACTCCTATATGGGAAGCTGAATTTCTTTGTGTCCTTACGACATCTGCCCCTCCTCAGCTTAAACTCGTGCCCTCTTGTCCTTCCATTATCCCTCACGAATAGATCTTCCCTATCTACTCGTTCCAAACTTTTTACTCCCTTGAACATCGTTATTAAGTCGCCTCGTTCCCTTCTCTCTTTCAAGGTAGGCAGTTGTAGTGTCTTAAGTCTTTCCTCATATGTCAACTCCTTCAATCTTGGGATCATCTTGGTTGCTATCCTTTGGACTTTCTCTAATTTGTTTATATGTTTTTTCAAATGTGGTGACCATATCACTGCTGCATATTCTAATCTTGGTCTTATCATAGTCATTATCAGTTTTCTTAACATTTCTTCATCCAAATAGTTAAATGCCACTCTCATATTGGTTATTATTCCATATGCTCCTCCAATTATCATGTTAATATGCTTCTCCGGGGATAGATCATCTTGTATTATCACTCCAAGGTCCTTCTCATGCCGTGTTTTGCCGATTATTTCAATTCCTAATTTGTACTCCCAGCTTGGCCTTATCTCACTGTTCCCACTTCCAAAACATGACACTTTTCTGCATTGAAACTCATTTTCCAGGTTTGGCTCCATCTGTGCAACTCATCTAGGTCCTTTTGAAGATCCTGACAACTTTCTATACAGGTGACATTCTTCATGATCTTAGCGTCATCCGCAAACATATTCATATGACTATTCAAGTTTTCTGGCATGTCGTTTACATAAAGTAGGAACATTATCGGACCCAACACTGATCCCTGTGGTACTCCGCTCGTCACACTCCTCCACTGTGAATATTCGTCTCATATCATGGTCCTCATTTCTCTTCCTATTAAAAAGTTTTCCATCCATTTTAACATCCTACCATGTACACCTCCAACAACCTGCAATTTCCACAATAACCTTTTGTGAGGCACCCTGTCAAAGGCCTTTTTCAGGTCCAGGTAAACACAGTCAACCCATCCCTCTCTCTCCTGTGTAACATCTACCACTCTGCTATAAAAGCTTAATAAATTAGATACACAAGATCTCCCTTCCCTGAATCCAAACTGTTTCTCGCTAAGCACCCCGTCCCTCAATGAAGTGTGTCCACTTTTTTCTTATAATTTTCTCACAAATTTTGCAAACAATGCTGGTGAGGGACACCGGTCTGTAGTTAAGCGGATTTTCTCTGTCTCCTCCTTTGTAAATTGGTACTATGTTAGCTCTCTTCCATTCCACTGGCAGGTCTCCCTCATTCAGTGAAGATTTGATGATTTCATAGATTGGTTCCACTAACTCTTCCGCACATTCTTTGAGGATCCATCCAGCCACTCCATCTGGTCCCATTGATTTCCTCACGTCCAAATCCTGCATCAATTTCAGCACTTCACTTTTTGTCACTTTCATTTCAGGCATCTGTGGTGTTCTCCTTTCTCTATCAGGTTCTATAAACTCCTCCTCTTTTACAAACACTGACTGAAGCTTTTCATTCATAACTTCACACAATTCTTTATCTTTCTCATAGCTGTTTGTTCCAACTCTTAGTCTGACAATACCTTCTTTTGTTTTTATTTTTCCATTTACAAATCTATAAAATAGTTTTGGCTCGTTTTTGCACTTCTCTACAATATTCCTTTCATATTTATATTGTTCCTCGCGTCGTATCTTTACGTATTCATTTCTTTTCTCCTTGTACTTATTCCAGTTATTTTCACTATGTCTCTTCCGTGCTATATTCCAGGTTCGGTTTCTTCTATCCTGTGCCTTACTACATCTTATATTGAACCATTCTTTTTCCTTCTTTACCCCTGATTGGAACCTTGGGACATATTTATGTATCCCTTCTTCATATACTTTCAAGAAAAGTCTATATTTGTCTTGAACCATTTCCAGGCTTTCTAGTTCCTTCCAATTTATACTTTGGAAATAATGTTTCAATGATTTAAAATCAGTTTTAGCATAGTTGTATCTATTTATTTTATGTCCTTCATTTCTCTCCTAATTTTTTCCCAAATCCATCTCTATTTCTAAAATCTTGTGATCACTTTTTCCCAAGGGACAACGATAATTTATCTTTCTAACATCATGCGGATCACTGGTGAAGACTAGGTCTAGCCTGGATGGTTCATCCATCCCTCTGATTCGTGTGTTTTCTCTAACATGTTGTGTTAACATGTTTTCTGTTACTAGATTCAGTAATTTACAGCCCCAAGATTCATTATTATTTCCCGCATCTAACCCTTCCCAATTGACTTCCTTACAATTGAAATCACCTGTTAATAATAATTTATTTCTCCTATTAAAAAGTATTTTTAGAGCATCTAGAGATTCCGTGATTAGTTAATAATTATAATAATAATAATATTTATTCAGTTAGCAATTTACAGAGTTGGTACCACATAGTATATTACAAAATATGACATGTACCAGCCTTGCATAATTCCAACTAAGGATAGCCCAATAAGGCCGTTAGGCGTATTTCCATTGGGGTCCTTGTGGGATTAGGTTAGCTGGGGAAATGGGGAGGATAAAGAAATAGATACTTTAGAGAAAGTATTTCTAGGGGGTTATTTTAAGATACCTTACATCCTATAATAAATATCAGTAATCCGTAATCAGTAATCATTTCAGTTTGGTTTGTCTATCTCTTATGTCGTATTTAGTAGTAGACATAAGTTTGGTGCTCCCTTCTCGCAGCTGTCCGGTTCAGGTGTTCCTTCAGGCTACGTCTGAAGGAATACAGTGTTCTCTTTTCACGGACTGACTGGGGTAAGTCGTTCCAGTCTTTGATGGCAGTGAAGAAGAATGTTTGCTTACCCTGTCCTTGGATTCTCGGGACCATAAAATTAATCATCCTGTTTCTTGTATTATGTCCACTCCTATCATTTGCTTTAACAAAATCATTCTTTAGATACACTGGTGCTCTGTCATAGAAAATTTTGAAGGCATTAGTGAGCCTGATTTGTTTGGCCCTGTCAGAGACATTGAGCATACCTAGTGACTGAAGTTGTTCCTGGCCAACATGTGATCTGGGTCCTAGGTTCAGCATGAACCTAACCATTTTATTTTGAGTGACCTGAAGTTTGTGTTGTGCTGATTTAGATGATGCAGAGTACCAGGATGACACAGAATAGTCAAAATGACATTGAACAAGCGCTTGGCAGAGGGTCTTTTTGGTCGCCGCGGGCAAGCATCCCACCTGTCTATACAGGTATTTTATCCGTGCTGTACACTTACTCAGGATAGATTCCAAAATAGTTTCACCTGACAAACTCGCGTCCAGTTTTAGTCCGAGATATTTAACTTGTGACACTGTTGTTATAGGAATATCATTACAGTTGACCGAGAAGCCCACAATGTCTTTCAGTTTGCGTTTTGTTCCACATAAGATGGCTTCCGTCTTGCCCAGGTGAAGAGATAGTCTATTGTCCACTAGCCATTCACTACATGTTTCTAGTTCTTTTGAAAGTGAAGCGGCAATACTTATTGGGTCTTTTCCTGAAACCAGAAGCACGCCGTCGTCTGCATACAGTAATAATTTGCACGAGACGCTCAGTTCCATGTCGTTCACATAACAGAGAAAGAGTAAGGGACCAAGGATGCTTCCCTGCGGGACCCCACAGTTAATTGGCATAGGATCAGATATATTATCATCAATTTTGACTCTTTGGGTTCTACCACTAAGATAAGATTTAAACCAGTTCACAGACCCTATGCCCATTGCTTGTAGTTTATTACATAGGATATCATGGTCTACTGTGCCAAACGCTTTTTGTAGATCAAGAAGAACCATACCGGTGTAGTTACCTTTAGACATTTCTTTACGAATGTGATCCGTTAAGTGGATGAGACAGGAGTCTGTCGAGTACATGCATCTGAAAACCTGATTGAAACTTATAGAATAGATCATTTTGTTTGAGGTAGTGTTCAATTTGGGTGTATACCGCTCTTTCAAGGATTTTAGATACAATACATAATATGCTAACTGGTCTGTAGTTGCCAACTTCTAGTTTATTTCCTTTCTTAAATAGAGGGGTTACAATAGCTTCCTTCAGTTCAGCAGGTACAGTGTTGGTGTTAATTGACAAGTTGATGATGTGGGTTAGGGGGCCTGCTATACCAATGGCTCCATCTCGTAGAAATTTGTCAGGAATTTTGTCTGGTCCTGTGCTTTTAAGTACATTTAGGTTAGACAGCTCGTCAAAAGTGTATTTTGGTGTAACATTTTGCAATCCAAATGTGTTCGGGTGTATGTCTTTATCTCTGTAGAAATTACGAAAGGTGGCTGTTGTTGTTGTGTATTTATTAATAATAATAATAATAATAATAATAATAATAATATTTATTCAGTTAGCAATTTACAGAGTTGGTACCACATAGTTTGTTATAAATATGACATGTACCAGCCTTGCATAATTCCAACTAAGGATAGCCCAATAAGGTCGTTAGGCGTATTTCCATTGGGGTCCTTGTGGGATTAGGTTAGCTGGGGAAATGGGGAGGATAAAGAAATAGATACTTTAGAGAAAGTATTTCTAGGGGGTTATTTTAAGATACCTTACATCCTATAGTAAATATCAATAATCCGTAATCAGAATCATTTCAGATTGGTTTGTCTATCTCTTATGTCGTATTTAGTAGTAGACATAAGCTTGGTGCTCCCTTCTCGCAGCTGTCCGGTTCAGGTGTTCCTTCAGGCTACGTCTGAAGGAATACAGTGTTCTCTGTTCACGGACTGACTGGGGTAGGTCGTTCCAGTCTTTGATGGCAGTGAAGAAGAATGTTTGCTTACCCTGTCCTTGGATTCTCGGGACCTTAAAATTAAACATCATGTTTCTTGTATTATGTCCACTCCTCTCATTTGCTTTAACAAAATCATTCTTTAGATACTCTGGAGCTCTGTCATAGAAAATTTTGAAGGCATTAGTTAGCCTGATTTGTTTGGCCCTGTCAGAGACATTGAGCATACCTAGTGACTGAAGTTGTTCCTGGCCAACATGTGATCTGGGTCCTAGGTTCAGCATGAACCTAACCATTTTATTTTGAGTGACCTGAAGTTTGTGCTGTGCTGATTTAGATGATGCAGAGTACCAGGATGACACAGAATAGTCAAAATGACATTGAACAAGCGCTTGGCAGAGGGTCTTTTTGGTCGCCGCGGGCAAGCATCCCACCTGTCTATACAGGTATTTTATACGTGCTCTACACTTACTCAGGATAGATTCCAAAATTGTTTCACCTGACAAACTCGCGTCCAGTTTCAGTCCGAGATATTTAACTTGTGACACTGTTGTTATAGGAATATCATTACAGTTGACCGAGAAGCCCACAATGTCTTTCAGTTGGCGTTTTGTTCCACATAAGATGGCTTCCGTCTTGCCCAGGTGAAGAGATAGTCTATTGTCCACTAGCCATTCACTACATGATGCTAGTTCTTGAGGTTGAGGTAGGTTCTGTGCAAGTGTGTTTGCTATGGAAGTGAAGGAGTTGAAGTAGGTTGAAATTTGTCGTTTATCGTGGCAAACCTGATCATTAATGGTGAGAGCAATATTAGTGTTAGACAAACCCCTTGTCTTGTTGCTGTAGCCTGTTGTTTTTAGGTGCCTCCATAGTTTCTTTGGGTTATTCTGATATTCCTCTGCCTTATTGTGAAAATAATTAGTTTTCGCTGATTTCATTTTCCTACTTAGTTTATTCCTGGCCCTGTTGAACTCATGTTTCAGACCTTGATCCTGTCTATGTTTCGCAAGCCTTTTTAACAGATTGTCTCTGTGTTCCAGATGGTGTAGTATGTCATTGTTGATCCATGGGTCTGACCTTGCTTTAATTCGTATGTCTTTCAGAGGAGCTATTTCGCCTAGGATGTTTGTGATGATGGTTCTGAAGCCCACCCATGCGTCATTAACGTTTGTACTTCCAAACACTGGAGACCAGTCTGTATTCCATAAGATGTCCAGAAATGTTTCTATATTGTAGTTTCTGAGTGACCTTATTTTGATAACCTTGTGATTCTCTAGGGTAATTTTTGTGGTTTTCCGTGTGCAATATGTGACGAAGTGATCACTTATGCCAGTCTGTATAACCCCTGATTGGGATATTTTGTCCTCTCTGTTACAGTTTATGTGGTCTATTATTGTGGCAGTGTTCTCAGAGATACGTGTGGGGGTTGTGATGAGTTGTTTGTGATTGTGCATTGTCAGTATATGCCTATATTCTCGTACAAGCCTATTATTTCGTTGTTTGTAACACAGGTTAAAATCCCCTAGTATGATGGATTCATTCCGAGGGTCTAGCGATGACAAAGTTCGTTCAAATTTGGTCAAGAATTGTGTGTCGTCTGGTGGCCTATAGCATACCCCAATTGTGATGGGTCTTGTCCTCGGCAGGTGTAGGTCGATCCACAGAGCTTCGTGATTTTCTACATGGAGGTCGGTCCTAGTTGTGTGTGTGTGAGGTTGTTTTTTACATACAGACATACTCCTCCCCCATGCCTATTGCGATCATTCCTAACCATATTGAAACCTTGAATGTTTATTTCACCATCGTATATACTTGAATCCAGCCAGGTTTCTGTGATTGCAATTATTGAAGCTTTGGCCTTATTAGCTAGCAAGTTTATATCTGACAATTTATGGTACATTGATCTGGCGTTAATGTGGATAAGATGGAGCCCTTTGTTGGTGAACATTCTGTATTCATCTTTGATTTTGAATGTGTCCTGACTGGATTCTGAGTTGTTAATACTTGGATCATTTACATTAATATTCGGTAATGAATGCAAGGCACACTTATTGCAAATTAATTCCCGTTCTTCACTGTTGGTCTTCTTAGAGATGCACTTCATGTGAGCTACATGTTTACACTTTACACAGTTGTGGATCTTCTGACGTCGTGTTATGAGTGATTCACAAATAAAACAAATGGTTTCGCGGTGTTGTACAGCTGAGTTCCTACATTTAACACATTCAACTTCGTTTCTACTGTTAACGTAAGTACATCGGTTATGAACAATTTCATTACAACTGTTGCATTGTAAAAGTGAACTCCTATTGTTGAAACCAATATTACAGACTATACATAGTTGATCATATTCTTCCCGCTTCCATGCTCTAGTTTGTGGTGGTATATAAGCCACTGCTATAGCAGTTGCTTAGTTGTCCTTGTCTTTTATTGTCACTGCTATAATTTCTGATCTATTATTGCCTAGGTTAATCTCACTTGCTTCTATATTTTTGTCAGTCATTATTAACACTCCACCGCCCACTTTTCCTTCTCTATCTTTTCTCCACACATTGTACCCTTCCCATCCCAACACTCCCAATTCAATACCACCTCTCAACTTTGTTTCTGCTAAGCACATATGTGGTTTATATTTCTCAATATAGTCATTCAATTCTAATTTCTTAGACAGCAAGCCATCCACATTACTATACATCAGCTTCATCTCCCCCCTTCTTACACCTTTCTTTTTTTCGCTTTCCCTAATATTCCCAGACTCTACTCCCCCCCCCCCCCCCGCTTCCACTCCACCTTCTCTCCCTTGCTCCCCCGTGCTCTCCACCTGCCCTGTTTCTCTCACTTGTTCCTGGGTTACACCAGTCTCTCCCACCTGTCCTTCGGTACTGGTACTCGCTTCCCCTGTCCGACCGTTCATCCCTAAGTTATCTGTTTGCCCCTCCGCCTTCCTCTGTGGGCTTTTGATGAACCATTTCTTCTTTGTTCCTACCAGTCTCCAATAAAAAAAATCCACTTCTTGTTCTGTTCTTTTGGCATTCAATTCCTTCACCTCATCCCTCAAACTTTTCATTTTGTTTCTTTCATCTAAGTCCAAGTCTTTTTCGATGTAAATATGCTTCAGACAATCCTTATCTTTCAACCTCCATTTATTATTCATGATTTCCTCTACTATTCCTACTGTGCGAAACTGCACTTTCATTGGCCTAGACAGGCTAGACTCTTGTTTATATTTTTCAATTCTATGCATGTCTTCAATTTCATTCTCCCACTCTCTTACACCCTCGTCCACTACCTGTAGAATCTCTCTCACTCGGTCTCTCTCTATCCTACTTCTCTCCTCTCTTTACATTGTGTTTCTCCTTATCTCCTCTTATCACAATACATTTCTTTCTTCCAGCAGTCTCCCTCACTAGATTTTCCTTCTGTCTAATTACCTTAACTACATCCTTTTCAAAGTTACCTCCCTGCCTATGTATCTGTTGCTCCTTTACTATCTCCGAAAATTTCAAATTCCTCGTGTGGCCTCGTCTACTTGGGTTTACAAACAATCATAACTCATAACTGGTCTAGGTAGAAAGATCTGGTTATGTTAGAAGGGATTATGCGAGCAACTCTTAACCCTCTCACGTTCTTGATGCAATTTTGAGCCTATTAGGGATACTTTAAAGCCTTTGTTACCATCAGGGGTATTTAGAAACCTTTAGTTTAGTTACTTTAACCTCTGCAGTTGTCTTTGAGTTAGCTGTGGGCAGAAAACTAATTTTGGAGAGGTAATTATAAGTGAGAGAACTCTATTTACTAGTTAGAGGAGGTTACTAGTTTCAATTGTCCCTATTTTGATTATTCTATATACAAATTAATTTCTGCTGGTAAATTTAAATACATATGTTGCATCTACCGTTCCCCAAATACTCCTCCAGAGCAAAGTCTTTTTGATTCTCTGTCCTCACAACTCAGTGTCCTCAACTTAAATGCTTCTTCTGAAATCACTGTGTTGGGTGACTTTAATGTCCATAATTTTGAATGGCTCACTCATTCAGCCAGGACTGATGATGCTGGTCTTGAATGTGAGCTATTTGCAGACTCATTTAATCTCACTCAACTAGTCAACCAACCCACCCATGTACCAGATAATCCTAATCATAATTCCCACCTACTGGACTTATTTTTAACAACCAATTCAGAAAATTATGATGTTACAGTGAGGTCCCCGCTTGGATCTTCTGATCACTGTCTGATACAGGCCACCTGTCTATCACCTACCACACCTTCCCACTCTGAACCTGTTTTGGTGACTAAATGGCATTACGATAGGGCAGACTGGGAGGGTCTTCAAGGTTTCTTTATTGATATTCCCTGGACCTCTTTCTTTTCTAATGATGCACACTCCACCTTGAGCCACATACAAGATTTTGTAAAAATTAGAATGGAAACTTTTATTCCTCATCAAAAGTACAGTAAAAGATCTAATTCACCTAAATGGTTTGACCATAATTGTGCTAGAGTAACTGAACAAAAAGCAATAGCCTACAATGCATACACAAGATCAAAAACACATGAAGCCTTTAATTACTTTAGAAACATCAGAAATCATACCAAAACTGTATTAAACCTAACTAAATCAAACTTTCTCCACAAGCAGGCAAATAAACTTCTAAATAATCCAAATGATAACAAAATATTTTGGTCTACTCTTAAGTCATTCAAATCCAACTTCACTACTGCTTCATCCATTCCACCATTAAAATCTCCGACTGGCAATCTTGTAAGTGACCCACGAGGTAAAGCTAACCTTCTTGCGGATATTTTCTCCACCAACTCAACCTTAGATGAAATAAATCAAGATGTCCCTGTACTTAATTTTAATTCGCCTGAAATTCCCTCACTTAAGATCCACACCAGACATGTCAAAACTATTTTGCAGAATCTCTCAGTAGATAAGGCTCCTGGTCCAGATGAAATTCCTCCAATAGTACTTAAGAATTGCTCCTTGGTGCTCGCTCCTGTATTGGCAAAAAAATTCCGTCTGTGTACTCATACCTCATGCTTCCCAGTACCCTGGAAAGAAGCAAACATCCATCCAGTTCCTAAAAAAGGTGCCTCTTCAGATCCATCAAACTACAGACCAATAGCTATAATAGCTCTTGGTAAAGTCTTTGAAATTATATTAAATAATCACATAATTAAGCATCTTGAGAATAATAAATTAATCAGTGACAGGCAATATGGTTTTAGACGATGTCGATCAACTGCAGACATTCTTTGCCTTCTTACGCATCAAATCAACCAAGCTACAGACTAACATGGTGAAACTCATACAATAGCACTGGATATATCAAAGGCATTTGATAGAGTCTGGCATCAATCCTTATTGTCGAAGATGTCACACTACGGCCTTGCATCATTAGTTCCATTAATTTCTTATCTTCATAACAGAAAAATATGTGTAATGGTAGATGGCCTTTATTCTCAGTTTCACTCAATAAATGCTGGTGTTCCCCAGGGATCAGTTTTGGCCCCAACTCTGTTCCTCATTCATATCAATGATCTCATATCTACCACTCATAATCCAATACATTCCTACACAGATGACTCAACACTCCACAGTTTCTTCACATTTACCAATTCTTTCACCCAACCCGATATTATAAATTCAAAAATAAACACTGCAATTTCTCTGAACCAGGACCTTTCTAGAATTAATGAATGGGGACAAAAGAATCTAGTTTCCTTTAATGCACAGAAAACCAAGTACATTCAATTTTCTAACCGACAGAATCTCACTGACTCCCATATATTTTTTAATGATGTAAATATTCCCACTTCCCCTAGTATTGACATTCTCGGTGTAACATTAACTACTAACTTGAGCTGGACACATTATGTTACAAGCATTGCTAAGAATGCCTCTAAAAAACTGGGACTCCTGTACAGAGTTCGAGAATTCTTCACTGACGAGCAGTTGGCCGTAATTTATAAAAGTCATGTGCGTTCTCAGATGGATTACTGTTCACCTCTGTGGAGTGGAAGTGGAGTGGTTGCATTGAGGCAGTTGGACAAAATTCAAAATAAAGCTATTAGATTAATCAATAACCCTGCAATCACACAGGACCTTCCTACATTATCCATACGAAGAAACGTTGCATCCCTTGCATTATTCTACAGATATTTTCACAGCAATTGTTCCGAGGAACTTGCTTCAATTGTGCCGCCTCTCCATATCTTTCCCCGTAGAACTAGGGCAGCTGAGAGCGCCCATGAATTTACACTTCCTCCTCCACAATGCAGAACTTCTGCTTATCAAAATTCATTTATCCCTAGAACTACTACTCTTTGGAATTCACTTCCCTCGAGTTGCTTTCCACAAACTTACAATCTACAAAAGTTTAAATCCAGTTGTTACAAACATTTTATGAATGGAGGATGCCTTTAGGCACATGGACCTTTTTGTTTTATCTGTGTTTTTCCTTCCTCCATTCATTGTCTCTTTTAAAAAAAAAAAAAAAAAAAAAATATTATTGTTAATCTGGCAACCTCTGCGTCATATGGTCGTGAGAGGGTTAATTGAAGGCTCTGCAAGAATAACTCCTGGGCAACAATTGTCTGTTGACCGAAAGGTGTAAAGCCGCCCGCACGCCCCGAACCTCCCATAAGGCCAGAATAGATAAGAAAAGTCGCTTCTCCCGACTGTCTTACGTTAATTCGATACATTGTTTCTCCGGCCGTGCCGGGGACAGTGTCATTTAAGCCCTTCAGAGGAGTACCATATCGGTATCACCGGCCCACAAACAGCCCAACTGTAAACCTTTTCTACACTCCTGGACAACTTGGACGGCCAAGGAGTCGCTGTTAGCCCCCTGCACACCAGCTCAAGATAACGAGGAAACTATATTATAGGCTAATTCTCGAAGTACTGGTGTACGGTACCAATAACTCAACCAGGTATTCAATTGTGTCTAGAAGTCATGCGGTTAAGAGAAAAGTGATTACTAAGCTAGGGGAGAGCAAATATATCAGGAAAGTAAACTAGGCGAATTGAGAAAGCAATTTCAAATAAGTGATTTATTTATTTTTTCTATGTGATTGAGGCAGAAGGCAGAATTGCCTATAGCGAGTGCCTCCCCCATAGTTGAAAGAGTGACAGGGCCATAATTACCATAAAACCTGAGTCGCCCCACTGATATTTATGTCTTAAGTATTACTCCACCAAGTGAACCTAGCTACCGTTTATCCCCTTTACGTTAATTCTTGGGAGATAATCATATTACTTATAATTGCATCTTTGATTTCGAATTAGATTACCTGAGAGTTAATTGACGAGATCCCTAGCCCTTGTGATTTGTGTAACCTACGTATCGTTGAAGTAATGTGATCAGAAGAATAATTCCTGAACGTTGGAAGTGGGAAGCGAAAACTCCATCAAAATCCGCGAGCAGTGCTAAGAGATTGTAAAAAGACCAATAACCTACCCGAGTGCTCCAAACATCTATTGTTCGTGCGAATTCTATTA
Organism: Paralithodes platypus; assembly: GCA_032716605.1. NCBI lineage: Eukaryota > Metazoa > Arthropoda > Malacostraca > Decapoda > Lithodidae > Paralithodes > Paralithodes platypus. Next base: position 38,566,893 of record CM064582.1, on the reverse strand, counting down.
CGTACCTTATACCCGAGTGTTTTAATTCAAATAAAGCTGTATTACAAACCATTTATCCAAGATTGTTTATGTCCTCTGTTGATTCCCTTTATGTACTTTACAATAAATCCAATAACCCAGTCTTGCAGAACTCACCTATACCAAGTTAATCCTGTATAAAATCAGGGCATAAACACAAATAAACAGGGTTCTTAATACCTCTAAATAAGTGAAAAGTTCGTAAAAGTGTTCCACTAAGTTAATCTACGGAAATAATTTATATGTACCTGTACTTGCATGAACTCACATATACCAGTCTCGAAAGAACTCACCCTAACTAATAGTTAAACCTGAACAAAATCAGGGCATAACAAATATTGATTTATTTATCATATGCTACAAATGTATAGTTTATGAGTGTTGTTTCCTACTGTTCTATCAAACGTCAGGTTACAACACGACAGGCTAACCCTTGATAAACGCCGCCTGTACCTCTGTTCTATTTTCCTATTAAACATTGATCTTTTTTGTGTGGTTTTGCTTTGACCTTAGTAATTTGTTAGTGGTTCTGATATTCTCGATGAATGTCCCCCTCCAGACTTGTGACATCAGGCGCATCATCAATGATGGAGGGGCCACTAATAAATTATAGGTTTGAGTCCCGGAGGGAAGAAGGAAAACCTAACCCACCATCCCCTTCCCATTCATCTGCTGTATTAAAAGAAAGTCTTAATATATCAGTGAAGGACATATGCGCCCAGATAAGACTGGGATGACGCGCACATTAGACAGCAGACGCCTGAGAAGTGCATTAAGCTGGATCATGTTTAATGTTTTATTCATTTATTTTATACTAGTGTTTTCTGGTAGTGGTACCCACATCATAAGGACGAGTCCGTGAATGGCTTTGTTATATTTAAGAGCGTTTCGCTCGCGATGTGTGGCAATCGTATTTTTTGCTCTCCTAGGCGGGTCATTTGAACGGCGAGCCTCGAGTTCAAAGATTGGCCATTACCATTGTAAGGCGCATCGTCAATGATGAAGGGGCCACTAATAAATATTAGGTTTTCCTTCTTCCCTTCGGGACTCAAACCTATATTCGGGTAGGCCTATAGTGTAAAAACCTATTCCTACATAAAGAGGTCAATAAAATGTCTCAAATAATCTACCTGTTGATTTTATTTAGCTTACAAAATACCTGTCCAGTGTTTCAGCTTCTGCTACTTGTAATATTATTTTTAGTGTACAACTTGTTACAGTAATGGAGGTTATGTACAGAGAGAGAGAGTGTGAGAGAGAGAGAGAGAGAATTGGGTCCAACAAACTTTTCCTATTGAGAGAGAGATAGATAGATATGAACAAAGAGAGTGAGTGTGAGAGATAGATAGATATGGACAAAGAGAGAGAGAGAGTGAGTGTGCGAGATAGATATGAACAAAGAGAGAGAGAGTGAGTGTGCGAGATACATATATGAACAGAGAGAGAGAGAGAGTGTGAGAGATAGAGTGAGTGTGTGAGATAGATAGATATGGACGAAGAGTGAGAGTGAGTGTGTGAGATAGATAGATATGGACAAAGAGAGAGAGAGTGTGTGAGATAGATAGATATGGACAAAGAGAGAGAGAGTGAGAGAGAGTGAGAGATAGATAGATATGGAGAGTGTGTGTGTGTGTGATAGATAGATATGGACAAAGAGAGAGTGAGAGAGAATTAGCCTAACAAACTTTTCCTGTTGAGAGAGAGACGAGAGGGGTTGGGTGTGAGAGGGATCTGCCTTGTGTGGGCCAATCGGCTTTCTGCAGACTCCCATTGTCTTATGTTCTTATGAGAGAAAGAGAGAGAGAGAGATTGCCAACACTAAATAAATTATTATTAAATACAGATCAGGTGAGTAGAAATAAAAATAACAATGTATGTATGTATTTATGACTGACTGTATGTATGTATGTATGTATGTATGTATTTATGACTGACTGTATGACTGACTGTATATATATGTATGTACAGTACACTCCCAGTATTCGCAACGCGTATACGTGGGCACTAATTAAGCCTTACGCTACGGGCTTATTTGTGCTATTTAGCGCATATTCAGGCACTCCTGATGATTAATCAAGTATCTGCATTAACCCTCCAGCCCCGGCTATGTATTCCATATATATTCCAAAAACCTGGAGGTTTTGGCCGAAAAATGTCTACGCCTAGGCTACCGTATCTTTGTTATTTTGACTGCTTCCACATTCCCGCGTAGATGTGTTTCGTACCTGTAGAATGGCGTTAAGTAGAGCTCTCTAAGTCAACTGGTTCAGTTGTGATGACGATTTCATTGGAGATAACTTTGTGGCAAAAACAGCCACTTTACACTACTTTTCGCTACTTAACAATAACATGCAGGCACACACGAACAAGCGACGCACTCCTTCTTGTGGTCGGAGATGCGCGGCGTCGGTCCAGCCGGCTGTTGTTTACATGCGTCGGACGGACGCCTCGTACACCAAGCTTACAGGCTTTCAAGCTGCCGGAGCCTCAGAGCCCTACCGGGTAGCGCGGGGTGTTTTTTTTATGGGTTTCTCAGAGCCCAACTGGGTCTGGAGGGTTAAATGAACTGTATTATGCCAAAAACTAGGCGAAAATAGCTTCAAAATGACACCAGAACGAGCTTCATAGGTGGTGGGGTTCACCCATAGCGTTGCCATAGACATTCGGGAAAACTTGCTAATTATTAGCTCTCGCTCGCTCAGCAACACTGTCGAGACAGACGCGCGAGACCACAGTCTACCTCAGTGAGCGGCTGGCTGCTCTGAGGGTCGGACGGAGGTCCCTCACGCTCCCGCCCACTGACACTAATTTTTACGGCTTTTACGGGCTTTTAAAGCCTGGAAATTGCTCTAAATTGCCTATGCGTTCTGGAACGTCACCCGCAGCCAATGGGTTAACATCAATTTTAATGGGAAATCAACTTTGGTCGTACCAGGCTTACCCATCTTAGACCCTCATTTCCCCCAAAATACATCCAATAAATACATATCATGAGGAGATTACTTACCAGACACTTTATTTTAAATCAGTCATAGCGATTTTGATATGTTAATTTGACTTTATATTGTCTTTGTCCCAGTTTTGGTTTGTTTAGTTTGCAAGTTTTACATCTTAACCCTTAACTGGCGGCGCGCGACATATGTCGAGTGAAATAAATTTGGACTATGTGGCGGTGCACGACAGCTGTCGAGTGCCATTTTCAGCACGTAATGTTGCTGAGAGAGAGAGCTGAGCGGTGGGACGAGCGTAGTAACCTTATGACCGCTCTCCACGACCACCGTGGACGTACTGAACTGTATTCCACCCTTCTCCCCCCTTTCTCACTCGCTACACAGGGAATTATGTACGGAAATTACCTTATTTTAGGGTTTTTGCACTCGTGTTGCACGATCGTTGCAAGAGAACCAGTGGTCGTACAAGGATGGTTCGGGTGTCATTGGAAAGCTCTGTTTACGCCCTTTCAGGGATAGATACTTGTTTTACGCTCTGGGTCTTGTTTATGCATGAAAATGAGCATGGAAACAACCCTATTTAGGGTAAAAACCCCCTGCTGGGCGGCACGGTGTAAAATACCCTACCACCCGCTCTTAACCCCTGTGTAGCGGCGCGCAACACAAGTCGAGAAAGAAACTGGCAAAAAACGGGTGAAAAAAGGGTGAAAATAGAGTGAAAATGGGTGGGACAGTAATGATCCATACGTCCGACATCTGTGGCCTCCCGGCCCACACTAACTCCAGTTCCCCCACCGCACGGGAGGATGACAGTGTGACCAATAGTTCGCTAAAAGTGAGCAATGTAGCAAAATCCGCTAAACTTCCATCTTTGAGGTAACACTGTCAGGGCTCCACGAGTGCTACGTAGCTGTATGTGGTGTCATTGTGTAGCGATTTCCCCCTAGTTTTCGGCACAATACAGTTCCTTTCATGCTGATGGTTGATATAGCAGTCAGAATGGCCTGAAAAGGCCCAAAACGGCCACAGACCACCCGCTAGACAAGGGTTAAAGTGTTAATACTGTATATAGCCTAGCCTAAATCATCGGCATAATTTCCCGCTTTTGTCCGATATTGCGTCGGCAGGCTTGACCGGCCTTAGCTCTCTGTTTTGATGGTCCCGTGCATTTAATTCCTTCATTATTACCACCAGGCCCACTGCAAGATGGCCGCCGACCAAAACAAGAATCGGGATGTGCATATGCCCGCCCGATTCAAATCCGTGAATAGCTGGTATTTTGCTGGTTTTTTCGTAGATAGCGAGTAACGAGATATTTAAGGGTGTCCGCGAATGAGTTTCACGAATGCTTGGAGCGCGGATAATGGGAGTGCACTGTATGTATGTATGTATGTATTTACTCAGGCACATACCCCATAGCTGGGGGTGGCCGACTCGAGACAGAGCCCGAACAGAAACAACATTTAATAACAATAATAATTTGTTTTTATTATATTAATAATTATAAGAAAAATAATAATAAATATAATAATAATGCCATTTTATTTTGTATTTCATTTCAGCTACATTTAAGCGATTATATTCAGCTTAGGAAGGACGTGTGGTAGCTCAAGGATTAGTCGACATAGTCTGTGGCCTTCTAATAGGTAGACGTCCTTCCTAGGCTGAATAAAATCGTCTAACAGCTCCCAGAGTGTATAAATCCGAGCACGTCTCCGGTACTGAAGGATGTGGGAAAGACAGATCGAGCGCGGAAAGTTGCCAACAGAGTGCTTAGGGTCATAGGATGAGGGAAAGACAGATCGAGCGCGGAACAAATCGAGTGCTCCTCCTTGAATGGTGACGTCATTCATCGGATCTTGAGAGGATTAAGGTCGTAGGATGAGGGAATGACAGATGGCGAGAGTAACTTTATCAACCGAGTGCTCCTCCAAGTCGTAGGATGAGGGAAAGACAGCTCGAGTGCTCCTCCTCCTCGAATGGCGACGTCCTAACTGAAGAGACTGAGGATGGAGTTAGCGTAGGCCATTGGTTTGACGGGGGGATGAGCCTGAAAAGAAATTTAAAAAGATATATTAGTACAAGTTAGATGTAGATATTAGACATTTGATAATCTAATTTACTAATCTCACTCCCAACACCAAACACCTCCCAATGAAATTAATGAAAGCATATATGTATGCTCATTAAAATTAAAAACTATCGAAACGACAACACACAAAACAAAATGTATATGTGGAAAAATGCATAACATTTTATCGGGCACAGATCTCTAAGGACTGACCTCGCTACGACACAGGGTAGCATAACTTTGTCTACATTTCCTAGCCCTAATCCACTGTGTAAAACCTTGGTTTTATTTATATTAACTTTTAACCCATTACTAGCCATGCCCTCTTTCCATCTTCTGAACTTGGCCTCTGCATCCCACACACTATCTGTGATAAATACTAGGTCATCTGCGTATAGCAGTTCCCAGGGGAGCCCAACTCTGAAATCGCCAGATAATGCCTCCAGAACCATAACAAAGAGGAGAGGGCTTAACACAGAGCCCTGGTGAACTCCAATGCAAACTGTAAACTCCTTACTGTCGTTCGTGAGTCCTCGAAGACACGCACCAACCAATACTACTACTTTTGCCGGTCAGTCATCTAAAATCAGAAACTTTCCAAACGGAGTCCCACAAGGATCCGTCCTATCGCCCGCACTCTTCAATCTGTACATGCACGATATAACTACACCCAATACGCCACAAATAAACTTAGCCTCCTATGCAGATAACATAACACTCACATGCACACACCATGACCCAAAAAGAGCAACAAATCTCCTTCAACCCTATCTCAACACACTACATGGCTGGTGCACTACAAACAGACTTAATCTAGCCCCAGCCAAATCCACCGCAACCCTGCTCACAAGTTGGACAGGAGAACACGAATACATCCCTCAACTCACCATAAACAACACACCCCTAACATATACACACACACACAAAATCGTAGGAGTAAAATGCTAGAAACGGTCCTACGAGACAGACTCGTAAATCACTTAGAGGAAAATAACATACTTAAAGATACTCAACACGGCTTTCGTAAAAAACGTTCCTGTTTAACAAACCTCTTAGACTTCTTCCACGATATCCTCAACCTCTACGATGAGAGTAAAGCTGTAGATATTATATACCTTGATTTTCAAAAGGCCTTTGACAAAGTTCCCCACAAACGTTTACTGCTAAAACTAAAAGCGCATGGAATACAAGACGGTGTGTTGAAATGGATAGAAAATTGGCTCAGCGACAGAAAGCAAAGAGTAGTCATAAACGGTAAGGCATCTAAATGGACCAATGTAAGTAGCGGGGTACCCCAGGGATCGGTACTAGGACCAATTCTCTTTCTAATTTACATCAACGACATAGATGAGGGTCTCACCTGTACAATCTCAAAATTTGCTGACGATACAAAAATTGCAAATAGCGTACTCTCAAAAGAACAAGTTGACGATATGCAACACAATCTAGATAAATTGTCATGTTGGGCCCAAATTTGGCAAATGAGTTTCAATGCGGATAAATGTAAAGTACTACATATCGGATACCTAAATGAGAAAGCAAACTATTCGATGAATGGCACTCAGCTTAAGAATGTAAACAGAGAAACTGATCTGGGAGTAACAATATCAAGTAACCTAAAACCGAGTCAACAATGTTCAGAAGTTGTTAAGAAGGCAAACAAAATAATTGGCTTTATAGGCAGGTCATTTGAGCATAAATCCAAAGAAGTTATCCTAACCCTTTACAATTCCTTAGTCCGCCCTCTTCTGGAATACTGCGTTCAATCCTGGTGCCCTTATTACCAAAAAGATATAAACAAGCTAGAACGAGTTCAACGTAGAGTTACCAAAATGATACCTAGCCTAAAGAACAAACCATACGAAGAGCGTCTTAGAGAATTAAATCTATTTCCTTTAACCCAGCGCAGATTAAGAGGTGACTTAATTCAAGTGTTCAAAATCATCAAAGGCATCGACAATATGAACTGTAGTAAGTACTTCACTATCGACCAATCTAATTACACGTGGGGAAACGGTTGCAAAATTATTGGTAAATCTTTTAACTCACACGAATCTAAGAATTTCTTCTTCAATCGAGTTGTCAACTTGTGGAATGGGCTTCCCCGAAACGTTATAGACTGCATCACCGTTGATTCATTTAAACTCCGCGTAGACAAATATCTCATATCAAACCCGCGACTGACTGCGTTTGTAAATGAATAACTTTATTTTATCCCCCCCTCAGTTATTAACCCATCTGTCCCCTACTAACTTCCTAATCCTGCCACGGACATTAGTTCCAGGACAGTAATTCCCTTTCCAATGTTCCCTTACCCACTCTAAACCACTGTTTGGACACTTGATCCTCAGTGTTTTGGAGGACAAGCAACCTAGAAGGGTCACTAGATCTGTTGTTGCTTGATTTCCTTTGTACTCCTTTGAGTAACATATGATACTCATATGACATTCAAACAGCACCCCACAAACATTAAAAAGAAACTGACACCGAGACTTAACGCCCTCAGGTCACTTGCTCACACAAAATTTGGACACAACAAAGAAACTACCACCACAGTATATAAACAATACATAAGATCAGTGATGGAATACGCAAGCCCAGCCTGGGCTTCTAACCTAGCTGAAACACATCATAAGACCTTACAGACTATTCAAAACAAAGCCCTGAAGATCATTACAGGCTGCACAGCTACTGCACCCACAGATCACCTACATCAAGAAACCAAAATCCTCAAAGTCAAAGACCATCTGGACATGAGAGGCACTCAATTCCTGGCAGCTGCCTCCACGAACCAAGACCACCCACTAAACTACATGGCAACACACCCACAGACACCAAGAAATATCAAAACAACACCCAGCACACGGTATCACACACAATTATTGTCCTCTCTCCCTCCCTGCCCACCCCGAACCAACTTCCAGAAGCACATCCATACTCTCCATCTCTCACCGATCCATCCACTCACTCACAGACAACACGCAGCTGCATGCACGACCTCCCGAAATCCATCCTTCCGAATCCTCCCTTCCTCGCGAGGACAGAGTCCACCTGGCCAGGCTGAGATGCGGACACCATCCAGCTCTCCTGAGCTATCAGAAGAGACTGGATGACTCCGTTGTCGACGCCTGCCCGGGATGTAACACAGCACCCCATACCATTAAACACATCATAGAAGACTGCATTTCACACAACCACTTACGCCAACAACACAATCTACACTCAATGAGAGCTCTGTGGGAATGCCCGATCGTGGCCATGGCCTTCCTCAGGGACTCGGGGCTGTTCGGCCAGGCAGCTTAGGGAACAACAACAACTACTACTACTACCACCACAACAGTTTACAAACAATAAATAAGATCAGTGATGGAATATGCAAGCCCGGCCTGGGCTTCTAACCTAGCTGAAACACATCATTACAGACAATTCAAAATAAAGCCCTAAAAATCATTACAGGCTGCACAGCTACTACACCTACAGATCACCTACATCAAGAAACCAAAGTCTTCAAGTCAAAGACCACCTGGACATGAGAGGCAATCAATTCCTGGCAGCAGCCTCCACGAACCAACACCACCCACTACACTACATGGGAACACATCCACAAGACACCAAGCCAACACCCAGCACACGGTATCACACACAAATACGTCTGTCTTCTCTCCCTCCCTGCACTCCCCAAACCAACTTCCAGAAGCACATCCATACTCATATCTCTCACCGTTCTATCCACTCACTCATAGACAACACGCAGCTGCAGGCACGACCTCCCAAAATCCATCCTTCTGAATCCTCCCTTCCTCGCGAGGACAGAGTCCACCTGGCCAGGCTGAGATGTGGACACCATCCAGCTCTTCTGAGCTATCAGAAGAGACTGGAGGAGTCCATCGTCGACACCTGCCCAGGATGTAACACAGCACCCCATACCATTAAACTCATCATAGAAGACTGCATTTCACACAACCACTTACGCCAACAACATAATCTACACTCCTTGAGAGCTCTGTGGGAAAGCCCGACTGTGGCCATGGCCTTCCTTAGGGACTCGGGGATGTTCAGCCAGGCAGTTTAGGGAACAACAACAACAACAACAACAACTACTACTACTACAGGTCTCCTTCGATATACGATTGGGTTACGTTCCTGAAAACCCGATCTTAAATGGAAAAATCCTATATCCAACCCTAAAATCAATGGGGTAAATGGGGATGCGTTCTGGGACCAGCCAAACCCCAAACACAAACACCTAAGAACCTATAATAATATCATAAATTGGGGCATCGGATAGTGAGAGAGATCTGTACTACTACTACTACTACTACTACTACAGTACTGTACTTACTATTCATCACATTTTTTGCATTTGTCCCATGTGCGACGCACCTCTTTACAGGACATCCTTTCTGACTCAGATTCATTCTCTTTCATAGCCATTCGTCATTTCTTAAAAGCTCTTAATTTATACGATGACATCTGACCAGTGACCTATATGACTTGACTTGCTAACTCCCTGCCGAACACTAGCCCTACGAGGGCTTAGGACCAGAGGGCTAGTATAAAATAAACAAATCTTCAACAACAACAACAACAACAACTACTACTACAAACAGTCATTGTACATGTTCATTATCACACGCACCATCCACTCCTCTACACCAGGGTTTTTTTCATAGCCCACTGCACAACTTCTCTGGGCACCCTATCAAAGGCCTTCTCCAGGTCTACAAACACAAGATACAGATCCAACATGTCTATATATCCCACTGACAACACGGAACATTTAATACTACACTGCTCAGCACAGACATAACTTTAAAATCACTTCACTAGGGTGAGGGCTGGTCCTATCCAGAGTGAGGTTTGTCATCCTCTACCCAACCTTAGCTGTTTCTGTCTGTCTCTTTTACTGTACTACTTTTCCTTCTACTGTAGGTGCTGGTGAGATAGCCTGATTGGGCGGCACTGCAAGGGGGGCTGTGGACGGTGGGGGCGTTGGCCCGGGGGTGCAAGCCCGTGGGCTGATGATCCCCTCCCCCACTGCCCTCTCACAGACATATCTCATCTCACCCTAGGGGGCCCCAAGCATCTGGCGCGTCTTTGGTCAATAGGACTCGGGACTGTTTAGCCAGACAGTCTAGGAAATTAAAATGTAAAACTTGCAAAATAATCAAACCAAAACTTGGACGAACACGGTAAAAAGACAAAACAACTTATCAAAATCGCTATGTGGAAAAAACAAAAACAACAATAAAGTCATATGATCTATCTATCTATCTATTGCCTGACGCCGTGGCCACGAACGAACCGCCCCCATGCACCTCTGTCCCCAATCAGTCGACGCCCTTCCTCCCAACCAGCACCGCCTTCATACATATACTTCCTCACTCCATCCTTCCACCTCTCCTTCGGTTTATCTCTCCCTCTCTGTCCTTCTACCTCGCTCTCGTATACCTTCTTAGTCATTCTTTCGCTTCCCATACGTTCCATATGGCCGAACCATCTGAAGGTGTCCCTTTTCACACTTTCCAGCACATCTACCTCCACACCACACCTCCTTCTTACTTCCTCATTCGTGACTAACGCCGTTGTATTCTATAGAAATATTCGACATTTACGTAAACAGTCCATTACTCTCACCATGGGACATTCTAATATTCAGATCCTTCCACATACCAGGTTCCTTGGTTTAATCTTTGATACTCACCTCAATTGGAAGAGTCACATTGCCTGCTTAAAGGCACGTTGCCTCCAGAGAATGAATGTTCTGAAAACAGTCGCACGAGTCCATTGGGGCGCAGATCGCGCTACGCTTTTACTGTTCTACAAAGCTACCATCCTCTCAGCCCTAGATTATGGTAGCCCTGTCTATGGCACGGCCTCTGCTTCCACATTAGGAACCCTCGACAGCGTACACCATTTGGGCATCCGCATTAGCTCGGGGGCATTCCGTTCCTCTCGTGTCTCCAATATCCTATGTGAGGCTGGGACCTTACCTCTAGCCTACCACCGTCGCTTAGTCCTCATGCGTACGGCTGTTCGCCTCCGTCATGACCCGACTCTACTAGAACTATTCCATTCCACAGATAACTATCGTTCAAACATTCCAGTGCCATTCCCAATGTTGTCTCGCCAATTGCTCTCCACTTACAGTATCACCGTTCCTCCCATAACTCCCCCTCCTAGTCACATCACTCCGTGGACCCTAAACCACCCTACAGTTTGCTTTCACTTAGCGGATCAACTAGATGCCCAAGCCCCATCTCAATGTCGACATCTCGCTTTACAACATCTTGATGATCACATCCCGGCTGTTTTCATTTACACCGATGGCTCGAAAACTGCGGATGCCGTGGGTTGCGCTGCAGTCTCAGACCATGGCTTGTATCAAAGTACCTTACACCATCACTCCACGGTTTTCACTGCTGAATTATGGGCTATTCAAGGTGCTTTAAGCACCATCTCTTCATTGTCGAGGAACTCTCCACGGGTCGTTATCTGTAGTGACTCAAAGAGTGCACTGCAAGCCTTATGTGTATTTGCCCCCAAGGACCCATTGGTCAAGACTATCATCCACACAATACACAAATTACAGTGCGCTACTCGTTCCATCACACTGTGCTGGATCCCCGCGCATGTAGGAATTCCCGGGAATGAGCGTGCAGACTTCCTCGCTAAGCAAGCGTGTCATGGTGCACCCTCTACTACTTTGCTGCGTTCGGAGGATATGCTCCCTGTCCTCCGTCGCCATGTTTATGACGCTTGGCGGGTTGAGTGGAGAGCGCAACCATTAACTGGCCACCTTCGCTCCATTAAGGATGACATGCACTTGTGGCCCTCTTCAATTAATGGTTCACGTGCAGACCAAACCCTATTAACTAGATTACGTTTAGGCCACACACGCCTCACACATGGTTACCTGATGTCCACCCCTCGTGGTCCACCACCTGAATGCCAACATTGCCATACATCATTGACTGTTTTTCACTTTCTTTGTATTTGTCCCGTCTATGCATCTGAAAGACGGAGATTCTTGCTGAACATCTCATTACATGGCATCCTCTCTGACTCAGACTCTTTCAATTTCACCCCTATTCGTCACTTCCTGAGAGCGATAAATTTATACAATGACATATAACTCCTGACATATACGTGACTTTAAACTCTGTACCACCTCCTCCACCACTAGCCTTGAGAGGGCCTAGGCCCAGTGGGCTAGTATAAAATAAAAGCATCATCAACAACTTCCTCATTCGTCTGTCTATCCCTCCATGCAACTCCTCAAGTAACTCATTTCCACCCCTCTCACTCATATACAATAAACTAATACTTACAACGGCTTCATAAGTAGTAAACTGTGGAGTAAGATCTCTGCCGGTCATGGTGATAAATGATCCTTTGTTACCCATTGTGTCACTGAAACAAAAATAATATAGGTTATTCATCATTAATCTGACGCCCCGTACAAAATAATATTATACAGTACATAATAATTTCACATCAATTCACCAACCCACATATCAATCCGATATACATAATAATAATAATATACATAATAATAATATGCTTCTTGGTAATAATAATACAGTATACATAATAATAATAATACACAGGTAATCCTCAGATCGCCTTCCTTAACCCCTCCAATCCCAGCGACGTATATATACGTCGGTAGATAAGTAACTCCCCCAGTCCCAGCGACGTATATATCCGTCAGTAATGTACTTTCCTTGTAACTTCCTGTACAACCACCTTTTGAGCACTGCTCCCGAGTTGGCAACACTTCTCAGCTTATATGAGACCCACTGAAGGGTGACAGAGCCAGTCTTGCCTCATCTTTGGAGGTGGATAGGTGGTCTCTCCTGCCATTTTTGCTACATTGCTTGGGACTGCTGGGGACTTTTATTACTGTATCCTACGGTACAGTAGGGTAAGACGGGGTAATTTCGCCGCGGCGCAATTTGCATTCAAACGCCGATATCTCCAAAACTATTGCATGGATTCGGCTGCAGTTTGGTTTAGGTTGTAGAGCAGTTTTGGTTTAGGTTGTATAGCTAGTTTGCCTTAGGTTTTGTTGCAGTTTCGCGGGGCCTGGAGCCGGGGCTAGCGGCGCGTCAGACGGTATGGTCAGGTGTGTGTGGGGGTGTTTGTGGGTGGTTTGTATGTGTGTTTGTTTGTTTGTATGTTTGCGTGTGACACAGTGTTGGCAGTAGCCGTCAGCTGCTGCCTGGTACTTTGCACTAGCAACCTACACGCCGCACCCACACGAGACTTGTCCACACCCGCACTAAATACTTCCACACCCGTAGGCCTAATAAATACGTCCACAATCGCACTAGACATGTCCACACCCACACTACATGTCCACAACTCCACACCTGCACTAGACACGTCCACACCCGCACTAGACATAGTGGCGTCTAGGCCTACACGTGTGACACACCTGCATCTCTGCCCACCCTGTTCAGTTGTGTGTGTGCGTGTGCGTGCGACGTTTTTCTATTGGCATGTTTAGTGTCAGTTTGGGTTTGTGAATGTTTTCATTGCTTTTACCTGCGTGCTAGTGTTTTGTCTGGCCATTAATCATATAATGTTATCTAGTTTACTAGCTAGATGATGCGTAAAATAGGTCGCGGCGAAAATACCCCGCCCGGCGGGGTAATTTCGCCGCGAGAGTAACTTTTAAAAAAAAAATCGGCAGCATGACCAAAACATTATATATTTTTTTTTTTTTTTGTCATCTATAGCAGAAAGGCTGAATGTATAGATACAAAATTAAAAATTTAAAAATTCCATTTGTGGCAGTTTCTATTCGTCAAAATACGCGATTTTCGGCGAAATTACCCTGTCTTACCCTACGGGTTAAGGATCGGTCTACTGGTGATCTTCATTCATATCTTACTAAATCTTGGTCATCCCCTCCTTTCGGGACTTCAGTGAGACCTTTTCTATTGCACTAGACATTTCGAAGGCCTTCGATAGAGGAGTCTGGCACAAATCTTTAACCTACCCTCCATCTGTGCCTTTGTCTCTAATTTCCTCTCCGGCCGTTCCACAGCTGCGGTTGTGGACGGCCATCGCTCACTTCCTCACCCTATCAACTCTGGTGTTCCTCAGGGATCTGTCCTATCTCCCATTCTCTTTCTAATTTTCATATATGATCTTCTCAACTGTACCTCCAGTTTCATCCATTCATACGCTGACGACTCTACCTTACACTACTCAATTAGTTTTCCAGAACGCTCCTGCCAGCAATCCCTCAAAGACAATCGTAATGAAGCCATAAAACGCTTATCTTCTGATCTAGACCCTATTTCCAATTAGGGTAGAGAAAACGTTGTTACCTTTAATGCTTCCAAAACCCAATTTCTTCATCTTACTACCCGTTCAGAACTTCCAGAGGACTATCCATTACACTTCAACAATACAAAAATCAATCCTTCGTCTTCTCTCAATATTCCCGGGGTCTCTTTTTCTTCTGCTCTCACTTGGAAGGACATATTACCAGTCTTGCTAAGGCAGCTTGCCAGAAGCTGGGTGTGCTCAACCGCCTCAAGGGGTTCTTTACCCCTGCACAGCTTCTTGCTCTGTACAGGGGCACAGTGCGTCCTTGTATTGAGTATTGTTCATATGTGTGGGGAGGATCCTCTCACACCGCACTCCTAGACAAAGTAGAAATGAAAGCCTTTCATATCATTAACTCCTGTCCACTCACCAACTCTCTCCTTCGCCGCAATGTTGCATCTCTCTCGCTATTCTATCGCTACTATAATAATCAATGTTCCTCAGAGCTCTCTCAGTGTATGCCACCTCCTCTACGTAGGGTACGTACTACCCGTCTTGCAAACACAATCCCACCCCTACTCTGTGAAACTCTCCAACCCAAGAGTGAAATGTTATTCTCAGTCTTTCTTCTTTTCAACAGCTGAGCTCTGGAACTCTTTCCCAGAATAACTTTCCCTCTTCCTATGACTTAGATTGCTTCAAACTCTATGTGTCCAGGCAATTTGGCTTGAACTGTATGTATATGATAAATAAGTGCACCAGTACTTATATGCACATCAGTATCTATATGTAACACCTCTTTATAATAAACATGTACCATAGCATTTACAGGCACTCACTTATAAGAATTGTATCATATGGGCCCATATGGCAGTTATGAGTGTTGTTCATTATTCCTGCTAGGGGTATTATTTACGAGTAGATAGAGAGACGCCTCCACCCTCTACAGGCGAGCCTATCATTGTATCCAACTCTCTCCTCTAATAAGAACCTACTTCAAGTTTTACCAGTGTTTAACTTATCCCACCATTAAGATAAGTACATTGTGGACCTGCATAGCAGTCAGGACCACCCCTCTACATGAACATCCCTTGATGTTGGCCCTGTCACGCTTTCAATTCTGAAGGAGGCACTCGCTACAGGCAGTTCTGCCTTTTGTCTTCCTCACTCACATAGAAAACAAAAATACTAGATAGCTTGTCATTAAAAATTAATGGTCTTGATGGCACAATGGATAAAGTGTTTTTATGTTCTGTGTGGCCTTTTTTTTTTTCCTCAAGTGGTATCCCCAAGAGGCCTAGTCCACTGTCTCAAAATAACATTGGGATATTTATTAGTGGCCCCTCCATCATTGACGATATGCCTATTAGTATAATAGTCCTCTTTCAAGCACCCGCGGTCAGCTTGTTTGAAACACCCGCCGCAGGGGAAAGAGTACTACATCATAAGTGTAACGCTAATTCTCCTATGGAATCGTCTTTATGATTGGGTACTCACTACGAAAAAACTTTGTAAAAAAGAAAAAAGAAAAATTAAATTAAATTGTTTTATATTAACCCTCTCCGACATATGACGCGATTTTGAGCCTATTAGGGATACTTTAAAGCCTTTGTTACCATCAGGGGTATTTAGAAACCTTTAGTTTAGTTACTTCAACCTCTGCAGTTGTCTTTGAGTTAGCTGTGGGCAGAAAACTAATTTTGGAGAGGTAATTATAAGAGAGAGAACTTTATTTCTTATTGCTAATCTGGCAACCTCTGCGTCATATGTTCGTGAAAGGGTTAAGGCTTTCCAACTCGTGGATGTCTTTTGTGGATTCTACCCGAGACGCTGAATCAAGCGTCGCCATTCCTTCTTCCTTCCCCTGCGCGCATACTGTGTGGAAGTGTCTCGCCAGAGTTCCACTTTATTCTTCGTTCGCTCAACTCTAGTGAGTCTTTAGCTCATTTGTATATATCTGAGTTGTTATAGAATAGGTTTAGACTAGCTAGGACTGACAGCCCCATTGGTTTGCCCGCAGGCAAGCGTTAAATTAGGGTACTAAAGTATAGGCGCCATATCGGTCCGCTTCGGGCCCGCGCCTCATGTGTTTGTGTTTTTGTTTCTGCGCCTTAGCTTTGCTATTTACAAGTTATTTAGGAGGCTTTTATATCTGCGGGACAATGCTTCAGGCCATCTCTATGAGGTAGTTGCATTCTATTGTTTTTTAGCAGCCGCTCTGGTTCAAGAGTTGTCACACGTGGTGTGGAACTTTCCTGAGTCCGTGTTTGCTCTCTTTTTCCCCTCGGGCGTGGGGTTTTCTACGTTCGCTGCTGCTGTGTCTTCAGAGTTAAGGGTAACAGATTCAGTGTGATTATTACCATGAGCCTCGTGGCCAGCCTCAGTAGGGGTATTCTTAGTAGGCTAGGGGTATTTTTTATTGCTTAATTAATACTGTGTTTTAGTCCTAAGATGTGACCCTCATTTTCATGTGGTGACATTATACATGTTAACAGGGTGTCAGGAGACATTCTGACTTATTTGGTGGGTTTTTTGGGGGTGGCTGACTTTCTCAGATAAGTCGGTACCTCCAATAGTTTGGTTTATTCTTCCGGCAAACCTTTCTGTGTATTGATACCGGATACTCGCCTTGCAGGCAAGAAAGGAAACTTCCAAATAACCCGGCGTTGTGTGGTGTACCATTAGACTCCCGGCGGAAATGCTAATTCCTAAGGGAAGTAATCTCGGCCCGGCCGAATGAACTCACTCTAACCGATAGCCTCACGTGGCATGATTTGACTTGTTACGCCCAGCGGAAACCAGTGAGGTAATTAACTATCCCTCAGGTCCTAATAGACGATCCGTTAGTTAATTTTATGGTTAACCCCCTCCGACTAATATGACGCTAGTGCGTCATATGAACCTATCTTAACATCTCTCTAATAAGTTATATGACACTCTAGCGTCATTTAGGCCTCAGTAAGTTAGATCAGAATCTGTTGAATGGTGGCAACCCCAAGTTCCTCCGACTTCTAACGGTCCCTCAGTGAGATTTTGACAGTTGTGGGGATAATACCGTGCGGTCTGCCTCCTCATCAGTAAGATAGCTATTTCAGTCTGATGGGGTTAATATGGGCCAGTGACACTTTGTCACAGGTAAGCAGTTCAGAAAAAGACGAAAAGACCATCAAGGTTTTTTCATATACGAATACAGCGGAAGGTTAGAGTAGCGGTTGGTCTACAGCTAATTTTCCGGCGTACTTGGGGTGTTTATAATGTGTGAACCTCTCGGTTTATCCTTATGAGCATTGATTCCTGGAAATGTTCTATTTCCAGATCACAGCACATCAGTAGTGGCACAAGTCGACAGGGGAAGGGGCCAATCCCGTCTTTTTTTTTTTTTTTAGCTCCATCATGCCTCTAGTAGACTAGTCAATCTTTGTGCAACACCCACTTGCTCTCTAATTCCGTGCCTAGATAGGTCACTGGGGCCTCTAAGAAGTGTTCCATTTGCTCTGAACTACGTTCTGCACTGTTTAGTAAGAGAGATCATTCGTGCCTGGTGGCACTGAAAGAAATTAAGAACATTTTTAATGCCTATTCTAAAGACATTGCCCATAAGGCTTTACATTGCGACGATGAGGCTCTCTGGGAGCACCTAGTTATAAAGTCACCTGTTCTTAAATCCAAGCCGTCTAAGTCAACTTCAAAATCTAAAGCTAAACCCAAAATTCTATCAAAAGAGTTAGTGAGTAGCATTGATAGTGACTCAAGTAAGGCAACCCCCCCGGCCGCCACAAGAGGGGACGTTCTCCTTCGCCACGGAACCACTCTAGGTCCAGGTCAAGGTCGCCCCTCAAGCAGTCCAGGCAGTCTTCAGTAGAGACGTCTACGTCTCACAAGAGGCATAAGGATGACGCGGCGGCGTCAAGCCACAGAAAATCTGATAAGGGTCACAAAAGTTCCCGCACGGAGGAGACGCAGTCGCGGCACTGGCTAACTCCGGAGTCACGGCCACCGCGCTCCGCCTCTACCTCCACATTGTCTAACGTCCAATCTTGCAGTTCCGAGGTAGGGACGGAGGGAGATGAGTCGACTCCCAGGGATGAATCCGAGGAGTTTTTGGTGGGACAAAAACATGTATAGTTTGCCATTCCAAAATTGAACTTTAACTTACCAGTGAGTAGGCCTCCAATAGTTTCTCAAAGGGTGTTAGCAGAACAATACCGTGGCTACACGGCTTGTAGAAACCAAGACTATGATGGTTCTCCGGTGAGCCAAGTGATACCAGATTCCTGTTGAACAGGGGCGCAGTGTATGGAGACAGTCTGAACCCTCAAATGTTGAACCCATTGTTCATTTTCAGGATAATGTTAGGGAAAGTGCTAATATAGAGACCATCCCTTCATCGGTCCCCGACTTAGTGTGGCCAGTGAATGGCCAAGTGTCTGAACTCCGGCACCAACCGGAAGTAATGGAAGTGCCGGAGGACGTTCAACTGTCCTCAGCTCAACCAAGACACACTGAGGAAGGGTCAGAAGTGGAATCAGGATCATCAAAGGGGTCCCACAGTAAATGTTTAACAGCTGATGATCTTGATTATATTTTACACAGGGTAATGCGACAATACAATGTTCCTAAACAATCTCAGGATACTCCCACAGCTACGCCGGGAGCTCCCCCGATAGGTTCAGTTGTGCGGCCACTAGAGCCAGCCAGAGTTGTTGTGCCACCTAATATGTCACTTCCCCCTATTATAGTAAATCATGCGACCACCTCGGCGAGTGGCACTGCAGTGCCCGCCTCCTTAACAACTACCAATGTTCGTGTTATCACAGACATTACTCCCCTTCCTCTTGATAAACTTCCCCATAGGAGAGGCCCTATGCCTCTCTTGAATGGTCCCGACTGTTCGTGGATTCAAGTCATGGCAAAAAACCCGAGCATTGCACAAACAACCATATCGGGGGAGATCCCAGTTCCTATTGAGTGGGTAATTGAGATGAGTAAGAGTAAGAAGTTGAGGGCCAAAGATAAACAGGGTCAACTATTGGATGCCACTATCAAAGCTATACCTAGTGTTTATTCGCATGAATTTTTTGTATATTCATCTACCCCGGCATTACCTCCTGCCTCCTCTGCACGACTCTTTGCGGATTGGATGAAGACTGACGGCGTAAACGATATCAAATCTCTCAATACGCTAACGCCGGAGTTGGATACAACTCCGGTTCTAGATCAGTCTAACAATCCAGTCCTGCAGGTGGGGAAGGTAGGTCCAGGCCCATGGGTGGACTGGGAGGCTGAGGCGCAACAGTTCGCAGCAACGATAACGTCAAAATCCTCCCATCAAATCCCTCAGGACAACCACATTTGGTTTTCAATGCCAATAAATCAAGTCGGAGGGGTTTCGCCTGCTCTTTTTTAATTCCTTTCTGCCCCTAAATTGTCTCTTTGGGACTTGCAGGAACACTTTTCTAACCCCCGTTCGGCACATCTGGACAGAGACTTTTAATTGAGGAATAAAGCATACAGACTATTTTTACAATTTATACAAAGTCCCCAAATAGCCCAGTCCCTCACGAGGACCATAGCCGCTATTTCTGATCAGGATGTTAGGAAGGCCACCGATTTATCCCGGCGGCTTCTATTACAGAATTCCATCCAGTCTTTAGGGGACATACGAATAGCCTTGTTGGAGGCTGTTCGTGCACGTCAGGACCTCCTGGCCCGGGCTAGCTCTCCTAATGACAGTGCGGCGTACCCGGGCGATCTGGCCGAAAAACGTCTAGGCCTAGGCTACCGTATTTTGGTTAATTTTAACTGCTAGAAATTTCCCACGCATCTATAAATGTAGTGCGGTTTCCAATCTGTAGACTGGCATTGAGTAGAGCTCTCTAAGTCAACTGGTTCAGTTGTGATGACGATTTTAGTGGAGAGCATTTTCAGGCAATGTTAGCAATACGACGATCTTTTCACTACTGAAACAACGACATACAGACATACAATAACAAAGGAGTCTTCTCCTTCTTGTTTTCGGAGGTGCGGTGACGCAACGATCGGCTTTGTTTACATGCGTCGGACGCACGGCGTTCAGACCAAGCTGAATAGGCTTTCAAGCTTACTGAAGGTCTCGCGTTCAATCCCCGCTCAGATTGAAAAGTTTTTCTGGGATACAGCCGGCGGTTACCATCTCCCCATGAGCAAGGGGATGGGTAATGGTCTCTGGTAGACTAAAGAAAGCCAAGCGCTTGCGAATCCTCGAAGGAGGAGAGACGGGCGCTATATAAGTAACCAGAAGATTATTATTATTATTACTGTCTATTAAAATGACACCCGGGTACCGGCCCATCTGCCGTGGTGTCATATTAAAATGACACCCGGGGAGGAAGGGTTAAGAAGTTACCGGACGATATTAGTCGCCGGGTAACCCTTTCACCGGTGTTAACTTTTCCTTTACTTAAC
This sequence comes from Paralithodes platypus, assembly GCA_032716605.1. Classification (NCBI taxonomy): domain Eukaryota; kingdom Metazoa; phylum Arthropoda; class Malacostraca; order Decapoda; family Lithodidae; genus Paralithodes; species Paralithodes platypus. The sequence goes on along the minus strand of CM064582.1, from coordinate 38,546,127 downwards.
CCTGAGACTTCGAAGGCAGTGTACAATATGGTTGACAGCTTGCAGCCGAGTACTTCCCAGGCTAGGAAGGAGCACTTTAAGAAACCGTACTCCAAGCTTAAGAGTGGAGGTAAGTCACAACCTAGTGGTGCTAAGCCCTTTCAGGGCCCCATGGTTCCCCCAGCTCAAGGAAGTACTCCGCACAAGCCGAAACAGGAAAAACAAACAAGCAAGTGGTATAATAAGAATAAGTCACAACACAAATCAGGTCAGGGATCGGCATCTGCCAAAGCTAGTCAGCCGTCTAACCCTACCCCTCCACCATAAAAAACTAGTAATTCAAACTCTCTCTCTCCCGGGGCCTATCGAGGGCGAGTTGGATCCGAGGGTAGTTCCACCGGACAGACCCAGTCAGGTAACTGGGTCATTTCAGACGTGTCACCGGGCCTGGCCCCGGCGAACTTGGGCAAGGACAGTGGTACGCAAGGGCATCACCTGGCGGTGGCTCCGGCGACCTCGTTTACGTCAAACTCTAGAAGTCAATCATGTTTCTTTAAGAGGTGGAGTCACTAGTCCAGGAAATGATCACCAAGCATATCATTGTCCCGGTCAATCCAACTTGTCCTGTTTTCACGTCCAGACTTTTTCTCGTACCAAAGAGGGACAGTGTTCATATGAGACCAGTCGTAGACCTATCTTGTTTGAACGCACACATTCACAAAACACCCTTCAGGATGCTCACTGTGAATCACATCAGGCTAACACTTCCGCCGCAAAGTTGGATGTGCTCATTAGACCTGACAGACGCCTATTGACATGTCCCGGTAAAAAAAAGGTTCCAAAAATTCCTCGCCTTGAGGATCAGGCAAGAGACTTATGTCTTTCAGAGAATGCCATTCGGGTTGAACCTTGCACCGAAAATATTCACAAAATTAGTCCGGCAGGCCCTCATGTCGATGTTAAATGGGGATCAAGGTGTATGGAGAGAGCGTTACTAATAAATTCCTTAATCAGTATACTATGTCTACCAGGAGACAATATCAATCGCATTGGAAGTCTTTCACAACCTGAATAGTAGAAACGGCACCAACTGATGCATCAGTAGCTTTGGTTTTCAAGTACTTGGACTATTTGTTTGAACAAAAACGCCTTTCTGTAGTTACACTGAAGAATCATCTGTCTGCTATTAGAACCCCTTTTTATGATCTAACCCATACCGCAGGTGGAGGAGAAAGGGTTCATGAGGGCATGTTTCAAGCTTCGCCCACCACCCCGTCAGCTCATGCCTACCTGGTCACTTGACAAAATTCATTCGCGCAAGTATAATCATGCGCCGGATTTTGACTCATTATTAAAGAAGGCTGTGTTCCTTATGGCTTTGGCCACAGGTAACAGGGTGTCTGAGCTGGCGGCGATGAGCAACAAACCTAATTGCCTCAGGTTTGGGAGACTCAATGAGAATTTACAAATTGCTCCATCTCCCACGTGCGTTGCCTGCCAAGAACGAACATAGTGATTATGTTTTTTCTGAGTTTACAGTCCCGGCGCTTAAACGCGGGAATACACACCATGTCTTATGCCCTGTTCAAGCTTTAATAAAGTTTATGAGGGCTTCTCAGCCCCAACAGCAGGGAGCCTTATGGGTCAATAGTACAGGTACTCGCATCACAAGAAGAAAATTGGCTTCTTTACTCGTAGATGTAATTCGTGAAAGTAATACTGGTGTAGTGGGAAGGGCCCACAACATCAGGAAATGGGCAGTCTCGTTACAATTTTTGCAAAATTACTTTATTGAGGACACAGCTAACAGTTATGGACTTTCATGACGCGATACCTGTCTGTGCCTTTGGATAAACCAAAATTTACCTGTGTGGCTTGGCACCAGAGGGTCTAGTTGGTCTATGTGCTACTAAAGTTAAGTTTAATCTTAATGGTGAAAAGGAGGGGAGGGGGGGGGGGGGGTTGCTGGAGAGCTCAGGAGCCCTAGACCCTCCGCCGGACTATGTGATAAGTTCACGAGCTGTGATACTTATTAAGTCAAGCTGGTTATACAGCTCAACATTTTATTTTTATTTTTATAAGATGTCTATCATAGTTGCAACTATAGAATATTAAGTTAGTATAAATTGTACAAAGTATATGGTATCATCATCATCATCATCAAATCTGACGCCCCGCTTCCAGAGGAAGCACCCCAAAAGAGATGGCCATGGCAGAAACTGCCTCCAGAATCCCAGACATGCCCAGACTGACCCACTCCACAGTGCCATTTCCACTAAGTGGATTATGACCATGAACACTGAAGGAGCAGACCCAGAGCAGTCCCTTACCCGGATGGCAGTTCCACCACTGTTTTGTTATTTTATTTACCCCAGTGGGGCCCTGGCTGGAAGCATACCAAGCACAGGAATTTTCTGAAGATAGGAACCAGTGGTCCAGTGATGGAGTGATTAGGGAATGTAGGGCTGTGTCAATGGGTGTGGGAGCTAGACTGGAATCAGAGGGAAGAACATGGAAGATTTTAACATGCCTATATGCGGACGATGCAGTCCTGTTGGCGGAAAATGCTGAAGAACTTCAGAGAGTGGTCACTGACTTTGACAGGGTATGTGAAAAGAGAAAGTTAAAGGTCAATGTAGGGAAATGTAAGGTAATGGTGTTTGAGAGAAGAATGCATGAAACTATAGATTTTAAGGAAAAATATAGAATCAAGAAAGAACACAAGAAAAGTTGTAAAATAAAATTGAAAAATTAAGTACTAGAAGAGGTTGAAAGTTTCAAGTATTTGGGAGCTGTACTATGTAAATATGGTAAAATGGAGAGTGAGATAAAAGAGAGAAAAATGCAAGGGAGAAAAGTGATTGGAGAACTTGATAGTATTCTCAAAGGAAGAATGGTTAGCCAGGAAGTCAAAAAGTCACTGAGAAACAGTGTGCTGCTCCCAACACTCGCGTATGGAAGCGAGACATGGACGGCAAGTGACGAGGACCTCTTCAAACTAAGAGCTGTGGAGATGAGCTTTTTCAGAATGGCAGCTGGCATGAATAGGCTAGATGGGCCAAGTAATAGGGAAGTGTACGAGTCCTTTGGAATGGAAGAGCAGGCTTTGGGCATTGATTGTGGTGTGGTTGAGTGGATAAAGAGAAGTACTTTGAGGTGGTATGGTCATGTTCAGAGAATGGATGAAGACAGAATGCCAAGAAAGATATATGGGAGTCAGGTGAGTGGAACCGCTAGTAGTGGAAGACCACCTATGGTATGGGAAAAGAAAGTGGAAAAATATATTGAAGAAAAACTTCCACGTAGTGGAAGGGGCATTGTGGCACGGGCAAAGGAGGCATGTCTTGACAAAGTAGCTTGGAGACGTTTCTGTCATGGCCATCCTCTAGTGGGGGTTTCCCAGGGGGAAGCAAGGCGTCGGAGATGATGATGATGATGATGATGATGATGATGATGATGGTCCACTGCTACAGAGTATATAGTATGTACAAATTAATTTTAAGAATATAAGATTTAATCAAATGATTTATTTGTGCCTTTACAATGTTGGAAGAAATAAAAGAATGTTCTTGGAAAACAAATTTTATTGAATCTCAATGTGATATTCTTTAACAGATGTACCTGTATGGTTACTTTTAAGCAGATTTTCTTTGAAGTAACGCACTGCTTTCTTTCCATTTTTTCTATATTATTGTATGTAAACAATAAAGACTTAAGTTTGTTATATGGTTCTTTTTCTCTACCTATGGTAGTTTGTTAGTGGTTTAGATATTGTCACGAATGTCCCCCTCAGACTTGAGATATCAGGCATATCGTCAATGATGGAGGGGCCACTAATAAATTATAGGTTTGAGTCCCGGAGGGAAGAATGAAAACCTAATATTTAGTAGTGGCCCCGAAATAATTGACGATGTCGGGCCCTCCCTTCCATCCCCTTCCCATTCGTTGATGTCTTGAGTTTAATCTTGATATATCATTGAAGGAGGAATGGCGTTGCTTGATTCAGCGTCTCGGGTAGAATCCACAAAAGACATCCACGAGTTGGAAAGCCTTAATATAACAAATTTTAAGTTAATTTTTCTTTTTTTCTTTTTTGCGAAGTTTTTTCGTAGTGAGTACCCAATCATAAAGACGATTCCATAAGAGAATTAGCGTTACACTTATGATGTAGTACTCTTTCCCCTGCGCAGGGTGTTTCAAACAAGCTGATCGTGGGTGCTTGAAAGAGGACTATTATACTAATAGGCATATCGTCAATGATTTCGGGGCCACTACTAAATATTAGGTTTTCATTCTTCCCTCCGGGACTCAAACCTATAATTTTGTTGTTGTTTCCCAGGCTGTCTGGCCGAGCAACCCCAAGGTCCCGAGCAAGGCCAAGGCCATAACCGAGTGCCCCCACAGATCCCTCCCTCCCTCACCACTAAGAATGCTCAGGTGACCGAAGCCGCTCCCAGGCGATGAGCTGAGGAGGGTGCGGAAACGCCCGGGACACCAAAGCCCCAGTGCCCCTCAGCAACATTGGGGTTATTTGATACAGTGTTTCCGGTACCCTGTTCATCCCCAGAGATCGTTCCTAAGCTCTAAAAAAACGCCTAAAGATTGTGTTCTTTTATTTCATACATTTTATTTTAGTAAGCGTTATTTTCACATAGCGATTTTGATAAGTTATTTTGCCTTTATATTGTCTTTGTCCAAGTTTTGGTTTGTTTAGTTTGCAAGTTTTACATTTTAATTACCAGAATAAACTGGCAAAATGCGTTAGAATCACCGAGGATGAGTTGTAAAGTTGAACATTCCCAGTTTATTGGTGCCCCTCAACTTTCCCTTCATAATTGCTGAAGGGCACAGGGCCTTGGGTGGGGCTTTGGTATACTGGGCGTTTCCGCACCCTCCTCAGCTCCCCGCCTTGGAGTGGCTTCGGTCACCTGTACTTTATTAGTGGTAAGCAGGAAGGGTTCTGTGAGGGCACTCGTTTATGGCCTTGGACTTGCTCGGCCAGACAGCCACCACGACAAGCACATTCCCTCCACTGAATTTAACCTGTCAAATACCAGCGACGGCAGAGAGCCGTCAGTAGATAAATCACTCCCCAGTCCCAGCGACAGCTGCCAGCCACCAGTAATATACGATCCATGTAACTGCCAGTATCAGACAGTGCCTGGTACCAGCATCTTGCATACTGTCAGCTATAAGGACTAAATCGTCTGCATAAAACAGTTCCAACGGGAGTCCGCCTCTAAAAATTCTAGACAGTGCCTCCAATACCATAATAAAGAGGAGGGGGCTTAACACTGAACCCTGATGGACTCCAACACGGACTACGAACTCATCACCCAGTACACCCTTCACCCTCACCGAACTTCGCGAATCCTCATACATCTTCATTATCACACGCACCAGCCACTCTTCCACACCAAGTTTCCTCATAGCCCACTGCACAACATCTCTAGGCACCCTGTCAAAGGCCTTCTCCAGGTCTACAAACACAAAGTAAAGATCCCTGCCTTTAGTAAGTATCTTTCCTGTATCTGCCTGACTATGAAGATAGCATCGGTTGTACCCCTTCCTGGCATAAAACCAAACTGCATATCATCAATGGAGATGCTTTGCCTGATCAAACCCTCAAAGACTCTCTCACAGACCTTCATGATTTGGTCAAGCATTTGCAGGCCCCTATAATTTCCTCTATCTAGCGCATCCCCTTTTCCTTTGTATATATTTACTATTACACTTTAGAGCCGCCAATCCTCTGGGATTTTCTCATCTTTAACAATGGTGTTTATCAACTCAGTGACTAAGTTGACACCAGTCTCCCCTGAGGCTTTTATCATCTCAGCGACAATGTCAGAGCACCCTGGAGCTTTACCGTCCTTCATTTTATTGATTGCGTTGTTGTTGTTGTTGTTGTTGTTGTTCCCCAAGCTGCCTGGCCGAACAGCCCCAAGGCCCCGAGTAAGGCCAAGGCCATAAACGAGCGCCCCCACAGAACCCTCCCTGCCGACCACAATAAAGCCTGGGTGACCGAAGCCACTCCATGGCGGGGAGCTGAGAGGGTGCGTAAACGCCCGGGAAACCAAAGCCCCACCCAGGGCCCTGTGCCCCTCAGCAATTATGAAGAGAAAGTTGAGGGGCAAAGGAATAATGTGACGCTTTAGCTTCCAATCTTGGTAGATTGGGAGGTCAATCCACGGAAGAGACGCCGTCACTTGAGATTTAGAAAATATATAAGTAAAAGGAACAGTCAGAGTAAGCTATGGGTATGGCAGAGATCGCTCAGGTCTCACTCTGATAGACCAGCCCATCGCCATTGATTGCGTTGCTCACTACAGCTGGTGCTATCAAAGGAGGGGGTCCAGATATTGGTTTTTCGATACTAAGCTGTTCCTTATCCCATTCAAACTCTACATTTAGCAATCGTTCATAGTGTACCTTCCATGCTTCTCTGATTTCATTTTCTGCATACACAATCTTCCCATTATCGTTTCTAACACACTGTTCACCACCTATAATATCCCTACTGTCATTTTTAACTCGCCTAGCTAGGTTGAAGTTCCCATTGGGATTGTCAGTGTTACACACTTGTTCGAGGACCAGGTCCTTAATGCCTTTTTTAGCATTGTAAATAACTCTTTTGGCAGTTCGTTTAGCTGCCTGGTATTCCTCCTTGCTACCTCCCTTCTTCCATGCTTTGAAGTATCTCCTTTTCTCTTTCACAGCATGTTCTACGTGTTACACACAACCATGTTGAGTGCAACGCAGAACTCCAGTATATATTCAACTTCCAGATTCCTCCTTCCGTAACCATTTCCTCCATGTACCCCCTCGTATCCAACTGCAGATGCTCCCACGTGACAATTCAGGTCCCCTCCCACGATTGTTATTTCATTCTCCGAGAGGCCTAAAATGACACTGACGGTGTCATTCCAGAAGTCCTCTTTTATCTCTTTCTGTAGACCAGCCTGTGGGGTATTTGCAGATATCACATTCAGAATTCTTTCGCCAACTTTCAACTTCAAAACAATCAGCCTTTCACTAACTCTCGTAATCTGAAGCACACTTTCCGCCAGCTCTTCAGCCACCAGAACACCCATTCCTCCTTTCGCTTTATCAGTCTCCACACCCATCCAGTAGATCCTATATCTTTTCTTTCTTCCAACAATCCACTGTACCCCATGCCTTTTCCAGAGTGTTTCCTGGACACAGCAGACATCCACTCGCCTCCTCTCACACATCTCTCAGCCACTTCATTTGCACGCAGTTTCAAACTACCAACATTCACACTAGCAAGTCTGAGATTGGGGGAGGCATTTGTCCATATCCTGTGCGGTTTTGGATCATCGGACTTACGTTTTTTCTCTTTAGGTTTAGTCATAATTTGGTAAATTTGCTGGCAAATGGGCATTTCCCCCCCCCCCCCCCAAAAGAACTCCGGCTCCAGTCTACCCCGGGGACCATTCCCAGCACCTTCCCCCAAGAGATTACAAGGGGGTAGGATCCAGTGGCCTCGGTACGCCCCACCAGAACCAGCCGCAGGGACGCACCCCGCGCGCGTACACGGCACTACGACTGGCCTGGTATTTTTCGCCCAATGACAGAGCAGCCTCCTGGAGCGCTACCACCAGGTTCGGCCCTCTATATTATTAGGCGGAAAGTGCCAGTCCGGGGAAACACTACATTCTGTAACCTTTGGATCCATGTCGTCCAGGTTGGGCCCAAGGCGCCAGGTCCGGGTCCAGAGGTAGCGACACCCACCGCCAGTGTGCCGCCATTAGGAAACTTGGAACAAAAACAATGAAGCCCTGTCACAGCACTGTCTTATGAACAATGCCAGCACCAATAATAAGGCTTCATTGTATAGTAATGGCTGTGTGTCCGCAGGTCTAACGCCATCCCCCCTATTAGTCTCCTTGTACGACATGCAGTAGGATGCGTGAGGCATATTCTTTTTGTCGTCCACCATAGGTGAAGGCCCCTTTACCCCTGGGGTGCCATACACAAAATGCCCCCAGGTGGACCTATCCCCTGTAATTATAACATTGTTGTTGTTGATGATGCTTTTATTTTATACTAGCCCACTGGGCCTAGGCCCTCTCAAGGCTAGTGGTGGAGGAGGTGGTACAGAGTTTAAAGTCACGTATATGTCAGTAGTTATATGTCATTGTATAAATTTATAGCTCTCAGGAAGTGACGAATAGGGGTGAAATTGAAAGAGTCTGAGTCAGAGAGGATGCCATGTAATGAGGTGTTCAGCAAGAATCTCCGTCTTTCAGATGCATAGACGGGACAAATACAAAGAAAGTGAAAAACAGTCAATGATGTATGGCAATGTTGGCATTCAGGTGGTGGACCACGAGGGGTGGACATCAGGTAACCATGTGTGAGGCGTGTGTGGCCTAAACGTAATCTAGTGAATAGGGTTTGGTCTGCGTGTGAACCATTAATTGAAGAGGTCCACAAGTGTATGTCATCCTTAACCCCTTATTGGCGGCGCTCGACTTAAGTCGTGCACCAATTTGCAGCAAGTTAGGAGCATTATTAAGGCTTTTAAAGGGTTAAAATCGAGTGCAAATGGCCGGGAGCGCAGCGGGCCAGACAGCCAACTCCCAGGGCTTACCGCCGCCCATTAACTCATCTTCCCTGTGTTCTCGAGAGGCCGGCAGTGTAGCCAGTAGTGAGCATAGCTGGGAAAAATATACCGCTATACGCTAAACTCCCATGTTCGTGGCACCACTGCAAGAGAACCACGAGTGCTACGTAGCTCGTTCTGGTCTCACTTTGAAGCTTTTAGCGCCTAGTTTTTTGCTGAATACATTTCTTTTCATGCAGATACTTGATTGATCATTCAGGAGGGCCTGAATATGCCCAAATGAGCCCAAAACACCCCGCTAGACAAGGGTTAATGGAGCGAAGGTGGCCAGTTAATGGTTGCGCTCTCCACTCAACTCGCCAAGCATCATAAACATGGCGACGGAGGACAGGGAGCATATCCTCCGAACGCAGCAAAGTAGTAGAGGGTGTACCATGACACGCTTGCTTAGCGAGGAAGTCTGCACGCTCATTCCCGGGAATTCCTACATGCGCGGGGATCCAGCACAGTGTGATGGAATGATAGCGCACTGTAATTTGTGTATTGTGTGCATGATAGTCTTGACCAATGGGTCCTTGGGGGCAAATACACATAAGGCTTGTAGTGCACTCTTTGAGTCACTACAGATAACGACCCGTGGAGAGTTCCTCGACAATGAAGAGAGGGTGCTTAAGGCACCTTGAATAGCCCATAATTCAGCAGTGAAAACCGTGGAGTGATGGTGTAAGGAACTTTGATACAAGCCATGGTCTGAGACTGCAGCGCAACCCACGGCATCCGCATTTTTCGAGCCATCGGTGTAAATGAAAACAGCCGGGATGTGATCATCAAGATGTAAAGCGAGATGTCGACATTGAGATGGGGCTTGGGCATCAAATTGATCCGCTAAGTGAAAGCAAACTGTAGGGTGTTTTAGAGTCCACGGAGTGATGTGACTAGGAGGGGGAGTTATGGGAGGAACGGTGATACTGTAAGTGGAGAGCAATTGGCGAGACAATATTGGGAATGGCACTGGAATGGTTGAACGATAGTTATCTGTGGAATGGAATAGTTCTAGTAGAGTTGGGTCATGACGGAGGCGAACAGCCGTACGCATGAGGACTAATCGACGGTGGTAGGCTAGAGGTAAGGTCCCAGCCTCACATAGGATATTGTAGACACGAGAGGAACGAAATGCACCCCGAGCTAATGCGGATGCCCAAATGGTGTACGCTGTCGAGGGTTCCTAATGTGGAAGCAGAGGCCGTGCCATAGACAGGGCTACCATAATCTAGGGCTGAGAGGATGGTAGCTCTGTAGAACAATAAAAGCGTAGCGCGATCTGCGCCCCAATGGACTTGTGCGACTGTTTTCAGAACATTCATTCTCTGGAGGCAACGTGCCTTTAACCCTCCAGCCCCGGCTATGTATTATATATATATTCCTCGAAACCCGGGTGTTTTGGCCGAAAAACGTCTAGGCTAGGCTACCGTATATTCGTTAATCAGACTGCTTCCCGCATTCCCGCGCTTCCCCAAGCGTAGCTGTGTTATTTACCTGTAGAATGGCATTAAGTAGAACTCTCTAAGTCAACTGGTTGAGCTGTGATGATGATTTCATTGGAGATAACTTTATGGCCAAAACAGCCACTTTACACCACTTTTCGATACTTAACAACAACATACAGGCACACACGAACAAGCGACGCTCTCCTTCTTGTGGCCGGAGATGCGGGGCGTCGGTCCAGCCGGCTGTTGTTTACATGCGTCGGACCGACGCCTCGCACACGAAGCTCACAGGCTTTCAACCACTGGGCGTTCAAGATGCCTTCCGGGTACCGGTTATATGCTTTTTTATGGGCGTTCAAGAGCCCTTCCGTGGTGAGAGGGTTAAGCAGGCAATGTGACTCTTCCAATTGAGCTGAGTATCAAAGATTAAACCAAGGAACCTGGTATGTGGAAGGATCTGAATATTAGAATGTCCCATGGTGAGAGTAATGGACTGTTTACGTAAATGTCGAACATTTCTATAGAATACAACGGCGTTAGTCTTTTCAGCAGAAAATTGAAAACCAGCAGTGGATGCCCAAGAGTGGATGGATTTTAGAGCAATGTTGAGACGCCGTTGTATGTAAGTCAGACTGGGAGAAGTATAATATATTGCGAAGTCGTCCACATACAAGCTATACGATATTTCAGGTGGGAGGCTGCGTATGACACTATTGATCGCCATAATAAAGAGTAAGCTGCTAAGGGCACATCCTTGTGGTATTCCATTAATTTGTGACATAATGTCCGATAGGAGACCATTATTTTTTACCTGGAATGTACGGTTAGAGAGAAAATTTTGTAAAAAGCAGGGAAGAGGACCCCGCATGCCAGAATCGTGTAAAATTTTTAAAATCCTGTGTCTCCATGTTGTGTCATAAGCCTTAGCAATGTCAAAATATATTGCCACTGTGGGTTGGTTCTTGGAGAACCCATCATGTATTTGGTGTGCAAGGCGAATAAGTGAGTGCAGTGTAGAACGGCCAGGGCGGGAACCATTCTGATATGGGGATAGTAGGGCATGTGACTCAGCGTAATGTAAAAGTCGAGGATTGATAATTTTTTCCATTAATTTGCAGAGGCATGAGGTAAGTACAATCGGTCTGTAATTTGTGGGAAGACTATGATCTTTTCCAGGCTTCGGTACGGGTATAGTGTAAGCATGCCGCCAAGACGGTGGGAAGTACAGTCTGACCTGCCAATACGCGAGCTTTTAATACGCGATTCACCTTATACGCGAGGAGGGGGTCGAATCATACCCAAACTTTCAAAACGTATGATGTACCTTTAAAACGCGAATCCGGGCCCGATATAAGGGCAATTCCGGGGAGTTCAGCTAATACGCGAGGCCCCCCACCATTCCGCGCCAGTTACGTAGGCACACAGGGCATTGTGGGATACGCCAGTCTACCCTCAGTCCACGCTCGCGCAACAGCTGTCCGACTCGTGTTGGACATTTACTGTTAATTTTAAGGTGAGTTTATTATTATTGTTATATTTTCTTATGATTTGGATGTTTATGTATACATATATGTACCTTTTGTGGCAATTGACGGAGATAAATAGGCCTAAAGTAGACAACTTGGAGTCAGTGCCGCCCATATCGATTTATTCCCATATAATACTATATTGCTAATACGCGAATTTTCATTCCGCGCCCTCGCGTGTCGCCCATATTCTCGCGTATTGGCAGGCCAGACTGTAGTTACTTATCCAAAACTGATTGTACAGTTGTAAAAGATGTTGTAGCGCACGTGGATGGAGGTGACGGATGAGAGCGTACGAGAATCCATCTGGGCCAGGAGTAGTGTCTGTACACAGGTCGAGCGCGTGTCGCAATTCCGGAATTGAAAAAGGGGTGTTATATTCATGTGTTTCCCCGCTATGAAAAGATAGCGGGCGAGATTCCTCCATACATTCATAACGAAGAAATTGACGAGGCAATGACTGGTCTGAGCTGACGTGACAGAAATGTTTGGCATGTATGGCAGCAATGTCAAGGGGGTCATGTGTAAGCGAGTCTGAGGCAGGGTCTTTGAGTGGAGAGAGTGGAGGCCGTACAGTGCGTCCGTTGATACTGCGAAACTTTTTCCATAAAGTAGAGAGAGGGCTGCGGGAAGTGAAGGACGAGATAATATGATCGCCATGAAAGTATCTTGTTGTCAAGGATACTGCGTTTGACAACTGCACAGATCTTGTTATAGAACGTTTTAAGGGCAATTTTTTCAATAGTGATGGTTATAAGGTCAAAGTAACGATTAGTGGAAAAAAGTCGGGGGGGAAACAGTCTTTAAACGCCGCTGCCTAACACTCAGACGCTTAAGAAGGCGTTCCACACGATGCTTGAATTTTATCATTTGGACTAGAGTGGGCGTCCACCAAGGGCCCTGGCGAGGGTGCGTCAGCGAGGAGGTAAGCGGGATATGAGTGCGAGCAATGGAGTTCAGAAAGGACGAAAAATAATCAAAATTGTGTGCAGGGTAAGAGGTAGGGGAGAAGTCCGAAACGTCTGCAGAGGAGTGCGTATAAGACGTCCAATCGGCTGTAGAGAGATTATAACTCGATATTTGAGTGGAGGATGCAGGGCAAAATACTTAAGGAGTATAGGATAGTGGTTGCTGGAGAAGCGATCCTGTAAAACTGACCAGTCAAATAGGGGAGCTGCGTCATCCGAGGCAAAGGAAAGATCGACAGCGGAAAATGTACAGTGGGTAGCAGATCTGTAGGTGGGGGTGTCAAAGTTGAGACAACAAAGAGTAGAATGAAGGAGATATCTTTCAATTTTATCGCCTGGGATGTCTGTGTTTGGGTTGCCCCAAAGGGGAGAGTGTGCGTTAAAGTCGCCCAGAATAAGGTACGGTGGGGTCAGTTGTTGTACTAGTTGATGAAGGTCTGAAGTATTGTAATGACAGGAGGGTTGATTGTAGGAGGAGCAAACAGTCAAGGAAGGAAGGTTTGGTAATGAAATGGAGACGGCAGTTGTTTGAAAAGGGTTGGGGTCAAGGGTGACAGGAACAAATACGCACTTATAGTGCACAAGGATGGCCGTTCGGAGATGTGAAGGGGTTATAGGGGAGCTAGCAGCAACAGTATAATGCCTGGGGGGGACAACAAAATTGCCTACATGTTGGTGGCAAATGCATAATGGTGAATATAATTTAAGTAATCGTTGTAATTCTCCCATACGGAGGAGAGTTTGGTATCCGTTTATATTCCATTGCAAAATGTTATATGCCATCAAGAATAGGATTGTCAAGAGTCAACGACAATAGTGGTCTCTTGAAGAGAGTCTGGTAAAGGTTGTGAGTGTGGAGAGGGTTGTGTGGATGGAGGTGAAGGGGTAGATGTAAGGTCTGTAATTTTTTCAGAAATAGCTGTGAATTGTGTGACTAGTTTAGGAACAAGGGTGGGGCAGTGGAGGAGTTTTTGGCGCAGAGTGTTCATAAATAGATAAGCGGAGGTAACATCTTCATCAGGGTTAGGGGGAAGTGTACGTGTGGTGACAAATTTCTGCGTCCGAGCAAGGAGGCAGGGATCCGTGGCACAGATATGGGGTGTGATGTAATTACGGAAACAAATTGGACATCCACATTTGTCAGGTGGGATATTGGTGGGACATTTCAATACAGGAGATTGTGAGGGGCTCGGGGTATGATGAGTCTTTATCGAAGATTCGTCAGATGATGGTGTCGTAGGGTTAGCAGGAGTTTGTGGGGGAATGTCCCTAGGTTTGGGAGCATCGGGATCTGGGCAGTGGGGAGCGGCTAACGGAACATGTCGCTCAAGGGTACAGGGAGGAGCAGGCGTGGTGAGGGTGGTACGCACATTGACAGGAGGTTGGTGAACATCAAATCGGGATTGTGATAGCTCTATATTAGTCAAATCAGAATCCAACAGGTTATTGTCCTTCAGGAATCTCTGCATCAAGTCCTTGGGCGTAGGATCAGATGCACAAATATGGGTGACACAATAACAAGGAGTAGGGTGAATTTGAGCATCTTCCGCTGGAGCTCGCTTGGAAAGAAATTTGTGAAGATGTTCGGTGAGTACTGTACGGGTAGAAGTCTTGTGCTGAAGTAAAAAGAATCGGCCGCAGTTATGGCAGCCACAGTCCGGAACGTGGGTAGGCATAACCCATTTCTGTGTGGTGGAGCCGAGTTTCGAGGTCCGGGATAATGACCGGATAGGACTTGCAACCTTACGCTTTTTCCGAGGCTGCGACTGGGTGGAGTGAGATTGGGGAGAAGTCTCTATATCTGGTACTGTGTTACATTCCATGAGGTTCTCTTCGGCAGTCATGTTCGAAAACTCAGTATCATCGGTCAAGTTAGTAAATCCCTCGAACCTGTTAGAGGTGGATAGGTCCGGGGAGTTAAGGTGAACTAAACGGAAGGTATCATTGGTGGGGTAATGTTGTGGGCTAATAGGTGGTGCCGGAGGCTGCTCTGGACGCTGGTGGTCAGAGGAGTCAGCGGGTGTAGTTGATTCATACCGTCGACATGGAGGAGATTTACCCTCCTGCCTTAATTGTGCTGCAGCAGACCGGAAGGGGAGTCCTTTTGTGGCCTGTAAATGTAATACGTCACGATGAAACGCAAAGTGCGGGCATGTTCTGTCATTGGCTTTGTGGGACCCGTCACAATTTGCACAACTGGGCGCGCTGGCTTGACAATTGTTGAGAGCATGTTGTTCTGAGCCGCAATTTAAGCAATGAGCATTGAGAGGCCGACACCGTGGGGTTGAATGCCCAAGCTTCCAGCAATTTGTGCACTGTCTCGGCTTGTTAACATACCTTCGTACTTGCAGTTGGCGACCTGCAAAACGGACATGCATAGGGAGGTCATGGTGCTTAAAATAGATTTTGACAATGCGTAGTGGGGGCCGATTTCCACGCTGAGGAGCAGTATAAGTGTCCACTTAAACAACAGTGGGGTCAGTTCTTTGCAATCATTTTAAGATACGATTGGTTGAGTCTGTAAAGCTCTGATCTGCAAATTCGAAGTCGGAAGGGAGCACAACCGTGCCAGTACACTGATTCAGGTATTCATCTGGTTTACCTGTGTATCTGTCGTTGGGGGTGTCGAGGTAGGCATGTAAGGCTTCTGATTGCTCCTGTGTTTTCACCTCAATCATGCGCTTGGCCGATCCAACAGCATGCATGGTGAAGTCACCAATATCTTGTGCGAGAGTATCGTATAGACTAAAATCATCCATAGGTTCACCAGAGACCGTGAAAAACCGTGACCAATCAGGGGGACTGAACATAGCGTTATAAGTGTCCTTCGAAGCAGGGGTATACGTGTTACGCTTACGCCTTTGTCGGTTATGCGAAGGTACGAACGGTTGAAGCGTGTGAATGGCAGAGGAAATACCGGCAAGGTCTTTTCCTGTACCTGCATCAATGGCCCGTTGAGATCGTGGAGGTACAGAAGCAGATTTAATTGAGGTAGTAGATCCTGCATCCGGAGGGAAAATGGTAACAGATATAGTCACAGACGGGTCAGGATTGCAAGAAGCATCCGTAGGGGTGTCAGCTGAGGGCATGCGAGCTTCTTCATTATGGTTGTCAACGGAATGAAGAGGTAGGCTAAGGCTAGAATCATAATCTGGTAATTTAGAAGTTAAAGTGAAGACTGTGGGGTTGACATCACTATTATTGATCACAGAGGCAGTACTTTGCATAGGAATTGATGCCGGGGAGATCACCTGATGGATCTCGCTACCCGACGATGGAGAATTCGTCACAGTATCCTTAGGAGGTTTGCCAAGCTCTGTGGGTGCCATGCCTGAGTGGGGAACTCCGGCACTGTTGGCAGCAGGGGAAGGGTCCTTGAGGCAGTCCAATTTCTAGCAGGGGTTGGCGTCGGAGGGGGCAATTTTAGATTCCATAGGACGAATATTTCTAAATTCATCTGAGTCAGATTCCAAACCCACCATGGAGCCACAAGTAGAGGACGGGACGACCGCCCTAGGAATTCTTGCAGATATACACCCCGACTAATGCACCTTAACCCTTAACTGGCGGCGCGCAACATAAGTCGAGTATAATAAATCTGGACTATCTGGCGGCGCTCGACATAGGTCGTGTGGCAATTTCAGCACGTAATGTTGCTGAGAGAGAGAGACTAGTGGTGGCAGGAGAGTAGCGAGCGTATGACTGCTCCAGACCACCGCGGCGAACCTACCGACACGAATCCCACCTCCTCCCTCCCTCTCTCACTCGCTATATACGGAATTGTATGGGGAAAGTGCCGAATTACATGCTTTTTGCACTCGCGTTGCGCGGTTGTTGCAAGAAAACTAGCCATCATAAAAGGATCGTTATGGTGTCATTGGAAAGCTCTGTTTATGCCCTTTCAGGAATAGATACTTGTTTTACACTCTGGGTCTTATTTAGGCATGAAAATGATCACGTAAACAGCCCTATTTTGGCTAAAAACACCCCGCTGGGCGGTACATATAAATAAACCGCTAGCCCGCTAATCTAGTGTTAAGGGCCGTCGATCCGTCGATCGCCGACCCAGCACAAGGGTTAGGGTTTGGCATAAAAGTTTCCCCTCGCTCGAACACGTCGGGTACCACAGTTCGACGGGTGTAGGGATTGCCGACCCACAACACCCTCCAACGAAACCAAAGAGTGAGTACGGTCGTTTACCTCATGACAGTCACGGTGCTCCCAAAGGAGGGGGCAGCGGGAAGAAGGGAAAAACGGAAAACAGAAAGGATGAGAAATGATAGGGCCCACTACAATTAGTTGGGGGCGGCAGGAAGGGTGGGCATGCGGGCATGCACTCCCCTCCTGCCGCCTCCGTCAGCCCCCGCACGTGTTCAAAAGTGAAACCAACGAAGCAGGCAGAGCGGAGGTAATTATAACGTAAAACTTGCAAAATAAACAAACCAAAATTTGACGAACAAAATAAAAAGACAAAACAACAAATCAAAATCGCTATGTGGAAACAACGCTTAAGCAAAATATTAATTCTTCATTATAATGTAAAACTTGCAAAATAAACAAACCAAAACTACGAACACAGTAAAAAGACAAAACAACTAATCAAAATCGCTATGTGGAAACAACACTTAAGCAAAATAATAATTCTTTATAAATAAAAGAAAGAACACAATCCACCACATAGGGTGTACATTACTACATGACCAAGTTAATTGTTTCCCAAGCAAACTAATCGCACAAACGTCCCTTGATTTTGGTCCTGTCACTCTTTCAAATCTGGGGGAGGCACTCGCTGTAGGCAGTTATGCCTTTTGTCTCCCTTATTCACATAGAAAAACCAAAACAATTATAACAACGCACTATCGTCACGTTCAAGAAATTAGTCAGTTTGGGAAGACGGACCTACCCATCACTTGCCAATAATTAGGAGCGGAGAAAACGGGTCACCTCGCTTTTTTTCTTTTTCTCTCCCTCTTTCCCTGGCTTGTATCCTTTGTCTTTCTCTCCCTCTTTCCCTGGCTTGTATCCTTTCTCTTTCTCTCCCTCTTTCCCTGGCTTGTATCCAATCTCTTTCTCTCCCTCTTTCCCTGGCTTGTATCCTTTGTCTTTCTCTCCCTCTTTCCCTGGCTTGTATCCTTTCTCTTTCTCTCCCTCTTTCCCTGGCTTGTATCCAATCTCTTTCTCTCCCTCTTTCCCTGGCTTGTATCCTTTCGGCCGCATTCAGCCAACTGTTTTAACACGCTTACCCCCATCCAGGTGTAAATTTCTTCCTGGCGAGCGATAGCGTGCCACCATTGTATGTGGAAATCCGGCATCGCCGGAGAAATTTTTCTATCGAAAAATGTACAAATTTAGCTTGCTGTCAAAAAAATATATATATATATATGCTGGCTCGCGGGACAAAAGCGGACCTACCCATAATTTTTTTTTTTTTCTTTACTTACCAATAATTAGGAGCGGAGAAAACGGTAATACACTTCCCCCCGTGGCCGATCTCGTACCCCTCGGCCTTCACCTCGTGGGAACGGATCACGTAGTCCAAGTTGTTTTTATCCAGGAAAGTTCGGGTTACGTCGGGTCCGAACTGGATACCCACGCCGCGTTTACTGGCGGTTCTGCCCGGGCCCGGCATGGGGTCGCTCCATAGAAGCTCACACATTATACCTGCAGAAAAAAAATAATGAATAAATATAATTATATACAGTATATGCATAAATGTGGTCAGTTTGAGCACATTACACCTGCACAAAAAAATAATGAAAAAAAAAATATATATATACAGTATATATATATATATACTGTACTATATATATACAGGATATATATATATATATATACTGTATATATATATACAGTATATATATATATACCTGTATATATATATATACCTGTATATATATATATATATATATATATATATATATATATATATATGCATAAGGATGGAGTGAGGAAGTACATGAACGAAGGCGGTGCTGGTTGGGGGGAGGGGCGTCGACTGACTGGGGACAGAGGTGCATGGGGGCGGTTCGTTCGTGGCCACTCCTTCGGGGATCACGGCGTCAGGCAATAGATAGATAGATAAATTTGGTCAGTTTGAGCACATTATACCTGCAGAAAAAATATGAACAAATATATATTATATATGCATAAAGTTGGTCATATTTTAGCACATTACACCTGCAGAAAACAAACATATGAATAAATAACTAAATGCATAAAGTTGGTAATTTTTTAGCACACTATACCTGCAAAACAAAAACAAAAATATATATATACAGTATATAAAATAAAATAACTATCACTTTTAGCATACCAAAATAACTGGCAAGGGCTGGTCCTATCCAGAGTGATGTTTGTCATCCTCTACCCAACCTTAGCTGTTTCTGTCTATCTCTTTTACTGTACTACTTTTCCTTCTAGGTGCTGGTGAGATCGCCCGATTGGTTGGCACTGCAAGGGGGGCTGTGGACGGTGGGGGCATTGGCCCGGGGGTGCAAGCCCGTGGGCTGATGATCCCCTCCCCCGTTGCCCTCTCAGAGACAGATCTCATCTCACCCTGGACCATTCGGGGGCCCAAGCATCTGAAGCGGCTTTGGTCTACCGGACTTGGTACTGTTCGGCCAGTCTGGAAAACTACAACAGATCTCCCTCACTATCCGATGCCCCGATTTACGATATTATTATAGGTTTTTAGGTGTTTGTGTTTGGCTGGTCCCAGAATGCATCCCCATTTACCCCATTAATTGGAAGCCAAAGCGTCACATTTTTCCTTTGCCCCTCAGCTTTCTCTTCATAATTGCTGAGGAGCACAGGGCCCTGGGTGGGGTTTTGGTTTTCTGGGCGTTTCCGCTCCCTCCTCAGCTCCCCGCCATGGAGTGGTTTCGGTCACCCAGGCTTTATTGTGGTCGGCAGGGAGGGTTCTGTGGGGGCGCTCGGTTATGGCCTTGGGGCTGTTCGGCCAGGCAGCTTGGGGAACAACAACAACAACCCCATTAATTTTAGGGTTTGCTATATTATTTTTCCATTTAAGATCAGGTTTTCAGGAACGTATTCCAATCGTAAATTGAGGGAGATCCGTACAATAATACATACATACACACAAGTTTAACCCTTCTGCCTCGGTGATCTTCTTACTCGCGGAATCGGCGCAGTTTGGGTGTTATGGCCTTATTTTCTTAATAGCTAAGCAATGGTAATAGGTAGAAAGACATACATAATTGGAAAATGAAGTACAGTAAAAGTCCTTTAATCCGACGACCGATGATTCGAATCTCCCAATAGTCCGAATTTTTCAATTTGAGGCCAAATCCGAATTCACCCGATGGTCCGAATTTCAAGAAGTCCCAAAGTCCCCTTTTTGAGGCATTAGTCCACTCAAATGACACATAATGTAGCACACACATATCATATGTTCATGAATTCACTTTAAAAGTTTACCATTGTCATTGTAGCCTATTACCTACTTCAAAACATTCAGATTAATGGTCAAAGGAAGCTACTGATAGAAACGTAAACACCACATAGTCTGCTAGAGAGTTTGTTTTGCTCTTGAACGCATCCTTGGGACGCTCCGATGCGCTACTGGCTTGCACCGCATTTTCTGCAAGCGCATTCAGTCTTGAGCTTGAAAACGCACCTTTGGACGTTCCGATACGCTACTATTTATAGTTCAGTGATCGGAGCGTCCCAAGGGTACTTTCAAGACAACAAGACAAGGGTGCTTTCAATACAATATAATATAACAGAGCACGTCACAAAAGGAAAATCAAAAAAGGAAAATTACAAGAACCTCTCAGGGAAGTGCCGTTGTTAAGGCATTACTTCCCGAACCACATCTGATCTGATCTTCAAGAGCAAGACAAACTCGCTAGTAGACGATGCGGACATATGGTGTTTACGTTTATATCAGCAGATTCCTTTGACCATTAATCTGAATGTTTTGAAGTAGGTAATAGGCTACAATGACAATGGTAAACTTTTGAAGTGATTTCATGAACATATGATATGTGTGTGTGTCATTTGGGTGGCCTAATGCCTCAATGTTTTCGTCAAGCCATTAATACACAGGTTCATAGGGGTAAAGTCCGATAATCCGAAAAATCCACTAATCCGAACGAGGGCCGGTCCGCTGCCCTTCGGATTAACGGAAGTTTACTGTACAGTCGTGCTAATTAGTGATGTCTCCGCACTAAGTATGTTTTGATCAATAATTGGTATCAGCAATATCTAAACTTGATTTCTTCATATCGAGTGAAATATACAAACATGTTCCTACACTTACCCAACCTATTCAACATCTGACAGACATTAATACAGAACAGAGCAAGCGAAACGTAATGACAGCTGGGACATGACTTATTAGCGCGACCATACACACCCTCTACAACATATGACAGACACTAATACAGTACAGAACAAGCCAAACGTAATGACAACTGAGACATGACTTATTAGCGCGACCGTACACACCCTCTACATCTGACAGACATTAATACAGCACAGAACAAGCCAAACATAATGACAGTTGGGACATGAATTATTAGCGCGACCGTACATATTGTTATCTTGATCCTGGTGTTGACCGGACATCGCTATGTCGTCGGGTTGTTGGTTACGCGGTCGTGAATATTACGTTCGAGGGAGTATAAGAGGCCTACCGAGGTCCGTGTTTAACTCCTTCTGTACCGGCGACGTCTGTTGGATTTTATTGTAGCTAAATTTAGAAATTTTTATGAGTTTAAGAATTACCTGTGGTAGCAAAATGGGTTAAGTGAGATAGTTTGAAGCCTGTTAATTGCTGGAGGCCCTTTGTAAAGTTAATAATATCGTTTAATAGTAGCCAGAATAAAGTACCAAGAACAGTGCCGGTAAAGAAGGGGTGAAGGTTCGGTGTGGTGTATAAGAGGATAGCCGAGGTGCGGGGGTTAATACAGTAAAACCTCGCACATCCAGACTAATTGGGGGAGAACCCTGTCTGGATCTGCCGAAAGTCCAGATCTGCCAAAAGTCCGGACATATACTCAGCCATCCAGACAAATTTAGATGGCTGAAACATGAATCGGGATATCTAATTTAAACAACCAGACTTAGGTTTCAGCCATTCAGAAAAATCCGGATGGCTGACATACAAGTCTGGATATCTAACACTGGATGTAAATAATATGTGTGGAAACTTGTATTCGTCTTGTTCGTTTCCGGATTGACTTATATTTTTCCCAAGCCATCCCGACAAGTCTGGTTGGCTGAAACATGAGTCTGGATCGAAATGCCTGTCTGGATCACTTGGGTTTCTGTATCTGAGAGCACCGGATGGGAGGGGTTTTACTGTATATAGTCACAAGGAGAGGTAGACCAAGGAAGACGTGGGATCAAGTATACATACACACATCATATATACAAGTTTAAAGACTGTTTTGTCCACAGAGAATGTGGTTACAGTCTCACATCCTAAATGGCAGCATTCCAGGCGGCATGGGTCTTTATGTTCATCTCTAAAATGTGTTAGTGTTCTCTATAATAATAATAATAATAATAATAATAATAATAATAACAATAATGTATGTACCAGTATGTATGTACAGTAAAAGTCCTGTAATCCGAATAGCAGGGGACTGGGCCTCGTTCCGATTACCGGATTTTTCGGATTATTGGAATTTACCCCTATGAACCTGTGTATTAATGGCCTGACGAAAACCTGAACACAATATAGGCTATGCATATGCATAATATAATGCTATACATCCAATATGACACATAATGGTAAACATTTAAAGTGATTTCATGAACATATATGTGTGTGTACCATTATGTGTTATTTAGGTGGGTTTTGGGTAGCCTAATGCCTCAAAAAGGGGACTTCGGGACTTTTTGAAATTCGGACTATCGGGTGAATTCGGATTTGGCCTCATTTTCAAAAATTCGGACTATTGGGAGATTCCAATTATCGGTCGTCGGATTATCTGACTTTTACTGTATGTATGTATATACTCAGGCACATACCCCATTGCTGGGGGTGGCCGACACAAGACAGAGCCCGAACAGAAATAACATTTAACCAGTACAATTCCAGCGACGGCTGCCAGCCGTCAGTAGATAAATCACTCCCCAGTCCCAGCGACGGCTGCAAGCCGTCAGTAATATACGGTCCTTGTAACTGCCAGTATCAGGCTTGTACCATGACTTGTAAACATTGTTCTAAGGAATTGGCAACACTGCTTAGGTTATCTGTAAGCTTCCACAGGCCATTTTGGCCACATTGCTTGGTACTGGGGGGTACATTTATGGTAGTACCCTATGGTACAGTAGGGGTTAAAGTTCCTATTCTCAGAGTCCGAGACAACTTACGGGTTCTCTCGCCCGTTTGTCTGCCTCGTGGAGTAGGAGAATGAAACAAGGGGAGTAGGATTCCTATAGTCCGTTCATTCTAGGTTGGGCAGAAATCGTAACCTCTAACCTCTGTAACTCAATAAGGGCTAGAGCAAATGAGCTGTCAATTTCCACACCTATTCCCTAGGCAAGTCTTCCTATTTGGTAGAAATATTAGCTCGAATACTCTAGTCCTTTTTGAGTTACAGAGGTTAGAGGTTACGATTTGTGCCCAACCTAGCATGAACGGACTATAGCCCTCTGTCCCTAATAATAATAACCAACCTTCCTCTGGTGGTTGTTTGTTGCGATTGGTCTGTTTAATATCCTCCAACGTGACATCATCGGACGAGAACAACCCTCCGTGCATCACCTGAAAATATACAAGGCAAATTTCAGGAAACAAATTTATCAATATATTTTTCTATACTTCAACTACTAAATTAAAATGTAAAACTTGCAAAATAAACAAACCAAAACTTGGACAAAGACAATATAAAGGCAAAATAAGTTATCAAAATCGCTATGTAAAAATAACGCTTACTGAAAAATAAAAATTAGTGATTTTTTTTTATATAAAAACAAATACAGTAGAACGCCGTTTACCCGGCACGCTAGGGGGGGGGGGGGAGAGCATGCCGAATAACCCATAATTCCGTTGTATTGAGAGTAACTCTTAGGCCTATGCTATAGATACTCACAAAACCCCAACTGAGCTGCTTGTATAGCGAGAATATCCAAAGTACATTTAATAAACGTATATTAACCGAGTAATCTTGATCAAACCGATTCGTGAACCTCACGAATATCTCGTGTTTTGCTTTGTTTACTATATAACACACACACACACACACGCACACACACACGATTCATGTTTCAGCCATCTAAATTTGTCTGGATGGCTGAATATATGTCCGGACTTTTGGCAGATCTGGACTTTTGGCAGATCTGGACTTTTGGCAGATCCAGACAGGGTTCTCCCCCAATTAGTCTGGATGTGCGAGGTTTTACTGTATTAACCCCCGCACCTCGGCTATCCTCTTATACACCACACCGAACCTTCACCCCTTCTTTACCGGCGCCGTTCTTGTTACTTTATTCTGGCTACTATTAAACGATATTATTAACTTTACAAAGGGCCTCCAGCAATTAACAGCCTTCAAACTATCTCACTTAACCCTTTTTGCTACCACAGGTAATTCTTAAACTCATAAAATCGTCTAAATTTAGCTACAATAAAATACAACAGATGTCCCCGGTACAGAAGGAGTTAAACACGGACCTCGGTAGGCCTCTTATACTCCCTCGAACATAATATTCACGACCGCGTAACTCAACAACCCGACGACATAGCGATGTCCGGTCAACACCAGGATCAAGATAACAATATGTACGGTCGCGCTAATAATTCATATCCCAACTGTCATTATGTTTGGCTTGTTCTGTGCTGTATTAATGTCTGTCAGATGTAGAGGGTGTGTACGGTCGCGCTAATAAGTCATGTCTCAGTTGTCATTACGTTTGGCTTGTTCTGTGCTGTATTAATGTCTGTCAGATGTAGAGGGTGTGTACGGTCGCGCTAATAAGTCATGTCTCAGTTGTCATTATGTTTGGCTTGTTCTGTGCTGTATTAATGTCTGTCAGATGTAGAGGGTGTGTACGGTCGCGCTAATAAGTCATGTCTCAGTTGTCATTACGTTTGGCTTGTTCTGTACTGTATTAGTTGCTATAAAAGGAGGGGGTCCAGATATTGGTTTTTCGATACTAAGCTGTTCCTTATCCCATTCAAACTCTACATTTAGCAATCGTTCATAGTGTGCCTTCCATGCTTCTCTGATTTCATGTTCTGCATACACGATCTTCCCATTATCGTTTCTAACACACTGTTCACCTATAATATCCCTACTGTCATTTTTAACTCGCCTAGCTAGGTTGAAGATCCCATTGGGATTGTCAGAGTTACACACTTGTTCGAGGACCAGGTCCTTAATGCCTTTTTTCGCATTGTAAAAAAATCTTTTGGCAGTTCGTTTAGCTGCCTGGTATTCCTCCTTGCTACCTCCCTTCTTCCATGCTTTGAAGTATCTCCTTTTCTCTTTCACAGCATGTTCTACCTCATCGTTCCACCACCAGGTCTTATTCCTGAGGTGACCCTTTGTTTTCCCACAGACTTTGTCAGTGGCAGCGATAAGGCTATGCTTAAGAAAGTTCCATTGACTATTTACATCGTTAGACCTAGCTTTCTTATTTCTATTCATTTCCTCCAGTTCACTATGAAATCTATCCCTAACTTCCTTGTTTTTCAGCAGCCACACTTTCCTTTTGGGTATGTATACCTTCTTGCGCTTAGGATCTCTGTATAAGCTCATGTCGCACACAAGTAGCTTATGCTGGGGGATACATTCTTCGCCCGGGATGACCTTTACATCTCGAACCAGTTTTCAGTCTTTCCTGTTAACCAAGAAGTAATCTATCTGGCTACTGGAGACCCCAGAGTTATATGTGATCAGGTGGCTCTGTCTTTTCTTGAACTTTGTGTTACACACAACCATGTTGAGTGCAACGCAGGACTCCAATATATATTCGCCTTCCAGATTCCCCCTTCCGTAACCATTTCCTCCATGTACCCCCTCGTACCCATCTGCAGATGCTCCCACGTGACCATTCAGGTCCCCCCCCACGATTGTTATTTCATTCTCCGAGAGGCCTGAAATGACACTGACGGTGTCATTCCAGAAGTCCTCTTTTATCTCTCTGTAAACCAGCCTGTGGGGCATATGCAGATATCACATTCAGAATTCTTTCACCAACTTTCAACTTTAAAACAATCAGCCCTTCACTAACTCTCATAATCTGAAGCACACTTTCTGCCAGCTCTTCAGCCACCAGAACACCCACTCCTCCTTTCGCTTTATCAGTCTCCACACCCATCCAGTATATCCTATATCTTTTCCTCCTTCCGAAATCCACTGTACCCCATGCCTCTTCCAGAGTGTTTCCTGGGTACAGCAGACGTCCACTCGCCTCCTCTCACACATCTCAGCCACTTCATTCGCACGTAGATTCAAACTACCAACATTCACACTAGCAAGTCTGAGATTGTGGGGGGCATTTGTCCATGTCCTGTGCGGTTTTGATTCATCGGACTTACGTTTATTTTCTTTGGTTTTAGTCATAATTAGGTAGGTTGACTGGCAGATGGGCATCAACCCCCCCCCCCCCTCCAGAACTCCGGCTCCAGTCTACCCCGGGACCATTCCCAGCATCTTCTCCCAAGAGATTACAAGGGGGTAGGATCCAGTGGCCTCGTTACGCCCCACCAGAACCAGCCGCAGGGACGCACCCCGTGCGCGTACACGTCACTACGACTGGCCTGGTATTTTTCGCCCGATGACAGGGCAGCCTCCTGGAGCGCTACCACCAGGTTCGGGGCCCTATACTATTGGGCGGAAAGTGCCAGTCCGGGGAAACACTACGTACTGTACCCTCTGGATCCATTTCGTCCAGTTTGGGCCCAGGGCGCCAGGGTCCAGAGGGAGCGACACCCACCACCAGTGTGCCGCCATTAGACAACTTGGAGCAAGTACAATGAAGCCCTGTCACAGCACTGTCATATGGAGACAATGCCAGCGCCAATAACAAGGCTTCATTGTATAGTGATGGCTACTTGGTCTGCAAGTCTAACACCATCCCCCCTATTAGTCGTCTTGCACGACATGCAGTAGGATGCGTGAGGCATATTTTTTTTTTTCCTCCACCATTAGATGAAGGCCCCCTTACCCCCTGGAGGTAAAGACAGAGCCATCTGATCACATATAACTCTGGGGTGTCCAGTAGCCAGATAGATTACTTCATGGTTAACAGGAAAGACTGGAAACTGGTTTGAGATGTAAAGGTCATCCTGAGCAAAGAATGTATCCCCCAGCATAAGCTAAATGTGTGCGACATGAGCTTATACAGAGATCCTAAGCGTAAAAAGGTATACATACCCAAAAGGAAAGTGTGGCTGCTGAAGAACAAGAAAGTTAGTACTGTAATAGATTTCATAGTGAACTGGAGGATATTAATAGAAACAAGGAAGCTAGGCCTAACGATGTAAATAGTCAATGGAACTTTCTTAAGCATAGCCTTATCGCTGCCACTGACAAAGCCTGTGGGAAAACAAAGGGTCACCCCAGGAATAAGACCTCCTGGTGGTGGAATGATGAGGTAGAAAATGCTGTGAAAGAGAAAAGGAGATGCTTCAAAGCATGGAAGAAACGAGGCAGCAAGGAGGAATACCAGGTCCTGATGTGGCGGCGTCTACGTCGTGGGACTACCTCCCGGAGCTGCCAACCGTGGGTGGCTGCCGACCCTCCACGGCCAGAGACAAGATCGAAGACCAGTGGACAGCCGGCTGCCGGCCGCGGGGAGCAGTTCTCCGGGAGCCAAACCGTCACACCTATCCCCTGCCCCCTCCCTGGGGGCACGGGTCCTTGGAGCGGCTTCGGTCGCGCCAGGAATTTCCACACCTCTCACACCACACACACACATTACACAGTTTTTCCTACACCGAGAAATGACTCTCCGGCTGTCATTTCTCGAAGACTTCTTCTAGCCGGAGACATTGAGAGCAACCCAGGACCCACCTACACATACATATGTCCAACTTGCTCAAAACCCATCACTTCGAGTCGCCACACTAAGGGTTCAGTTTCCTGCAATTCATGCGGGAACTGGACCCATTTCACCTGCACAACACTTGCCTCCAAGAAACACTACACGAACACCTGGACCTGTTCCTCATGCCCCTCCCTCTCCCAGTCAAATCCCTCCCCTAAAACCCATCCACCTCTCCTCCCCAGCCCACCTAACCTTCCCATACCATCCACTCTCCCCCCTAAAACCCGTCCACCTCTCCTCCTCAACCCACCTAACCTTCCCATACCATCCACATCCTCAACTGAACACACCACACCCCAACCTAATCCATTCTCACCCTCAACTCCTGCACCCCAATGCCCACCCCCACCACCACCTCACCCATCCCAACCCTACCCACCCTCACCCCCACCCCATCCTCATGCAGCAGCACCCAACATACATCGTACACATATTAACATTAACATTCTCCAATTAAACATAGATGGCATCAACACAAACTCTCACACTTCATCAAACAACACAACATACACATTGCCATCTTACAAGAAACAAAACTCTGCACAACACAAAAAACACCTACATTTCATGATTTCACCACCATTAGACAAGACCGGGCAGTCGGCGGCGGCGGTGGACTCATCACCCTGGTACACAAAGAAATATCATACATAGTCACCAGTGTACATACCAAATCCCTCCTCCCCCCAAATGACAACACAACAGAAATACAATCAATTAAAATTTGCACTGGCAACAACTCCAACATAACCATCATAAACACATACATCCCTCCCCAAACATCCCCTACAGTACCAAATGAATACAGACCACAATTACAACAGATCGCAAACACCCCACACATCATCCTGGGTGGTGACTTCAACGCAAAGACGTCGGCCTGGTTTGTCGACAACCCCGACACAGACAGAGGGCTGGTACTTCAACACCAAACTGATAACCTCATCATCCTTAACGACATCCATCAACATACCCATATTCCCCACCAAGCCCCTCTATAACCCATCATCTCCAGACATCACCTTTTGCTCCCCAGAACTCGCCCCCACAACATCCTGGAGGGTGGTTAGAACCTTAGGTTCTGACCACCTTCCGATCATTATCACCACCAAAACCAGACTCACCCCAGCTAGCCACAAACACACTTACACCAATTATAAAAGAGCTAACTGGGAAGCATTCACAAATGAAACAGAACAACACTTCACAACTCTAATCAGTACACCCATCACTAACATCAACAATGCTGTACACATACTCAATAAAACTATCCAAAACGCTGACAAGAAACACATTCCAAGAGGTAACAGAAAAAGACACAACCCTAACTTCACACCAGAAATTCAAAACCTCATCAGACAATGCGACATACTGAAACACTCCCCAGCACCCCACACGCAAGACATCACACAACAAATCCAAGCACTCAACACCCAGACTAACAACAAAATACAAGAACAAAAACAAAATTGGAATAACTTCCTACAAACACTTGATCACAAAACAAACCCCAAAAAACTCTACAAAACACTAAACAGCATCACACTTTCCAACAGCAACACAACACAATCACATGCTGCAATCACAACAGACTCTACGCCTTCATGTAAACAACAAGCAAACACTCTCATCAATCACTTCTCACGAGTCAGCCACCTAAAACCCCACAAAGACGACCGACGTGTCATCCGACGTAAGAGACAATTCCCCACATACCCTGACTATACACCCTTCACCAACCACCAGACAAAGCACATCATCAACAATCTCAAGCACTCACCCGCCTGTGGCCTAGACAACATAAGCAACATACACCTCAGACACCTGGGACCACAAGGCATACAAGCACTCACTAACATATCAAACTACAGTTACTCACACAACACAATACCAGATATCTGGAAGCATGGTATTATCATCACATTCCCCAAATCAAACAAAGACCCCACACTACCCTCCTCACACCGCCCCATCACACTCCTTTGCACCCCCCTCCAAAGTCATGGAACGCCTTATACTACAACTAATTACACCCGACCTACCCCTAGCTCCAACACAACATGGCTTCAGGCCACTGCACTCCACAAACACTCTTCTCACAGACCTTACACAAAGAGCTTTTGACGGCATCAACTCAGCTAGACCACCACACAGATCACTATTAGCCACACTCGACATTAGTAAAGCCTTCGATGCCATCCCCCACCACAACCTAACAAACAAAATCTACAACACAAACATGCACAACAACACAAAAAGGTGGCTGGCCAACTTCCTAGCAGGCAGATGTGCACATGTATCTTTTGCCGGTCAGTCATCTAGAATCAGAAACTTTCCAAACGGAGTTCCACAAGGATCCGTCATATCGCCCCCACTCTTCAATCTATACATGCACGACATAAATATACCCAATACACCCCAAATAAACTTAGCCTCCTATGCAGACGACATAACACTCACATGCACACACCATGACCCAAACACAGCAACAGATCTCCTTCAACCCTATCTCAACACACTACATGGCTGGTGCACTACAAACAGACTTAATCTAGCCCCAGCCAAATCCACCGCAACCCTGCTCACAAGCTGGATAGGAGAACACGAATACATCCCTCGACTCACCATAAACAACACACCCCTAACTACATACACACTCACCCAAAATCCTAGGAGTAACATATGATACTCATATGACATTCAAACAGCACACCACAAACACGAAAAAGAAACTGACACCCAGACTTAATGCCCTCAGGTCACTTGCTCACACAAAATTTGGACACAACAAAGAAACCACCACCACAGTTTATAAACAATACATAAGATCAGTGATGAAATACGCAAGCCCAGCCTGGGCTTCTAACCTAGCTGAAACACATCACAAGACCTTACAGACTATTCAAAACAAAGCCCTAAAAATCATTACAGGCTGCACAGCTACTACACCCACAGATCACCTACATCAAGAAACCAAAATCCTCAAAGTCAAAGACCATCTGGACATGAGAGGCACCCAATTTCTGGCAGCAGCCTCTACGAACCAAAACCACCCACTACACTACATGGCAACACACCCACAGACACCAAGAAATATCAAAACAACACCCAGCACACAGTATCACACACAAATACTGTCCTCTCTCCCTCCCTTACAAAATGACGAAGAACGGGTGAAATTTGTAGAGCTACGACGCAAAGCCAAAAAGTTAATTAACCCGTACAGCCCCAGCGACGCGTCTGACGCGTCGGCGATGTATGTAACGCACAGCCCCAGAGACGCGCCTGGCGCGTCACCCTAATTGCGCCGACCGTAACCTCAGGTGTAGCCACTCAAGAGGGCTCAGATTTGTATGGGAACTGTGTACGTATCCCACGCAACCGTGCCGATGGTTGAAAACTCTCAAAGTCCACGTGCGTGCGCGTGAGCGCGCAATAACCTAGTTTTTTGGGGTAATTGCCTTCAATTTTTTACTCTTGTAAAATACGTTTTCGGGGGCTCTGTAGGACCATTTTTTAAGCTTTTTGAGCGGTTTTTCGTGGTTTTTCCTTCATTCCTAACCAATTCGCTATTGTTTCTGGAATAAAACAATTTTTTGAAAACCGGCCGGGTTCTGGTGAACAAATATTACAAAACTAGCCGGGGCTGGACGGGTTAAGCAAAGTAAAAAGACCCTGGAGTTACATGTTGCGAATCAAAGTAAAACAAACCCGAAAGAATTCTATAGTTATATCAGAAAGAAAAAAGTAGTTACTTCAAATGTTGGACCATTAGTCAATGAAAATGGAGAATACAGTACACCAAAGACGAAGTACAAATGAGTAATGCTCTCAATACCTTCTTTGCATCAGTTTTTACAACGGAAGACCTCAGTGATATCCCTACACCATCGCCGATTCAGATTGATAATTCAGATGTTCTAAGCAATATCACCGTTACAGAGAGAGAAGTATTGAATTGTTTAGATAAACTCAAGGTAAATAAAATGCCTGGACCTGATACAATCTCACCTAGAGTCCTAAAGGAAGCTAAGGATGAGCTCTCTAAACCACTGACATTGCTATTCAATAAATCCTTGCAGTCTGGAACTATGCCCGATCAGTGGAAGCTAGCCAACGTAACACCGATATTCAAAAAAGGCAGCAAATCCCTACCCAGTAACTATCGTCCAATTAGCTTAACCTCAGTTGTATGTAAAATGCTAGAAACACTCATAAGAGACAGACTCGTAAATCACTTAGAGGATAACAACATACTTAAAGACACTCAACACGACTTTTGTAAAAAAAAATCCAGTTTAACAAACCTCTTAGACTTCTTCCACAATATCCTCAACCTCTACGATGAGAGTAAAGCTGTAGATATTATATACCTTGATTTTCAAAAGGCCTTTGACAAAGTTCCCCACAAACGTTTACTGCTCAAAATCAGCAGGTTCTGGTGTGGTAAGAGGTTCAGGTGAGCTGGTACGCGAGTCGTCTGTGAGAGGCATTGTTGCAGTCTAGGGTTGTCTGGTTCATCTGATCGGCGGCCCCGTTGGTGCATGTTTTTCATCAGGTCCCTGATGTCTGCCTGCTTGACTGCCCTGCCCCTTTTCTCATAGAACTCATTACGGAGGATGTGGAAATCGATTGTTTCACTTTTTTTTTTTTTTTTTTTTTTTCTATATTCCAACTTACTTCCTCTCGGGCATAGGCTGAGAGCCTTAACATTCACCGCTTTACAATGAACAGTGAAGCCCGTGAGGTCTTGTTCCAGTCTAGGGAGTGAGACATGTGAAGCACGTAGAGTACAACGAGCACCTGCCATCTTGCCTTCACATGATGCACGGTGCTCACTCATGGCCCGAAACGACCCCATCTCTGAAGCCATCTCGTTCCCGTGCTTCACTGTCTCATCCCCTACACTCGGACTCTCACACTTACACACACACAACGCCACCTGTTGAGCAGATAACTCACCAGGCATTGCACCCCTATAGCATATTTTGAATATGGGAATATTCATACACTGCTATTTAATCAGGGAACAATGCATTATATTGGCTAGACTGTTCCACAAATTTGACCATACCATCGAAATAGGTAGCAGCTTCCTTCCAGGTTACTTTGCCATCGTCATTTGCCTCTTCCTCTTCCTCAGACGAGTGCTCCTCAACATATTCTGGCTCCACAACACTCCGGATAATTTCTGTATCTGTCACCTCTTCCTCGCCCTGCAGGTCACCATCCACATCAACCCACTCCTCAATATCCTCTTCAGTCATCCTCTTGGGGTCGTTGACCGGCACGGTATCCATCAGGCCTCGGATTTCGTTGATTGGCTCCCTGCGACGCCCAAGAAAGCCTTCGAAATCGTGCTCATCTTCTTCAACCTCTTCAGGGTCATCAACCTGGGCATACAGCTTGTTCCAACATTTCTTCAGGGTTACCTCCGAAACATCCTTCCAGGCTAGGGCAGCATCATATATGGCATCCTTGATGGAAAAACTTGACTGGAAATTTTTTACTGATTCATCAGAGTTAATCAGCTTGCGGGCAAATGAGGACTTGTAGCTCTGCTTAAACTTTTGGCACACACCCTGGTCCATTGGTTGTATCAGACTAGTCACATTAGGGGGCAAGTAGGTGACAAAGATGTTTCCAGACACTAGTTCGTGGGCAGGGGGATGTGCTCTGCAGTTATCCAGGAATAGGACAGCCTTGGTGTCCTCAGAAAGGCCAATCGACTTGAAGTAGGCCTTGACTTCGGGAACAAAGTGCTTAAAGAACCAATCATGGAATACTTGGGCAGTCATCCATGCATTGCTCTGTGCATCATAGATCACTGGCAACTTCCCTCGCATGTTCTTGAAAGCACGGGGATTCTTAGCCTTGCCGATAACAAACAAACGATTGCGACATTTACCGGAAGCATTCCCACTCAGCAGGATTGTGAGACGTTCTTTATTCATCTTGAATCCGGGTGCAGCCTTCTCTCCTCTACCAGCTAATGTCCTTGTTGGCAAACAGCGCCAATATAGCCCTGTCTCGTCGGCGTTAAAGATTTGGTCTGGGGTCAGCTGGTGATCATGAACAATGGTAGCAAAAATGTGTGCAAACCGACCGGCGGCCTCTTTGTCGGCAGAATTCTTTTCTCCGGCGACATCTAGGACTCTAATTCCATGCCTAATTTTAAAGTTTCTCAACCAGCCGTCGGAGAATTTTATATCGTCTTCCATATTCATATCACGCAGGAATTGCTTGGCCTTTTCAATTATCATAAGCCCTGAGATAGGCTTGCCCTCAGCCCGCTTGGCCGTAAACCACTTATGCACTGCCTCGTCAAGTTTTTCATGTTTTGGTTTTTTCATTGTCTTTCTCACATCACCCGTGTAACTTGACTTTCCAAAGGCAACAAACTTCGATAAGTTAGCCTTTGCCTTCACTATGTTTGAAACTGTGGAGGCACCGATATTAAAAGTTTCCATAACTTTACGCCGATCACTGCCTTTCTCTACCATCGCTATCACTCGCAATTTATCAGCTATGGACAGAGTTACATGCTTCCTCTTATGTTTGTTCTTGTCATTCCTCCCTCGTGCACCTGAACTTGCTGTGGGACCCATCACTAAGTTTTTTTTTTTTTTTTTTAAGAGACAATGAACGGAGGAAGGAAAAACACAGATAAAACAAAAAGGTCCATGTGCCTAAAGGCATCCTCCATTCATAAAATGTTTGTAACAACTGGATTTAAACATTTGTTGATTGTAAATTTGTGGAAAGCAATTCGAGGGAAGTGAATTCCAAAGAGTAGTAGCTCTGGGGATAAATGAATTCTGATAAGCAGAAGTTCTGCATTGTGGAGGAGAAAGTGTAAATTCATGGGCGCTCTCAGCTGCCCTAGTTCTACGGGGAAAGATGTGGAGAGGCGGCACAATTGAAGCAAGTTCCTCGGAACAATTGCTGTGAAAATATCTGTAGAATAATGCAAGGGATGCAACGTTTCTTCGTATGGCTAATGTAGGAAGGTCCTGTGTGATTGCAGGGTTATTGATTAATCTAATAGCTTTATTTTGAATTTTGTCCAACTGCCTCAATGCAACCACTCCACTTCCACCCCACAGAGGTGAACAGTAATCCATCTGAGAGCGCACATGACTTTTATATATTACGGCCAACTGCTCGTCAGTGAAGAATTCTCGAACTCTGTACAGGAGTCCCAGTTTTTTAGAGGCATTCTTAGCAATGCTTCTAACATAATGTGTCCAGCTCAAGTTAGTAGTTAATGTTACACCGAGAATGTCAATACTAGGGGAAGTGGGAATATTTACATCATTAAAAAATATATGGGAGTCAGTGAGATTCTGTCGGTTAGAAAATTGAATGTACTTGGTTTTCTGTGCATTAAAGGAAACTAGATTCTTTTGTCCCCATTCATTAATTCTAGAAAGGTCCTGGTTCAGAGAAATTGCAGTGTTTATTTTTGAATTTATAAGATCGGGTTGGGTGAAAGAATAGGTAAATGTGAAGAAACTGTGGAGTGTTGAGTCATCTGTGTAGGAATGTATTGGATTA
Source organism: Paralithodes platypus (assembly GCA_032716605.1). Lineage (NCBI taxonomy): Eukaryota > Metazoa > Arthropoda > Malacostraca > Decapoda > Lithodidae > Paralithodes > Paralithodes platypus. The sequence continues at coordinate 38,510,993 of CM064582.1, read as the reverse complement.
TGAGTGGTAGATATGAGATCATTGATATGAATGAGGAACAGAGTTGGGGCCAAAACTGATCCCTGGGGAACACCAGCATTTATTGAGTGAAATTGAGAATAAAGGCCATCTACCATTACACGTATTTTTCTGTTATGAAGATAAGAAGAAATTAGTGGAACTAATGATGCAAGGCCGTAGTGTGACATCTTCGACAATAAGGATTGATGCCAGACTCTATCAAATGCCTTTGATATATCCAGTGCTATTGTATGTGTTTCACCATGTTGGTCTGTAGCTTGGTTGATTTGATGCGTAAGAAGGCAAAGAATGTCTGCAGTTGATCGACATCGTCTAAAACCATATTGCCTATCACTGATTAATTTATTATTCTCCAGATGCTTAATTATGTGATTATTTAATATAATTTCAAAAACTTTGCCAAGAGTGGAAGTTATAGCTATTGGTCTATTGGTCTGTAGATATAGTCACTATATCACAGGATAAACACGGGATAAACAACGTTTCAGGTAGACCGACAACGGCAGACTGTTTAGCCCGGCCTGGCCGCTAGAGGGCCGATATTTGGAAATATCGCGCGCCCGGGAAATTCAAAAATTCGGACTATTGGGTGAATTCGGATTTGGCCTCAAATTGAAAAATTTGGACTATTGGGTGAATTCGGATTTGGCCTCAAATTGAAAAATTCGGACTATTGGGAGATTCGAATTATCGGTCGTCGGATTAACGGAAGTTTACTGTACTACATATCGGATACCAAAATGAGAAAGCAAACTACTTGATGAATGGCACTCAGCTTAAGAATGTAAACAGAGAAACCGATCTGGGAGTAACAATATCGAGTAACCTAAAACCGAGTCAACAACGTTCAGAAGTTGTTAAGGCAAACAAAATAATTGGCTTTATAGGCAGGTCATTTGAGCATAAATTCAAAGACGTTATCCTATCTATCTATCTATCTATCTATCTATCTATCTATCTATCTATCTATCTATCTATCTATCTATCTATATGCTCAGGCCCAATCCCCATTTTGGGGGTAGCCGACTCAAGACAGAGCAAGAACGGAGAAAACACAAAAACAACATAAAACAACAAATAAACACAGATAAAAAGCACAAACTCACACACATCCAGGTCACCCAGGAGAAGACCCAGAGACCAGGGTCACCAAGGTCGCTCCAGCATTCTCCCGGCCCCCGACCACCCGGAGAGGTTCCGATCTCGGCAGGCAGACATGCAGCGGAGCCAAAGCCACAAGCCCTCCCACCACACTCCCAGGCGCACCCTTCATATTAATCGTCTCCCCGGGCCAGGCGCCTGATGGACTATTATCTAGTCCAACTTGCGCCCGACCCCTTACTCCAAATGATCACGTGTTCACTCAACTATTCACAAGCATTCTCCATTCACTCCTGTCCACCACCACTTCCCCTGCCTGATCTATAGTCATTCCTCTATCATCCAAAGCCTTTCTTACACAGTCTCTCCATCTCAATGGGGGTCTTCCTGCCCTTCTATCTCCCCTTGTACCTGACTCACATATTCTCTTTGTAAGCCTTTCATCTCCCATTCGTTCAACATGACCATACCAGCTCAGCACCCTTCTGTCCACTCTGGCTGACAAATGTTCCTGCTGCCCCACTCTCCTACGTTATCCTAACCATTTACAATTCCTTAGTCCGCCCTCTTCTGGAATACTGCGTTCAATCCTGGTGCCCTTATTACCAAAAAGATATAGACAAGCTAGAACGAGTTCAACGTAGAGTTACCAAAATGATGCCTAGCCTAAAGAACAAACCATACGAGGAGCGTCTTAGAGAATTAAATCTATTTCCTTTAACCCAATGCAGATTAAGAGGGGACTTAATTCAAGTGTTCAAAATCATCAAAGGCATCGACAATATGAACTGTAGTAAGTACTTCAATATCGACCAATCTAATTACACGCGGGGAAACGGGTGCAAAATTATTGGTAAATCTTTTAACTAACACGAAGCTAAAAATTTCTTCTTCAATCGAGTTGTCAACTTATGGAATGGGCTTCCCCAAGATGTTATAGACAGCAGCACCGTTGATTCATTTAAACTTCGCCTAGACAAATATCTCGCATCAAACCCGTGACTGACTGCGTTTGTAAATGAATAACTTTATTTTATCCTCCCCTCAGTTACTAACCCATCTGTCCCCTACTAACTGCCCAATCCTGCAACGAACATTAGTTCCAGGGCAGTAGTTCCCTTTCCAATGTTCCCTTACCCACTCTAAACCACTGTTTGGACACTTGATCCTCAGTGTTTTGGAGGACAAGCAGCCTAGAAGGGTCACTAGAACTGTTGTTGCTTGATTTCCTTTGTACTCCTTTGTACTCCTTTGTACTCCCTGCCCACCCCAAGCCAACTTCCAGAAGCACATCCATACTCATATCTCTCACCGATCCATCCACTCACTCATGGACAAGACGCAGTTGCAAGCACAACCTCCCGAAATCCATCCTTCCGAATCCTCCCGAGGACAGAGTCCACCTGGCCAGGCTGAGATGCGGCTCTTCTGAGTTATCAGAAGAGACTGGATGACTCCGTCGTCGACACCTGCCCAGGATGTAACACAGCACCCCATACCATCAAACACATCATAGAAGACTGCATTTCACACAACCACTTATGCCAACAACACAATCTACACTCAATGAGAGCTCTGTGGGAAAGCCCGATTGCGGCCATGGCCTTCCTCAGGGACTCGGGGCTGTTCGGAAAGGCAGCTTAGGGAACAACAACAATAACCAGGCAGCTAAACAAACTACTCCTTCACGTAAACAACAAGCAAACACTCTCATCAATCACTTCTCTCATGTCAGTCACCTAAAACCCCACAAAGACGACCGACGTGTCATCCGACGCAAAAGACAATTCCCCACAGACCCTGACTATACACCCTTCACCAACAACCAGACAAAGCATATCATCAACAATCTCAGCTCTCACCCGCCTGTGGCCTAGACAACATAAGCAACATTCACCTCAGACACCTGGGACCACAAGGCATACAAGCACTCACTAACATATCAAACTACAGCTACTCACACAACACAATACCAGACATCTGGAAGCATGGTATCATCATCACATTCCCTAAACCTAACAATGACCCCACGCTACCCTCCTCACACCGCCCTATCACACTCCTTTGCACCCCCTTCAAAGTCATAGAGCGCCTTGTACTACAACTGATGACACCTGACTTACCCCTTTCTCCAACACAACACGGCTTCAGGCCATTGCACTCCACAAACACTCTTCTTACAGACCTTACACAAAGAGCTTTTGACGGCATCAACTCAGCTAGACCACCACACAGATCAGTACTTGCCACACTCGACATTAGTAAAGCCTTCGATGCCATCCCCCACCACAACCTAACAAACAAAATCTACAACACAAACATGCTGCAATCACAACAACAGACTCTACTCCATTTAAACAACAAGCAAACACTCTTATCAATCACTTCTCACATGTCAGCCACCTAAAACCTCACAAAGACGACCGACGTGTCATCCGACGTAAGAGACAATTCCCCACAGACCCTGACTATACACCCTTCACCAATCACCAGACAAAGCATATCAACAATCTCAAGCACTCACCCGCCTGTGGCCTAGACAACATAAGCAACATACACCTCAGACACCTGGGACCACAAGGCATACAAGCACTCACAAACATATCAAACTACAGCTATTCACACAACACAATACCAGACATTTGGAAGCATGGTATCATCATCACATTCCCCAAACCCAACAAAGACCCCACGCTACCCTCCTCGCACCGCCCCATCACACTCCTTTGCTCCCCCTCCAAAGTCATGGAACGCCTAGTATTACAACTAATTACACCTGACCTACCCCTAGCTCCAACACAACATGGTTTTAGGCCACTGCACTCCACAAACACTCTTCTCACAGACCTTACACAAAGAGCTTTTGATGGCATCAACTCAGCTAGACCACCACACAGATCACTATTAGCCACACTCAACATTAGTAAAGCCTTCCATGCCATCCCCCGCCACAACCTAACAAACAAAATCTACAACACAAACATGCACAACAACACAAAAAGGTGGCTGGCCAACTTCCTAGCAGGCAGATGTGCACACGTATCTTTTGCCGGTCAGTCATCTAAAATCAGAAACTTTCCAAACGGAGTCCCACAAGGATCCATCCTATCGCCCGCACTCTTCAATCTGTACATGCACGATATAACTACACCCAATACGCCCCAAATAAACTTAGCCTCCTATGCAGATGACATAACACTCACATGCACACACCATGACCCAAAAAGAGCAACAGATCTCCTTCAACCCTATCTCAACACACTACATGGCTGGTGCACTACAAACAGACTTAATCTAGCCCCAGCCAAATCCACCGCAACCCTGCTCACAAGCTGGACAGGAGAACACGAATACATCCCTCAACTCACCATAAACAACACACCCCTAACACATACACACACACCCAAAATCCTAGGAGTAACATATGATACTCATATGACATTCAAACAGCACACCACAAACATTAAAAAGAAACTGACACCCAGACTTAATGCCCTCAGGTCACTTGCTCACACAAAATTTGGACACAACAAAGAAACTACCACCACAGTATATAAACAATACATAAGATCAGTGATGGAATACGCAAGCCCAGCTTGGGCTTCTAACCTAGCTGAAACACATCATAAGACCTTACAGACTATTCAAAACAAAGCCCTGAAGATCATTACAGGCTGCACAGCTACTGCACCCACAGATCACCTACATCAAGAAACCAAAATCCTCAAAGTCAAAGACCATTTGGACATGAGAGGCACTCAATTCCTGGCAGCAGCCTCCACGAACCAAGACCACCAACTAAACTACATGGCAACACACCCACAGACACCAAGAAATATCAAAACAACACCCAGCACACGGTATCACACACAATTATTGTCCTCTCTCCCTCCCTGCCCACCCCGAACCAACTTCCAGAAGCACATCCATACTCATATCTCTCGCCGATCCATCCACTCACTCACAGACAACACGCAGCTGCATGCACGACCTCCCGAAATCCATCCTTCCGAATCCTCCCTTCCTCACGAGGACAGAGTTCACCTGGCCAGGCTGAGATGCGGACACCATCCAGCTCTCTTGAGCTATCAGAAGAGACTGGATGACTCCGTTGTCGACGTCTGCCCGGGATGTAACACAGCACCCCATACCATTAAACACATCATAGAAGACTGCATTTCACACAACCACTTACGCCAACAACACAATCTACACTCAATGAGAGCTCTGTGGGAAAGCCCGATCGTGGCCATGGCCTTCCTCAGGGACTCGGGGCTGTTCGGCCAGGCAGCTTAGGGAACAACAACAACAACAACACAAACATACACAACAACACAAAAAGATGGATGGCCAACTTCTTAGCAGGCAGATGTGCACACGTATCTTTTGCCGGTTAGTCATCTAGCATTAGAAATTTCCCAAACGGAGTCCCGCAAGGATCCGTCCTGTCGCCCGCACTCTTCAATCTGTACATGCATGATATAAATACACCAAATTCACCCCAAATAACCATAGCCTCCTACGCAGACGACATAACACTCCCAAGCACGCACCAAAACCAAGACACAGCAACAAGACTCCTTCAAGGCTAACTCGACACATTACATGAATGGTGCACTACAAACAGACTCAATTTAGCCCCAGCTAAATCCACTGCAACCCTCCTCACAAGCTGGACAGGAGAGCACGATTACGTCCCGGGACTCAACATAAACAACACACCCCTAACACACACACACACACACACACACACACACACACACACACACACAAAATCCTAGGAATAACATACGACACCCAAATGACATTCAAACAGCACACCACAAACACGAAAAAGAAACTGACACCCAGACTTAACGCCCTCAGATCACTTGCCCACACAAAATTTGGACACAACAAAGAAACCACCACCACAGTCTACAAACAATACATAAGATCAGTTATGGAATACGCAAGCCCGGCCTGGGCTTCTAACCTAGCTGAAACACATCATAAGACCTTACAGACTATTCAAAATAAAGCCCTTAAAATCATCACAGGATGCACAGCTACTACACCCACAGATCACCTACATCAAGAAACCAAAGTCCTAAAAGTCAAAGATCATCTAGACATGAGAGGCACTCAATTCCTGGCAGCAGCCTCCACGAATCAACACCACCCACTACACTACATGGCAACACACCCACAGACACCAAGGAATATCAAAACAACACCCAGCACACGCTATCACACACAAATACTGTCTTCTCTCCCTCCCTGCCCACCCCAAACTAACTTCCGGAAGCACATCCATACTCATATCACTCGCCATTCCATCCACTCACTCATAGACAACACGCAGCTGCAAGCACGAACTCCCGAAATCCATCCTTCTGAATCCTCCCTTCCTCGCGAGGACAGAGTCCACCTGGCCAGGCTGAGATGCGGACACCATCCAGCTCTTCTGAGCTATCAGAAGAGACTGGATGATTCCGTCGTCGACACCTGCCCGGGTTGTAACACAGCACCCCATACCATAAAACACATCATAGAAGACTGCATTTCACACAACCACTTATGCCAACAACACAATTTACACTATTTGAGAGCTCTGTGGGAAAGCCCGACTGTGGCCATGGCCTTCCTTAACCTGATAAGCGCTAAATAGCAGTAGGAGCTAGGGTAGTTATTTGTGCATTTCTGCCAAAATATTCGATCTCACAGAATTTAAAAAAAAGTACCTCAATGTCTTGGAAATAAGCAGCCACATCCGCCAATATATATATATCCACCCTAAAAAAATGTGGGTGTGGAGTTACGGTGGCTGCAAGTTGAAAAAAATGGGCTGATAGGCACGACATCCCCGAGCGAGCGAGTGTGTGTGAGTGAGTCAGGCGGGAGGAGAGAGAGAGAGGGTGGAGGCAAGAACGTGCGATTGATGAGAAGCAACGCTCTATATCTCGCCTAAAAAGCACCTTTATGGTTTCACCTGTTCATATTCATGAGTAAGGCAGCCCATGTGAATAATATACACTGATAAATGAAGCGCAGAGAGGCATACGGACGAATAATAGGCGAAATAAGAGTGGTGTATTGAGAAAGGTGGGTGGCGCGGGAGAGAAAAGGGGTCAGATTACAGTAAGTAGATGAGATTAGCGTGGGTGTATGCACAAATTTAGACCTTATAGACACTTTGTGTTGTCGTTGCTATATTGTAAACAACGATAAGACTTCTTGGATGGCGCAGTATGTTAGAGTAACCCGATATCTCGTTACACAATTTTTACGCACTATTTGCTTGCAACTCATGGATGAAAGGTTATTTATTTACTTGTAAATTTCTTTACTGTTTGTTCGTAATGATAGAATATGTTAGGTTATGTAAAAGTATTATACATACTAAATACTTCGATATACAAGTGTATCGAGGGTATATATATTTTTTTTTTGTCAAGCATTCGTCTGCCCGAAAATACGTACGCACTAATCGCTGTCAGTATAGTGTGAACAGTCATGGTCTAGTGGTTAGAGTGATGGACTGAGTGAGATGTAGGCCTAGAGACGTAGGCCTAGAGACGTGGGTTCGAAACCAGAGAGGTTATGGGGATGTTTTTGGAGTGTTTATATCACTTGAAAATTTTTTTTTTTACATACTTACGCCCTGCTATTCATAAAGTCGAAAACTTTGATGAATAGCAGAGCGTAAGTATGTTTTTTTGTGTTTATTTATTTGTTTTTTTGTTTGTTTTTTTGTTTGTTTTATTATTACAAAAGGTTGTTACAAAAGGTTAGTACATAAGTATAATATTACATAGGTATATATAAATAAAACAAAATATTGCCTGGCTAATGAATTAAACTGAAATAATAAATGAAAATATTGCTTATATATACAGTATACTGTATACAATAATATACTGTGTATATATATATATATATATATATATATATATATATATATATATATATATATATATATACAGTATATACCAAAACATATGAACTTATCCTACAACTATAATTTGTACATGTTATGATAATATTATCACGTTGGTCAGGTACGGGCAAGTAGGTAGGCAGGCAGGTGTTTTGAGATCACGTTGGTCAGGTACGGGCAGGTCAGGTACGGGCAGGTAGGTAGTGAGGTAGGTAGTGAGGTAGGTGGGCGGGGCAGGAGTTTGGCTGAGATAGGGCGACACAGGTACCACTCCTAGTAGTACTTGAGTGAGTGGTAGTCCCTGAAGCACTCGCCCAAACACAACCCAACGTTGCATTCCTTGCACATTGATGTGACTCGGCTTCTTCTTTGTGGCTTTCTGGTGGAGTGGGCACAGACCTGGCACTGTACTTGCAGCCTCCGGGTGCCAGATAGCTCGGTGTGGATAGGGTAGTGTTTGTCATATCCATCAATGACTCTGTCTGGGAGGTTGACTGCACGGCGACCCCTGTGACCGGAGACTGGTTGGTGTTTTTGTAGGAGTTGGTAGGCGACGTTGTATATGAACTCCCTGAACTTGAGTTTTTTGTTCGGGGCCATGTCTTTTTTTACAAGCCACATGTTGTAAGCGTTGAGCATCGTGATGTCAACAAAGTGAAGGAAAAGCTTGTGATACCACTTCACTGTTTTTCGTAGGCACTCAACGCCTGCAAGCTGGCAATCAGACTTGTCCACAAGGCGCATGTACTTGGTGTAATCCACCACCATATCAGGTTTCTGGATAGACTTCTTGGTACGGTAGTGGAATTTACCAGAGTCCACTTGGGCACCTGTATGGACAGTCGAAAGCAGGTGAACTGGTCGCTTATCGAGCCACTTTACCGCCAGAACTTTCCCAGACTTCTCCAGCTGCTTGTAGTGCTCTTTCTTCTTTCTTCTTGGTCTGTCCAGTCTGCGGCGCCTTTGTTCCTCTGCCAAGTCGTCATCAGAAGCGGTGTCACTGTGGGAGGGGTTGTCCAGTTCTATGCGATTGCCTTGGAACTTAGGCATGAACTTCCTGTTAGTTCTGACAGTCCCACATGCCCCCGTTTTGTGGTCATGGAGGAACTGGCAGAGTGCAGGACTTGTATACCAATTGTCGGTGTACAACGTGTGCCCCTTGTTCAGGTAGGGCTCCAGCATCTTTTTCACAATGTGCCCTGACATGCCCAATGGGTCGTTGCCACCGACTTTTGGAATGTCTACATCAGTGCCGGTGTATACGATCATGTCGAGCACTATTCCACTTTCACAATCGCACAACACAAAGATCTTGATCCCGAACCTGTGTCTCTTCAAGGGGATGTACTGCTTGAACACCAGGCGTCCTTTGAAAAGCACGAGCGACTCATCAATCACCAGGTTGGCAAAGGGGTAGAAGAATTTCCTGTACCTTTGCAACAACATGGTCAACACATCCCGAACTTTCCATATTCTATCAGCTCGGTTTGGATTATTATTGTCTGCGAAGTGCAAAAATCGCAGAAGCAAGAAAAATCTATCACGAGCCATATATTTCCGGAAAATTGGGGTGTTGATGATTGGGTCGTGCTTCCAATAATGCTCCATTACATGCTTCCTGCAGAGAGGCATGATTAGCAACAACGCAAAGAACACAAGGAGCTCAGGGACAGTCGTATCAACCCATGCACGAATTCTTGCTCTAGGAGATATCATATCAATTCTTTCCCTCACCCAGGTAAAATAGCCATTGGTTTGGGAAACGAGATGAGATAATACCTCCTGGTCAAAAAATGCACAGAAGAAATCAGATTCCGTGGACTGGTCATTGCAGGGCCAGTCTGCTGTTGAACCAGCCAGATTGGCATTGAACTGGTGCAAATCTGGTTGGAAATGGGACCCTTCAGACCAGGCAAAATTATACGCCCGTGGGGGATCAGGATCAGCCCCTCCGTCAGCCACGTCGTCTGCGCCTTCGTCGTCAGACAGGTCTTGGTCATGGTCACGGTGCAGAAGTACATCGTCGTCTTCCGAATCCTCTGCACCTCCCTCATATTGGTCTTGATCCTCCTCAGACTCGCTCCCACTATCACCACCCCAGCCATAGTTCCTGGGATCGAAGGCTTCCCCTTCTGCAGCGTCGTCGTCAGAGGAGTCAGGAGGGAAGAGGAGGGCGTCAAACTTGGATGGCGTTAGACCGGCTGCCAAAACTCTACGAGGCCCTCCAACAGCAGCAGGGGCATGGGTGGGCGTGGGTGGTGGAGCAGGGGCGTGCGTGGGCGGTGGTGCAGGGGCGGCCGTGGTGGGCAGTGGTGCAGGGGCGGCCGTGGTGGGTAGTGAGACAGGGGCGGCCGTGGTGGGTGGTGGTGGTGGTGGCAACGCGGGGGTGGTAGAGGCGGGAGGTGTCACCTTACTCCTCTTGAACTGATAAGGGTGTCCTTTACCCTTACCCTTCTTGCCAACTACCCCCGATGCTCCTGCATCCCCAGGACGGCCACTTGTACTTCCTGTGGTGGTGGGCGCCGTGGGCGTCGTTGCCACAACAGTAGAGGCAGTAGTTGTTGTGGTAGCAGTTGTCAGAGCAAATGCTGAGGACAATGACCTCTTCGCACTCGTCGTGCTTGGTGCACGTGTCGTGCCTCTCCCACCACGTGTCGTGCCTCTCCCAGCACGTGTAGGTCTTCTTGGCTGCACTGGCTCATCATCCTCAGAAGTATATACGTAGGAGGGGTCCCTGGCACGTATTCGTGTCCTGCCACGAGCACTAACACCGCCAGCAACAGGGTTGGGCGAGTCAACAGGGAGCGAGTCAGGGGAGCGTGTAGGCTCCATGGTGACTGAGAGCGTACTGCGTGTGTAGACTGTGTGGGGTGCGTGCGGCGGGTGGTTGTGGGTGCCATCGAGAGGTACCATGTCGCACTAAACGTGGCGCAATTTGTGACTCCCCAGACAGCTTGGCGCCGTTTTGGTACGCCTTTAAAAATCCTGCTTCCGTGAGGCCTATCGCGTTCCCTATAGGAAGCCTTCCGTGAGGCCTATCGCGCTTGCCGGGTTAAGGACTCGGGGCTGTTCGGCCAGGCAGCTTAGGGAACAACAACGGAACAACAACAACAACAACAACAACAACAACAAACTGCCAAAAGAATTATTTACAATGCTAAGAAAGGCATTAACCCTTGTCTAGCAGGGGGTTTTGGGCTTATTTGGGCATATTCAGGCCCTCCTGCATGATAAATCAAGTATCTGCATGAAAAAAAATTATTTAGCAAAAAACTAGGCGCTAAAAGCTTCAAAATGAGACCAGAACGAGCTACGTAGCACTCGTGGTTCTCATACATTGATACCAGTAACATGGGAGTTTAGCGTATAGCGGCATATTTTTCCCAGCTATGCTCACTACTGGCTACACTGCCGGCCTCTCGAGAACACAGGGAACATGAGTTAATGGGCGGCGGTAAGCCCTGGGAGTCAGCTGTCTGGCCCGCTGCGCTCCCGGCCATTTGCACTCGATTTTAACCCTTTAAAAGCCTTAATAATGCTCCTAACTTGCTGCAAATTGGAACCGGACTTAAGTCCGACCCCGATCTTTAAGGGTTAAAGACCTGGTCCTCGAACAAGTGTGTAACACTGACAATCCCAATGGGATCTTCAACCTAGCTAGGCGAGTTAAAAATTACAGTAGGGATATTATAGGTGAACAGTGTGTTAGAAACGATAAAGGGAAGATTGTGTATGCAGAAAATGAAATCGGAGAAGCATGGAAGGCACACTATGAACGATTGCTAAATGTAGAGTTTGAATGGGATAAGGAACAGCTTAGTATCGAAAAACCAATATCTGGACCCCCTCCTTTGATAGCACCAGCTGTAGTGAGCGACGCAATCAATAAAATGAAGGACGGTAAAGCTCCAGGGTGCTCCGACATGTCGCTGAGATGATAAAAGCCTCAGGGGAGACTGGTGTCAACTTAGTCACAGAGTTGATAAACACCATTATTAAAGGATTGGCTCAAAAGTGTAATAGTAAATATATACAAAGGAAAAGGGGATGCGCTAGATAGAGGAAATAATAGGGGCCTGAAAATGCTTGACCAAATCATGAAGGTCTGTGAGAGTCTTTGAGGGTTTGATCAGGCAAAGCATCTCCATTGATGATATGCAGTTTGGTTTTATGCCAGGAAGGGGTACAACCGATGCTATCTTCATAGTCAGGCAGATACAGTAAAGATACTTACTAAAAGGCAGGGATCTTTACTTTGTGTTTGTAGACCTGGAGAAGGCCTTTGATAGGGTGCCTAGAGAAGTTGTGCAGGAAACTATGAGGAAACTTGGTGTGGAAGAGTAGCTGGTGCGTGTGATAATGAAGATGAATAAGGATTCGCGAAGTGTGGTGAGGGTGAAGGGTGTACTGCGTGATGAGTTCGCAGTCCGTGTTGGAGTCCATCAGGGTTCAGTGTTAAGCCCCCTCCTCTTCATTATGGTCTTGGAGGCACTGTCTAGAGTTATTAGAGGCGGACTCCCGTTGGAACTGTTTTATGCAGACGATTTAGTCCTAATAGCTGACAGTATGCAAGATGCTGAGGCCAAATTCAGAGAGTGGAGAGAGGGCATGGCGAACAAGGGTTTAAGAGTCAATATTAACAAAACCAAGGTTATGCATTGTTGATTGAGACAAGGCAATGTGGGTGGATGGGACTCGTTAGCCTTGGTCGGCAACTCATCTAGGGGAGACAACCTTATACAAATCCGGGTGGATGGGACTCGTCAGCCTTGGTTGGCAACCTGTCTAGGGGAATAAACCTGATACAAATCCGTATTGGGTGGATTAGCCGAACATCACTGTAGAAAAATAGTGCTAACAAGATACACAGAGGGCCTTGGAGTCGGACGAATCGTTGTGTTTTTTTTTTTTTTTTTTTTTTTTTTTTTTTTTTTTTTCTATATTCCAACTTACTTCTTCTCGGGCATAGGCTGAGAGCCTTAACATTCACCGCTTTACAATGAACAGTGAAGCCTGTGAGGTCTTGTTCCAGTCTAGGGAGTGAGACATGTGAAGCACGTAGAGTACAACGAGCACCTGCCATCTTGCCTTCACATGAGGCACGGTGCTCACTCATGGCCCGAAACGACCCCATCTCTGAAGCCACCTCGTTCCCGTGCTTCACTGTCTCACCCCTACACTCGGACTCTCACACTTACACACACAACGCCACCTGTTGAGCAGATAACTCACCAGGCATTGCACCCCTGTAGCATATTTTGAATATGGGAATATTCATACAGTGCTATTTAATCAGGGAACAATGAGGGTATTTTATTGACGTTTCGGTGGGCTTGTGGTAATGCACTGATACTAGGTACAACACAAATTCCATCCCAATAATATCTTCCCATTGATACATCGGGATTTGAACCCGGGACCTTTGGATTACCAGGCCAGTGGCAAGACCACTCCACCACACCTCCCACACCTTGAGTGGTCAATCCTGTAAGTCCTTCACTAAACTGGCTCGGGTTGTCCCTCTCACAGGGAATAGGTCCGCTTGGGGGTATTCTGTATATAGCCACCCTCGTAAGGGGAGTAAGGCGTCCGGCAATAGATAGATAGAATGTGGTAAAGAGCGGTGCATACCCATGTGCAGTGTGTGGAAAGGGTGTGGGCGTTGACTCAATTCAATGTAGCATCTGTCGATGTTGGGTACACCATGGGAGTAAGCGCTGTAGTAGAATAAAGGACCCCTGCCGAAGGATAAGTCAGAAATAGAGAAATTTTAGTGCGTAGTGTGCAAAGGCGAGCTTGTGTTAAGTGATGATCCTGTGGCTGTGAATTTTGGAAATGAGTCATTGGAGCTGGTGGACAAGTTTTGTTACCTAGGAGATACCATCTCTGCCGGTGGTGGGGTCGAAGCTGCCACTGTCGCTAGAATTAGATGTGGCTGAGGGAAGTTCAGAGAAGTGCTGCCAATTCTGACCATTGGGATTGGGGTGGGACCTTATTTTTTTTTTTTTTATATATATATATATATTTTATATATTTTTAAAAACAAAAATTCTGACCATGAAAAGAATGCCTTTCCCCCTGAAGGGAAAGGTGTATGCCTCATGTGTTAGAAATGCAATGACGTATGCCTCAGAAACATGGGCCGTTAAAGTAGAGGATGTCAACAGAATGGAACGTAATGAGATGAGAATGGCGAGATGGATGTGTGGGGCCAGGATACAGGATAGAATAACAAATGATGAGTTGAGGAGACGTTTAGGTATAAAGAGTATTAGCGAGGTGATGCGGTTGCCTGGAACGCTGCCATTCGGACAAGAGACTGAAACTGCACGTATGTGTGGAGCACTCAGTCTTAAAATTGTATGTATGTATATATGTATCTTATTCTGGTGATAGTGGCAGCCTCGGCACCACCAGCAACATAGATGGTATCTCCTAAGTAGCAAAACTTGTCCACAATTTCCAGTGCCTCATTGCCAAAGTCAACAATCTCGAGCCGGTCATTGAATACAAGCTCACCTTTGCATACTACAGTATGCATACAAATTTCTCAATTTCGGACTTCTTCCTTAGTAGAGGTCACTGTATTTTAGTGCAGCGCTTCTTCCTGTGATGTACCCAGCTGTGGCAGGCGCTACACTGTATAGAGTTCGTGCCCACCACTTTTCTGCATACTGTGTATGTGTATGTGTATATTTATTAGTGGCCCCTCCATCATTGACGAACATGCCTATTACATAAGGCATCCTCTTCAAACACTAATCCGCCGTAGTTTTGAATCTACCGCGCAGAGCATTTAAAAACTGAGGAGCCTTCATCATGAGCGCACGCGACCTCACTCATGGCTTCAGTCATTATGAATTGGGTTCTCACTACGAAAAAACTTCGTAAAAAATAAAAACAAAAAGAAAATAAGAATAACTATCCAATAAGCTTTCCATCATATCGTGGATGTACTTGTGTGGATTTCTGACCAGACGCTGATTCAGGCGTCATTCTTCCTTCTCTGCTCTGCGTTCAGCCTGCCCGGACGTGCCTCCCCACGCTCCGCTAGTTCCGCATTCGTGGCGTCCCTAGTGAGTTTTTTCTCATTTGTTTACTCTAGGATGTATCGAGTAAGGTTAGGATAGGCGTAGCAGGAGTGTCCTGGGCTGGTTGCCCGCAGTGCAGTGTATTTTGGGTCGAGTGTATGGGGCATCTATTTCGGATGTACCCTCGTGGTCCCGTTGTGGACATGTGAACTTTTTCACAGCTGAGTTAGTTTGTGATGCAGGCGGCTTTCACTACGCGTTAGTTAGTGCTGCCTTTTATCTTTCTGATGAGGTAAGCTTTGTTTCTGACGTTCCCAGCGTATTTTTTCACTTAGTGAAGTTTTTTCTGGGTCCCGAGTCAGTCTTCCCTTGGTCGGAAGTTTATGCTACGGTGGTGTGTTGGCGGTGGTTCCTGTTGTGATATTTCCAGTGTTTGTGTATATTTCAACTTTTATTATGCCGTCTACCTAGGCCTAGCCAGCCGCTCGTAGCTTTGCCACATGTACTAGTGTTATTGTTTATTATTGATAAATATGCCCTACTGTGTCATGTGTATCCGGGTTTTAGTTGTGTATTGGCTAATTCCTCGGACTATAATTGTTTCCTGGTTTAGTTGTGTATTGACTAATTCCACGGATTATGGAGTGACCTTGGGGTTGTCGTGCGTGGCTCTCCTCGTGTCTCTTGTTGTTCAGATGGTGTCTGTTCAGGGTGGGTTGCCTTCCGGCGGGGTTTTCTCGGTTTCACCATGAAAATCTCGGCCGCGAGCCGTGTTGGGCCACACGTGGTTGTTAACACTGGCTTGTTTCCCCGGCGTTGGGGTGTCTGTGGCTCTCCAGGACTGCGTCTCTGTGGATGCCTGGTTTCAGGCCTCCTTTGATTCCCGGCGGGATGGCTGTTCCCATATATAAAACGATTGTTCATGCGGACATACGTTATGTAGTTTTTCTACCCGGTTTTTCAAAAGCCACTTGAAAAACCTAGCTGTTGTTTTAGGCTTTCCTCCCCGGCGATCTTTTACAAAGAAGTGGGGACAGGAACTTATGGGGTTAACGTTTGGACATCTCACCCGACGGGTGCACCTGGGTAGGGTGGGATGAACGACTTATGTCTTTCAGTTAGTTAACCAATCCATTTAGTGATACTATGTGTATCGCCGCCTTTACTTTTACGGCAATTGAAGGTTCAATTTAGGTTAATATATCGATTCTTCTCACCCGGCGGGTGCTCCTAGGTGGAGGAACTAAGGAATTTACAAAATTCGATTTCGATTTAACCACTTAATTTAGTGATACAAGTAGGTATCGCCGCCTTCTAACTTACGGCGATCTTTTGTGACAATTCGTTAGACATCAGATCTCGTATCATCCTGCCCTGTGCTATTCTACTAAAATATTTCAAGGGCCGGCGTCTTTTTGGGGGGTTGCTTTGTTACAAAATTGAATCTTGAGACAGTCGCCACCACCAAGAGACTATAAGCGCCATGCTGGACCGTTATATTATATCAGAGGGTATTCTTCACTTTCTTTAACAAAAGATTTGTTTAGATTTCTGAACCCCACCGCGTAGCGAGCTGTGTTTTGTGCCATTACATCTCGTTACCCGGCGGGTTATTAACACTTGTGCGAACATGTTGGTTAACCTTATGAGCATTAATTCCTGGAAATTTTATTTTTTTCCAGAGCTGAGCTCCGGCGGACCAATACAGACCCGGCGGTAGTTTCCTCCCACCAGTCTCTGTCATGGCTACCGTGGCCCCAGTTTTTGCTTTGTGCACTACCCCTGCTTGTGCTGGTATCCCTATTTTTGCGCATACCCGTTGCATAAGGTGTGTTAAATGTCTAGACCGTTCAAGGGGTCTCTGGGTTATGCGTAATTGTTCTTTTTGCTCCCAATTAGCTTTAAAGGTCCTTTGTGATAATGATAAGACCGCGGCGGTAGCCTTAAGAGAGGTTAGGCAACAGATGTCAGCCTACACTACCATTATTATAAATCACTTCAATGTGACAACGTCCCACTTTGGGATAGATTGCTCTCCGAACACCCTCCCCCTAAACGTTCCTCTAGAGTCACGAGTATTAAGCCGGCGGAGACTGGTCAGGGTTCTGTATCCTCTGCGGCTACACCTAAACGCCCAAGAGAGCCTACACCCCCGGTATCCGCCTCTTCGTCTCGGGCGAGATCCCGGTCTAGGTCTCCTCTTAGACACCAGTCATCTAGTCGGGCCTCTTCACCGGCGAGTAAGAAGAGCAGGACGGAAGGTTCCACCAGTGGTCACGGCGAGGATTCCTCTAGATCTAAGAATAGTTCGCGGTCACACCGTAGCCATAAATCCTCTAAAAAGGATTCTCATAAACGGAAGTCCTCTCGACATTCACCAACTTCTAGTGCATCTCATCGTACCTCTACCCCAGACAGAGTTTGTGTTAAGGCCCAAGAGTCCAGTGCAGTGCCTGTCCCAAAAGAGGATTTGCCACTTAATATTTTAACCCTGGAATTGGAAAGTTCAGGGGGTTCAGTAATTGAGAATGTTTCAGACTCTCAAGAGAGCGTAGGCCAGGGCCTCGGTGTTTGGCGGTTTGCGCAACCAGGGTCTGATCACCCACGTCCGACTCAAACGAGTCACACAGTAGCCGATGTCCACAGGGACGCGGCGATCCCATCCTCTATCCCAGACTTATCTTGGCAACAAGGTACCCCTGCCTCGGCGGGGTCTTCTCAGGAGGATAGGAGAAGATGAAGTTTCTATAATTTCGGAGATGGAAGGACAAGGGTCAGGCTCAGGCTTGGACGCCGCACAGGATACTAATGATTCACCTGTAAGTTCTTCATCAAACCAGTTTGTTACGGCACAAGAAATTAATGGGCTGCTTACTCATGCTTTATCTAAATTTTTGGTCAACAACAGGAAAACCCCACAATGGACTTGGGGGCTCCCAAGACAAGTTCTACGGTACGGCCTCTGATGACTTCGATTGATTTATCTAAGATCCCTAGCCCTCCCACTCTGTTAACCTCAGGGATCAATAGGCCTGCTACGGCGGCTTTGACAACTTCAAATGTCAGGGTCATAACGGATGTCAATCCACCCCCTCTAGACAAAGCGCCTCTTAGAAAGGTAGCTATGCCCTTACTTTATGGGCCAGACGAGTCATGGGTTCTTTTGAACTCCTCTAAACCAGAGCTTGCCCAACCTACTTTGTCAGGGGAACTCCCGGTACCGCGTGAGCGTGGGGTCAATAAGTCAAAGAAACTAAGGCCGTGGATACTTTAGGTAATGTTCTGGACGTAAACATCAAGGCTATACCTAGTTATTATCATCAAGATTATTTTGTGTATGCTTCTAAGCCTGCTTTACCCCCTGCCTCAGCTTCAAAACTATTTTCAGACTGGTCTAAGCTGGATGGGTTTAATGATATTAAGACTCTGTCAGCTCTCACTCCTGAACTAGATTTACAGACCGTCACAGACGACGCAGCTAATCCAGTTTTGAAGGTGGGACAGTTGGGACCAGGACCTTGGGTAGATTGGGAGGTAGAGGCTCAAAACTTTGCAACCACTTTCACTTCTAAATCTTCCCACCAGATACCTCAGGATACTCATTCATGGTTCTCCATGCCGGTGGGTTCTGCCGGCGGAGTCCCGTCAGCTTTGTTTTCATTTCTAGCTGCCCCTAAGATTAATCTTTGTGAGCTGAAGGACCCGTTCACTACCCCTACCCCTACTCACCTAGACAGAGAATTTAGGCTACGGGGAAAAGCTTTTCGCCTGTTCTCGCAGTACATAGTATCTCAGCAGGTGGCTAAGTCTTTACTACGATCCACTCAGGCAATCGCAGATGCGGATGCTCGAAGATCGGTTGAGTTATCCCGGCGACTGAGTCTTCAGTCGTCAATCCAATCCTTGGGTGACATACGTACCGCCTTGCTTGAGGCGGTACGAGCACGACAAGATCTTAGGATGTCGTTAGTTCGCAAGCTACCTGATCGCATTGCTAATCAGGTGGTTATGTCACCAGTGCTTACTCCCTCTTTAATGACCCCTGAAGTGTGGCGAACAGTGTTCAATATGGCACAGGCCATTAAGCACAGTCCCACCCCTTCTAAGAAACCTGCATTTAACTTCCCCAAACCCAGGCCTACTACTAAAGCTCAGCCAGGGGGATCTAAACCTTTTCTTCCGCCTAAGTCCTCCCACTCCCCCCAGGGTCAGTTCAGGCATAGACAGAGTAGGTTTTCAGGTCAGAGAGGACGCGGCCAACATAAACCAGGTCAGGGCCAGTCTTCGGCCAACACCAGCCAGCCGGCGAAGCGTCCAGCACCAACCCCACCATCAAAAAACTAAAGTCTCTCTCACTCCCGGCGCCTACCTTAAGGCCGGAGGAACCGAGGGTAGTACAGCCGGCGAACCCTTGTCTGCTAACTGGGTCGTTCCGAACGTGTCACCAAGCATGGCCGTTAAACACTTGGGCACGGATGGTGGCACGCAAAGGCATCACTTGGCAGTGGCTCCGGCGACCTCGATTACGTCAGCCGACAACGGCGAATTTTGTTTCTTTAGAGGTGGAGTCACTAGCCCAGGAAATGATTGCCAAGAATGTCATCATCCCGGTCCCCCCAAATTACCCTGTATTCACGTCCAAACTATTTTTGGTTCCCAAAAGGGACAGTGTTCAGATGAGGCCGGTCGTAGACCTGTCTTATCTGAATCTTCACATTCACAACGAATCTTTCAGAATGTTAACAGTACACCAAATCAGGCTAACACTTCCGCCGGGAGGTTGGATGTGTTCACTAGACCTGACAGACGCCTATTGGCACGTATCAGTCAACAAAAGATTTCAAAGGTTTTTGGCCTTACGGATCAGGCACCAAAATTTTGTTTTTCAGAGGATGCCGTTCGGCTTGAACCTGGCACCTCGATTATTCACAAAACTAGTCCGGCAAGCCCTGATGCCATTGTTAAAACAGGGGATCAGAGTGTTGTGGTATCTGGACGACTGGCTGGTGGTGGCAGAGACACAACAATTATGCATAAAACATGTCAATATCATTTTAAATCATGTCAAAACTCTAGGGTTCAAGGTAAATCTGGTAAAGTCAAACCTTGTGCCCTCACGAGTAATTCAGTGGATAGGGCTGGTCTGGGACACCGCCGCTCTCACTCTGAGTCAGAGTGTGGACAATCGCAACAGGTTTCGCAGGAAACTGTTCAGGTTTCTTCACAGTCTGACTACGACGCGAAGGGTCTGGGAGTCTCTGGTCGGCTCTCTCAACTGGATTCAACTAACTGTCAAGTTGGGCCGGTTGAAAGTAAAACGATTAATATTGGAAGGCAACAAATATTTCCCGCTCTTACCGGCGGGAAAATTATGGCCCATCCCGAAATTAATCCACACCTTACTAGCGGTCTGGGCGAAGAGGGAAACATTGCACTCAATAATGTCATGGACCTCTCCTCCACCAACGGTATGGGTAGACACGGATGCGTCAGGCACAATTTGGGGATTTCAGTCAAATCAGGGGCACCAGGGTCAGGGGCTTTGGTCCCACTTAGAAATCTCGCACATCAATGTCAAAGAATTACTAGTCCCCTTGTATTTCCTTCAGGCTCACGGCCCGGCGTTACGGGGCAAGTCGATGGCCTTCAGAATGGACAATCTGAATGCAGTCCACTGTATTCAGAAACAAGGGTCAACGAGGTCAAGGAAGTTGCTAAACGTGTCGGAAGAGATTTTGCTCTAGCCAACAGTCTAGATATTTATCTTCACGCATCTTATCTCCCAGGCGTAGCGAACGTCTGGGCAGACGCTCTGTCCCGGAGACAGAGCACGACAGTAGAATGGGAGCTCAAGCAACCCATTTTCAACCTAATGATTGCAGAGCTCTCCCATCCACAAGTGGATCTTTTTGCGTCCGAGGAGACTCACAAACTCCCTCTATACCTCACCCGCCGGGCGAAAACGCCGGCAGGGGGGCCAGACGCCCTAGTGACAGACTGGAACAGATGGAGCTCCATCTATCTGTTTCCAACCGCCAGATGCGTCACTAATGTGCCACGTAGTGAACAAACTACGAGATTATCGAGGCTTAGTCTCGCTAATCGCGCCACTGTGGCCGGCGCAGTTGTGGTACCAGCAATTGAAAATGTGGTGCCCGGACCCGGTATCGCTCCCGGTCGGGTATTTCCACTTAGACACGATTGGCAACCTAGCGACCTCGCTGACTTTTGCATTATGGACATTCAGGAGGCCAAGTGGCTAGCACCATACGGTAGAGATGTGACAAATAAATTACTTAATCAATATACTCAGTCTACAAAACGACAGTATCAATCACATTGGCAAGCCTTTACTTCTTGGATCGTTAGGACAGAACAAACTGTACCCTCAGTGGCATTAGTTTTTAATTATTTGAATTATCTGTTTGAGCAGAAACGTTTATCTGTGGTAACATTAAAAAATCACTTAACTGCGATTAGAGTGCCCTTTTTAGACCTTACGGGTCTTTCCATACCGGTAGCGGAGGAAACAGGTTTTATGAGAGCATGTTTTAAACTCCGCCCACCTCCCCGTCAGCTCATGCCTACTTGGTCTCTGGACAAACTTTGTCTTTGCTTCACTCTCGTCTGTACCAAAATACTGCAGACTTTGCATTACTCTTAAAAAAGGCGGTTTTCCTTTTGGCTTTGGCCACCGGAAACAGAGTGTCTGAGCTGGCGGAGATGAGCAACACACCTAATTGTCTTAGGTTTGGTAGACTTAATGAATGTATTTCCATTGCACCCTCCCCAGGTTTTGTAGCCAAGAATGAGCATAGTGCACACGTGTTTTCTGAGTTCACGGTGCCGGCGTTAAAAAGGGGAAAGGTGCATCATAATTTATGTCCAGTGCAAGCTCTAACCAAATATTTGAGAGTAACTCCTCAAAACCCCCAAGGTGCTTTATGGGTAGCAAGTACGGGTAAACGCTTACTTAAACGGCGATTAGCCTCTCTTCTGGTAGAAGTCATTAAAGAAAGTAATCCCGGCGTTGTGGGTCGGGCCCACGATTTACGCAAATGGGCAGCCTCTTTACGTTTCCTGAAAAAAATTTCAGTTGAAGACATAGCGTCCACGCAGTTGTGGGCGTCTAATCATACGTTTCTGTCTAGATACTTGTCAGTTGCTCTAGACAAACCTTCCTTACCATGTATAGCTTTAAGGCAGAGGGTCTAGGTGGCCCTGCAGTCACTTTTGTTTACTTTCACGGGAAAGGGGGGGGGGGGGTGCAGTCAGTTGACATAGGACACCCTAGACCCCGCCGGAGTATGAGAGCTGTGATACAATTTAAGGTTAAAATGTGATATGAAAATTTCTCAGTGAGAAATTGTGCTAGTACAATGTTAAGTACAAAACAACGGTGTTGTTAGAGTAGTTTTAGCTGCGAAAGCAATTTAATTTTAGAATAATGGAGTTCCTTTGCAATTTATCTCCAAGTTTATGTTGGGGTTTATTATGTGCACATATAAACTTATAACTTGTTATTTTTGTCACCACTCGTTGAGTGGGGTGCCTTTGTAACTACAGATCTGTGTTCAGAATCTTCAGGGTTACCCATTTTTTGTCAGGCAGGCTTCTTTGAAGCACGCACCTGCCTGAACCCCCTTTTTCTTGTATTTTTTCGGCTACGCCGTTGTTAAATATATTCTCAAAGTAAGAATACTATGTGGTTGCTTTTATTATCTGCTGCTTTTCTAGAGTTATGATATGATTACGAATGTCCCCCTCCAGTCTTAGAAATCAGGCATGTTCGTCAATGATGGAGGGGCCACTAATAAATTATAGGTTTGACTCCTGTAAGGAGATAAAGAAAACCTAATATTTAGTAGTGGCCCCGTAATCATTGACGACTGGGGCCCTCCCGACCGTCCCCTTCCCATTCGTTGATGTATTGAGGATTTTGGTTTACTTGATATGTCAGTGAAGGAAGAATGACGCCTGAATCAGCGTCTGGTCAGAAATCCACACAAGTACATCCACGATATGATGGAAAGCTTATTGGATAGTTATTCTTATTTTCTTTTTGTTTTTATTTTTTACGAAGTTTTTTCGTAGTGAGAACCCAATTCATAATGACTGAAGCCATGAGTGAGGTCGCGTGCGCTCATGATGAAGGCTCCTCAGTTTTTAAATGCTCTGCGCGGTAGATTCAAAACTACGGCGGATTAGTGTTTGAAGAGGATGCCTTATGTAATAGGCATGTTCGTCAATGATTACGGGGCCACTACTAAATATTAGGTTTTCTTTATCTCCTTACAGGAGTCAAACCTATAGTGTGTGTGTATGTGTATGTGTATGTGTATGTGTATGTGTGTGTGTATGTGTATGTGTATGTGTATGCCCCACTTTGTTCTACCTTTCCTACCCCTAATCCACTATGTGAAACCCCTTTGGGGTCTGTATATATGTATGGCAACAGACCGTAGCGCGGTTGGTCTGCAAACCGTGAGGTTGAGGGTTGGAGTCTGGGGCCAGCCAGTGTGTGTTATTTGACATACACCAGTGTTGTTGGTGGACACATTTTCTGGTCTATCAATCTGTGGCAACTGTTCACTTAAGTTATAATGTGAAACTTGCAAAATAAACAAACCAAAACTTGGACGAACAGTAAAAAGAAAAAACAACTTATCAAAATCGCAATGTGGAAACAACCTACCCGGGCTGCCTTAGGTAATGACAGCACGAAAGAAGGGCCAATACCCGGTATGCCTTATCTAAGGCATGAGCTTAATAGCCTAATTAAGCTTGGTCCGAACGCCGTGCGTACGACGTATGTCAACAAACCCAAGCGTTCGTCACCGCACCTCCGAAAACAAGAAGGAGAAGACTCCTCAATGTTATTGTTATGACGTCATGACGAAATTAGTGTCTGAAAAGCCCCCATATTGGCAACATCTCTGCAATATTGGCTCCACTGAAATCGTCATCACAACTGAACCAGTTGACTTACAGAGCTCTACTCAATGCCAAAATACAGATTGAAAACCGCACTACGATTATAGATGAGTGGGAAAGTTCTATCAGTGAAAATAAACATAAATACGGTAGCCTAGGCCTAGACGTTTTTCGGCCATATCGCCCGGGTAGGGGCGACCGTCATTGGCTGAGACAGCCCGGGTAGGAAGGGTTAAGTAAAATAATAATTTATAAATAAAAGAACACAAAATAACGCATCATCAATACTCAATCCCGACACTGACTTACGGAAGCGAAGCATGGACGTTGGTTGAGAGACTCAGACCAAGCGTGAGAGCAGTGGAAATTAATTACCGGTACTGTACTTAACCCTTCTCTAGCGGGTGCTCTGTGGCCGTTTTGGGCCTTTCTGGGCCGTTCTGACTGCTATATCAACCATCAGTATGAAAGGAACTGTATTGCGCCGAAAACTAGGTGGAAATCGCTACACAATGACGCCACATACAGCTACGTAGCACTCGTGGAGCACTGACAGTGTTACCTCGAAGATGGAAGTTTAGCTGATTTTGCTACCTTGCTCACTTTTAGCGAACTATTGGTTACACTGTCATCCTCACGCGCGGTGGGGAACTGGAGTTAGTGTGGGCCGGGAGGCACAGATGTCGGACGTAAGGATCATTACTATCCCATTTTCACTCGATTTCCACCCTTTTTTCACCCGTTTTTTGCCAGTTTTTTCAACTCGACTTATGTGGTGAGCCGCTTTTTAAGGTTAGAAGTGCGTGCGGAGTTACATGGAGGGATAGACAAACTAATGAGGAAGTAAGAAGGAGGTGTGGTGTGGAGGTAGATGTACTGGAAAGTGTGAAAAGGAACAACTTGAGATGGTTCGGCCATATGGAACGTATGGAAAGCGAGAGAATGACTAAGAGGGTGTACGAGAGCGAGGTGGAGGGACAGAGAGGGAGAGGTAGACCGAAAGAGAGGTGGAAGGATGGAGTGAGGAAGTATATGAACGAAGGCGGTGCTGGTTGGGGGGGAGGGGCGTTGACTGACTGGGGACAGAGGTGCATGGGGGCGGTTCGTTCGTGGCCACCCCTTCGGGGATCACGGCGTCGGGCAATCGATAGATAGATAGAATACTCACCAGTACTTTGTTATTTAGACAGTGACACAGAGGCAGCCAGTTGTAGACCTCAGTAAACAGATCGGCCATTTGGTTGGTGTATTTGGACTTAACCTCTCCCTGGAAGCCGTACATCTGGTTCATTGTTAAACTCTCGTGGTTCCCTGAAATATAATAGAGAGTCAGTCAACAGCAGGAAAGATATTTACTTACCCCCTTACGGGAGGGCTTTTTAGCCCAAATTGATCTTCATTCCCTGAACATTTGCATGCATAAACAAGACCCAGAATGTAATACAATGATATATCCGTGAAAGTACAATGATAGAGCTTTCCAATGACACCTGAATCATCCCTGTACGATGTCTGGTTGTCTTCCAACGATCTTGCATAGGTCCGCCAAAATTGCTAAAAATGAACTGTTTTGAGCTGTTTTCGCCATGTGTAACGCTGCAATGATGTGAGAAAAAACTGTCTTGCACACCCAGACTTACTTGGTGGTCTCCGGATAAAGCCCTTCCACACTGCCTGCAACAGCTTGTCTCACTCCCAGGCACCATAATAGACTGTGTTGGGTGCCCAGAATTACTTGGTGGTCTCCGGATAAAGCCCTCCCACACTGCCTGCAACAGCTTGTCTCACTCCCAGGCTACATAATAGACTGTGTTGGGTGCCCAGACTTACTTGGTGGTCTCCGGATAAAGCCCTCCCACACTGCCTGCAACAGCTTGTCTCACTCCCAGGCTACATAATAGGTGGATTTCAGTGTCCGTTAGGTGACGTATGCCGCAATAAAGGCATTAAAGATAGGGATCTGTATCTTGTGTTTGTAGACCTGGAGAAGGCCTTTGATAGGGTGCCCAGAGAAGTTGTGCAGTGGGCGTCTGGCGTCTGGGCATTAGGAGTGTCAGTGAAGTGATGCGCACGAGCCGACTTGGTTGGTTTGAACACGTGGAGAGAATGGATGATCAGAACTGGGTGAGGAATGCTGGACTGTGAACATGAGGGGAGCTGCGCGTAGGGATAGACTTAGGTCCTAGAATGACGTGGGATCAGGTACTCTGGTCCGATCTCAAAATAAAGAACTTAACAACAGAGGCGGCCCTTGACAGGGCCGCCTGGAAAGCCACCATTTAATTTTAGGATGTGAGACAGTATCCACATTCTCTGTGGACAAAACGGTCTTTAAACTTGTATGTATATAATTATGTATGGGCCATGAGAAAACTTGGCATAGAGGAGTGGTTGGTGCATGTGATAATGAAGATGTACGAGGACTGTAGTAGTAGTAGTAGTATAGTAAACTTGGCATAGAGGAGTGGTTGGTGCATGTGATAATGAAGATGTACGAGGACTGTAGTAGTAGTAGTAGTATAGTAAACTTGGCATAGAGGAGTGGTTGGTGCATGTGATAATGAAGATGTACGAGGACTGTAGTAGTAGTAGTAGTATAGTAAACTTGGCATAGAGGAGTGGTTGGTGCATGTGATAATGAAGATGTACGAGGACTGTAGTAGTAGTAGTAGTATAGTAAACTTGGCATAGAGGAGTGGTTGGTGCATGTGATAATGAAGATGTACGAGGACTGTAGTAGTAGTAGTATAGTAAACTTGGCATAGAGGAGTGGTTGGTGCATGTGATAATGAAGATGTACGAGGACTGTAGTAGTAGTAGTAGTATAGTAAACTTGGCATAGAGGAGTGGTTGGTGCATGTGATAATGAAGATGTACGAGGACTGTAGTAGTAGTAGTAGTATAGTAAACTTGGCATAGAGGAGTGGTTGGTGCATGTGATAATGAAGATGTACGAGGACTGTAGTAGTAGTAGTAGTATAGTAAACTTGGCATAGAGGAGTGGTTGGTGCATGTGATAATGAAGATGTACGAGGACTGTAGTAGTAGTAGTAGTATAGTAAACTTGGCATAGAGGAGTGGTTGGTGCATGTGATAATGAAGATGTACGAGGACTGTAGTAGTAGTAGTAGTATAGTAAACTCCCTTTTATCCAAAATTCAAATATCCAAAAATTTCAGTCCAAAGTTTTTGCTATTTGTATTTTTCATTAGTTTTCACTTACAGTATTTAAGCCACTCTGGGTGTTTAATTGCATTAATTTTAACCCCTCTGAAGTAGACATACAGTAGGGTCCCACATAGAACGAGAAATTGGTCGATAAACGAGGTTGTTCTATGTGAAACACATAACCTATGGGAACAATTTATATTGGTCGATCAATCCTTCCGTACGTACCAAAGCCTACCCCAAACATTCCCTAATTCCATGTTCACAACAAAATATTCCAGTCAAAACCCGAAAAAAGAGAGCAAAAATAATGAAAGACTCTATATCAAACTAGAAAACATATACAAACACAAACAAACAAGTAAACTGAACTCCATGAATCTGCCACGTCAAGGTGTTTGTTGCTTAGATACGAAATCCAAGTGAATCCGACATCCGACATCCGACTTCACTTGCGCAAGAAGGAGAAGACCGAAGGAATACAAAGGACGATTCAAGGAAGTGGAGTCAACTGCATGGACGGTGGTAGGTGAACAGAAAGTTAAGGATTTGGAGGAAATTGTGAAAGAACAAAAGGAGGAAATGAACTAGACAAAAAAAAGTTTTGAGAGTGCAGTCGTAGGAGTCATGAAGAACAAGGAGAGTGTTGTGAGGGAGGCCATGGACAGGGATAGAGGTGTGATCATGCATGGAGATATAGAGGCTCATATCTTACAGTTTCTTACAGTAGATCCTCTGGAAAAAGGCAAACTAGGCCTGTGTATCCAGCTCAGTACCAGTACTTGCACTGCTGCGGTCGTTCATGGTGTTGGCGGCGGCGGTAGCAGACGCAACATTTTTACTATTCTGTATTTTTGTTTTATAATCAAACTTCAAATCTTGTCCTCCCCATGCTTTATCAAGATTACTTTCAAACTCCCTTATTGATTCGGAATCGACTACATACTATCATATGAATGATAATGGAGTGAGAAAAGTGAGAGATATGGAGAAAGTGAAGGAGGTCATGAAAGCTGTTGATGTAGATGGATGTGGATGGGATGGGCAGGTGGAGGAAGTCAGTAGGATAGGTAGATATAGAAGGGGGGAGATGAGACCTATAAGGGTACAGTTTAAAACCAGGGCAGTGGCAGAGACAGTGACAAATTTTAGTTGGAGACTAAACACAAATTAAGAACTGAAACATATAAGATTAAAGAAGGATTTGAGCATAGAACGTAGGAAAAAAATAAAGGAACTATAGGAAAAGGCTGATGAGGAAAATGGAAAGTTGGGTGAGGAGGATAAGAAGAAGTTTTTCTGGAGAGTGAGGGACGGGAAATTGAGGAAGTGGTTTATACGAATAGAAGGGAGAAGGAGATCTGGAAGGGAAGAGAATGTGATAGAAGTTGTGGCAGAGGTGGAGAGCAGGGTGGAAGCGTCTCGGGGAGAGACAGGAGAAGAAGAAGCTGCAGACACAGTATCGGTAGTGTGAGGGGGGGAGTAGGGCACGGACAGGAGGAGCGGGATGATGTAGCTGCTGAAGGAATGGTAGAAAGATTAAGGATTATGTTTAGCAATGTTGATGTGTTTACCCAGGACAAGAAAAGAGAACTGATATGTAGGTTGCAGGATGAAGAGGAAAAACCTGATGTCTAGCCTTACAGGAAGTAAGACTAAATAATGCTAGAATTGAAAGGGAATTGGTGGAGTATAGTTTGGAGGGTTTTGAGTTGTATGAGAGGAATGCTATTAGAGCAGAGGTTGGAAGAGGACTGTTTATTTATATAAGAAAAGAGCTCAAGGTAAATGAGGTGGATATGAGACAGCAGTATTGTGAGTATTTGTGTATTGAAGTAAAATGTGCAAGAGGGTCAATTCTAATTGCCTCTATATATAGAAGCCCAAATAATAGTAGGGAAGAGGATGATAACCTACTGAAAGCAATGGAGGAAATTGATAATAGAGAGAACAAATATAAGATTTTGATTGGAGATTTCAATTTGCCTAGGATCAACTGGGCAAATTGTACTACTCCAGCGGGACAGGGTAGCCTGGAAAACAAGTTTATAGAGAAAGTGAGAGATTGTTTTTTAACGCAACATATTACAGAGATGACAAGATATAGAGATGGGACGCAGGGGAGTGTACTTGATTTGATTTTTAGCAATGAGGAGGATATAGTAGAACATGTCAATGTGGATAGCCCTATAGGTCGTAGTGACCATGCCTGTATAAGTTTTAGTTGCAATATTAAAACAGAGAGGGATAATAGAAGCAATAAAAAAATATATATGTATGATAGAGCAGATTATGAGATGCTGAGAAGGTGTTTGGACATTGACTGGGGGGAATACTTGAACGGTGAAGACGCTGAAGGAATGTGGAGGAAGATTAGAGTCAAACTGGAGAATGCTATATCCAAATGTGTACCAGTAAAGGAATATAAGGATAAAACAAAATTGAGGAAAAGAACGAACCCAGAATTACCAATGAAAAGAAAGCTTTGGACACTGATAAGAAGAAAGAAACGATTGTGGGATAGACTAAAAGTGTTAAAAAAGAGCAGGGGGTCTAGTATAGAAGCTAAAGAAGTGGATTTGGAATGTAGACAAATAAACAATAAAATAAGGTGGGAGACAAGAAGGGGGGTGAAGGAGAGGGAGAGAGAGATTGCAAAAAACGTGAAGGATAATCCAAAAATATTCTGGAAGTACATTCAGGAAAAGTTAACAAGAAGAGTAGGTATCCCAGAACTGATAGAATTGGATGGTAGGAATAGAGCAGAAACTGATAAGGAGAAAGCAGAGGTGCTGGGGAAATACTTTGGGGAGGTACTAACAGTGGAGTCGGATGATGCAGTGCCTACTATTCCCATCAAACAGGCACCGGCACTAGAACTAATAGAGTTTTCCCATGCTAGAATAAGAAGGACTATAGAAAAAATGAACAGAAGTAAGTCCCCGGGACCGGATGGGATACATCCAAGAATCATAAAGGAAGGAGGTGAGATGTTAGTAGTGCCATTAAAAATGTTATTTGAGGTATCTTTTAATACAGGACAAATCCCAATGGACTGGAGAGAGGCGAAAATAACAGCTATTTTTAAGAAGGGAAAGAGAAATGACCCAGGAAATTATAGACCAGTCAGTTTGACAAGTGTTGTGTGTAAACTAATGGAAACGGTAATTAGAGATGGAATAATGGAGCATATGAAATCAAACCAACTTTTCAGTGGGAGACAGTTCGGATTCTTGCCGGGGAGGTCGACAGTACTACAGCTAATTAAGGTGGTAGATGATTGGATGCAAATTCTGGAGGATGGTGATGTTATAGACGTGGTATATTGCGATTTTATGAAGGCCTTCGATAAGGTCCCACATAAAAGGTTAATAGAGAAAGTTAGAAGCTATAATATAGGGGAGAAATGTGTGAAATAGATAGAAGCCTTCCTGAAAGATCGGAGACAGAGGGTACTGGTGAATGGAATAGGCTCGGGGTGGAGGGAAATTACAAGTGGGGTACCTCAGGGATCTGTGTTGGGACCACTACTGTTCGTTATATTTATCAACGACTTACCTGAAGTTATAACTAATGGAAGTGAGATATACCTGCATGCGGATGACACTAAGCTGTATAGAAGAGTGAGGAGTAAGGAAGATGTGGGTTTGCTTCAAGGAGATGTGGAGGGCATGAAGGGATGGTCTGAGCATTGGTTAATGCCTTTTCATCCAAAAAAATGCAAGTACATGCGGATTGGGACAAGCAAGATAAACAAGGTAGGATACAGTATGTATGAAGCGATGGAGGAAGTTAATGCAGAAAAGGATATTGGAGTAGTGATAGACAATAAGTTAAATTTCTCAGAACATTTAGCGGAAAAGATAAACAAAGCCAATAGAATTGTAGGGCTGATAAGCACATTTGTGTCACTTGACGAAGAAATATTCAGGAATCTCTATACAGCGCTGGTTAGGCCGCACCTGGAATATGCGAACCAGGTGTGGGCTCCATATATGGTAAAGGATATAGAAGCAGTGGAGAAAGTGCAGAGGAGAGCTAGCAAGCTAGTACCAACGTTGAAGAACGCGGGCTATGAGCAGAGGTTGAGGACACTGGTGCTTCCGACACTGGCATATAGGAGAAAGAGAGGGGATATGATAGAGACTTTTAAGATAGTGTCAGGAATGTATGATGAGGATGTGTGTGAAGGTATCTTCTTGATGCGGGAGGGAACAAGAACGAGAGGACACTCTAAGAAAATTTACAAAGAAAGAAATAGGCTTGAAAAGGAAAAGAACTCATTTTGTGATAGAGTGGTAAATGAGTGGAACGCACTGCCCCAGTATGTAGTCGATTCCGAATCAATAAGGAAGTTTGAAAGTAATCTTGATAAAGCATGGGGAAGACAAGATTTGAAGTTTGATTACTGTATAAAGCAAAAATACAGAATAGTAAAAATTTTGCGTCTGCTACCGCCGCCGCCAACACCGTGAACGACCGCAGCAGTGCAAGTACTGGCATTGAGCTGAATACACAGGCCTAGTTTGCCTTTTTCCAGAGAATCTACTGTAAGATACTGTAAGAACCTCCGTTGTGTTGAAAAACCACCTGTTTACAAGATTTGTTCTGCCCAAATGTCGTATCTCATATTTATTAGGGCTTTAGTGCATTCAGTGTTAATAAGGGTGGGCCTGGTGGTAATGATGAAAGAATTGAATGCTTCTATTTATCTATCTATTGCCCGACGCCGTGATCCCCGAAGGGGTGGCCACGAACGAACCGCCCCCATGCACCTCTGTCCCTAGTCAGTCGACGTCCCTCCCCCCAACCAGCACCGCCTTCGTTCATATACTTCCTCACTCCATCCTTCCACCTCTCTTTCGGTCTACATCTCCCTCTCTGTCCCTCCATCTCGCTCTCGTACACCCTCTTAGTCATTCTCTCGCTTTCCATACATTCCATATGGACGAACCATCTCAAGTTGTTCCTTTTCACACTCTCCAGCCCATCCACCTCCACACCACACCTCCTTCTTACTTCCTCATTAGTCTGTCTATCCCTCCATGTAACTCCGCACGCACTTCTTAAGTAATTCATTTCCACTGCTCTCACTATTGGTCTGAGTCTCTCAACCAACGTCCATGCTTCGCTTCTGTAAATCAGTGTTGGGATTACCACACTGTCATGCAAGGACTTCTTCACTTCCATACTGACCACCCTATTTCTTGTTACTGCTTTCAGCGTTCCTACAACCCTCTTCCCCTGTTGTACCCTCTCCCGCACTTCTTCATCCAGTCCCATCTTTACTCAAAACACTGCCCAGATACTTAAAAGAGTTGACGATCTCCATAGCCTGACCGTTCAGCTTCACCTCACACTCTGTGACTTCACCCCTTTCGAAGACCATAAGCTTGCTCTTCCCCGCATTTACCTTCAAATTCCGTTTTTCGCACACTGTTCCAAACTTATTTACCAGACCCTGCAACTCCCATTCATTATCACTCATCAGAACTGTATCATCCGCAAACAGCAGTATAGGTAGCTTCCACTCAATTTCCTCCCTTTTCAGTGATACACCAACATCCACTGCTCTTGATAGTATTTCTTTCATGACTCCATCCATATATACAGTAAACAACCACGGGGACATCACACACCCCTGTTTCAAACTAACATTCAGTCAAAGAACTCGCTCTGCTCACTCTCCACACGTACTGCTGCCTTTGCACTCTCATACATGCTCTTCACTGATTTCAGCAACTTGACATCTACTCCGTATATTCTAAGTACTTTCCACAAACCTTCTCTATCCACTCTGTCATAGGCCTTCTCCAAGTCCATAAAGGCAACATACACCTTTTGTTGTTTCTCCAGATATTTCTCCACAACACAATTCAGGGTATAAATCTGATCTACACATCCTCTTCCTTTCCTAAAACCTCCCTGCTCGTCGCCTATCCATTTCGCCGTTCTCACTCTCACTCTCTCAATCACTACCCTACTGTATACCTTCCCTACTACACTTAGAAGACATATTCCTCGGTGGTTACCACACACTCCTCTTTCCCCTTTGCCCTTATATAGGGGGACTATTATGCCAGTCTTCCAGTCATCGGGTGCACTCCCCTTCTCCATGCTAGTTTGCACATTTTCCATACCCATTCGATCACTATCTCATCACCATACCTCAACATTCTCCCACACACTCCATCTGTTCCTGGTGCTTTTCCCAATTTCACTCTTTTCATGGCTTCCCACACTTCTGACCTCCTGATCCCCACCTCCTCCTCCACTACTTCTCTTCTTCTCCCTCCCATACCATATCCAGCTATGTTTGCTGGCTCTTCATTCCTTACATTTAGCAACTCATTGAAGTACTCCCTCCATCTTTCGACTCTCTTGCTTCTCGGCTAGCATTCTCCCATTCTTATCTTTCACACCCTTACTTATCTTTCGCACCCTTACTGTTACCCTTGCTACCTTCCCTAACTTTCTCGACTTCTTTTCAGAACAGTTTTTTACTCTCCCTCCATTTTACATTCAGATTCCTTCCAAATTCCTTATCTACTCTTCTCTTACTTTCCTTCACTACTCTCTTCACCACCCTCTTACTCTCCACGTACCTCGCTCGTTTCTGTCTCTCGAAATCTTCATTCCCTCTACTACCCAACCACTCTCTATATGCTTTCTTCTTTTCTTCCACAGCTATTCTTACCTCTTCTGTCCACCATGCTGTACCTTTCACTCCCTCCCTCTTCTCACTCCACACACCTCCTCACATGCTGCACAGATCTCATCCATAAACACCTTGCTCATCTCCTCCACTTCCTCCAAAACTTCCAGGTCGAACCCACCTAGTCGTCTTTCCACTGCTCTCCTGTACTCCTCCCTGACTTCCTCCTCCTGCAACCTCTCCACCCTCCTCACCATTCCACCCTCCTCTCGCCTCACTCCAGCTCTCCTCACCCACTTCTTGTATCCTAACCTTAGCTACCACTACATAATGATCAGACAGACCCCCTCCAATGCCCCTATACACCCTAGCATCCACACTGATTTCTTCATTCGTTCATCCATTGAATGCTTGCCACCATGAAAACAGAACATTGGCCAGTCAAGCTGCCTACCTTGTCGGACGAAAGCGGCGAAAATGGACGACTAGTTAGGCTAGGCTATAACGACAATGATTTCAAATAAAGTGTGTGGTAAGTAATCTCCTCATAATATGTATATCCGGGTGGATGGGACTCGTTAGCCTTGGTCGGCAACCCATCTAGGGGAGATATCCTTATAAAAATCCGGGTGGATGGGACTCGTCAGCCTTGGTCGGCAACCTATTTAGGGGAGTAAACCTTATACAAATCTGTACTGCCACCTTAGGGTGAAGCAGGTTAGTGGATGGATTAGCCGCACACCACTGTAGAAAAATAGTGCTAAAAAAATACATAAAAGGCCTCGGAGTCAGACGGACCCTAAATTGAGTGGTCAATCTTGTAAGTCCTTCAGTAAACTGGCATGGGTTGTCCCTCTTACAGGGGATAAGTCTGCTTAGGGGCATTATGTGTATGGCCACCCCCATTAACCCGGGAACTGCGGGAAGACTCTTAAGAGTAAGGGAAAAAAAAAAATCTATTTAAAACACCCAAACAATTTTTTTTTTTTTTTTTTTTTTTTTTTTATTGCCCCTGGGCCATGCCAAATATCACTCCTCCACCTCCCCTTACCTTTTGATACCTTTTGATGTGTTCGCCACTCTTCTAGCGGCACCAAGGAGCACGACGCCCCTCGTTATGGGTGGTGATTTGGTGCAGTAGACTGTTTGAAGCGACAGCTCGCTCCCTTGCGAGGATGGGCTCGTCTGGCACTTTTTGCAGTTCGACATCTAGGGCTCTCTTGAAGTTGTCTAACGAGATGTCCATCATGTCTCTTACTCGCCGTGGGAGTTTGTTGAAGAGACGTGGGCCTCTGTGTGATAACCAGCCCTCTCGCAGAGAGCCCATAGCACCCCTGTTATTCATCCGGGGGATTTCGCATTCCCAGCCTCTCCTATCACTGAATTTCATGACTATCGGAGTATGTAGGTTTGGTACTAAACCCTCTGCGATTTTCCACGTGTATATTATTAGGTAACGTTCTCTTCTACGTTCCAGTGAGTACAGATTCAGTGCTCTTAAACGCTCCCAATAGTGTAGATGTTTTATCGAACTTATATGCGAAGTGAAATTTCTTTGTACACTCTCTACGTCATTTATTTCACCTGCTTTGTATGGGGATGTTAATACGCTACAGTATTCAAGCCGCGGTAGCACTAGAGATTTGAAGAGCGTTATCATAGGCAATTCACCGCGTGTTTTAAAAGTACGCAGAATCCAACCCGTTAGACGTTTCGCAGCCGCCACTTTGACCTGGTTATGCACTTTGAAACCCATACTTTCAGACATTAATACCCCAAGGTCTTTCACACTGTCTTTCCGTTCTATTATGTGGTTAGATTCTGTTAAGTAATTTGTAATTTCTTTAACACCATTATTATCTCCATACCGTATTAATTGGAATTTCTCCTCATTGAATTGCATGTTGTTTTCCCTGGTCCACTGGAACACTACATTCATGTCTTCCTGCAGTCGGCCCGTGTCCTCTTGTGTGTTTACTATCTTGCTTAATTTTGTGTCATCAGCAAAAGACGACACCGTACTGTGTCTGGTGTTGGTATCTATGTCGCAAATTAGTATGAGGAACAGAAGGGGCGCTGACCTTTTGACATCCTTCCCCACTTTCCTCCCCTCCTTCAGTTATCACCTATTTTCCCTGTTATTCCCTTATTATGTGGTATATTTTCGTGCTAACATTAGCGAGTTGCAAGCAGGGCATTGTCATCACTGTTAGCAAGCGAGTGCAAGAGAGAGAGAGAGAGAGAGAGAGAGAGAGAGAGAGAGAGAGAGAGAGAGAGAGAGAGAGAGAGAGAGAGAGAGAGAGAGAGAGAGAGAGAGAGAGAGAGAGAGAGAGAGAGAGAGTATCGATCGACAGTCTCTCTCCAGACGTGGGGAAAAGTGGTGGGAAAGAAGGTTGCCTCAGCCATACATTATGTAACTCCCGGCCTATATCGCCGATTTTGACCATCCAAACGCTGTTTCCACTTGTTTTATTGTTGTAACAGGTTAATACCTTTATAATCAACCTATAATAGGCGCATATGGATAAGTATTAATGCTATTTATGGTAAAATAACAATGTTAGTGATGGGAACAGCTCAAATACGTCAGCACAGGAGTGTGGTGTCTCATACCCCCCATGCGCACTTCAGAGGTTAAGGGGAGTAAGGCGTCCGGCAATAGATAGATAGATAGAAGTACTGTACTGTATTTATATGCATTTATAAGTATGTATATATAAATATTTGTCACGAGTCAGGCGCCCTGTATGATAATAGGGTGCTCTAATAGAGAACTCCCCGGATTTGCCCTACTTTAGAAGCATAATCGCTTCAACTGAACACATTCGTTCTTAACGAAAATTTTGGAATAATATTTTCGGTCGTTCGCTCTATAGGGGAAACGTTCTATGTGAACACGTTCTATGCGGGACCCTACTGTAGCTTGAATTAGATGATAATTTGAAGTTAAGACAGCCTAGAAATAATATTAAATGCATTGAAAACAGTAGATTTGGCCATTTGTACGCATATTTAGCTCTATATAGAGGGACTCGTGTATTCGTAAAAATTTCAAAAGACTCATGATTTTTGGATAAAAGGGAGTTTACTGTAGTAGTAGTACGGATGGTGCGTGTGATAATGAAGATGTACGAGGAATGTTTGTAGTAGTAGTAGTAGTAGTAGTAGTAGTAGTAGTAGTAGTAGTAGTAGTAGTAGTATTTGTAGTAGTAGAGTGGCTGGTGCGTATGGTAATGAATATCTACGTTCGTGAGTCACTAACGGCAGTGAGGGTGAAAGGTGTACTGAATGAGGAATTTACAGTTTGCGTCGGAGTTCACCAGGGCTCTGTGTTAAGCCCTCTCCTCTTTGTTATGATAGGATACCTAGTGAAGAGCTAAGGAGGAGGTTAGGTATTAAGAGTATTAGTGATGAGATGTGTACTAGCAGGCTTGGATGGTTTAGACATGTGGAGA
The DNA here is from genome assembly GCA_032716605.1 of Paralithodes platypus. Taxonomy (NCBI): domain Eukaryota; kingdom Metazoa; phylum Arthropoda; class Malacostraca; order Decapoda; family Lithodidae; genus Paralithodes; species Paralithodes platypus. The sequence continues at coordinate 38,473,709 of CM064582.1, read as the reverse complement.
GCTTTAAAAAAAAAAAAAAAAAAAAAAACATACATACATATTAAAATGATCACTATTAATACAACTAACCTCTGGACATGTAAAAATGGTCGGGATACAAGAGTTTGAAGCCAAACAGGACGAAGATGCACTCCACAGAAAACGAGCCGCGATCCACAAAGTCCCCGTTGAAGAGGTAGGGGTTGTCCTCCGAGGGTAGACCGTTCAACGAGAAGATGTTCATCAAGTCGTAGAACTGGAAAGAGAAATGAGGTGAAAGGTCTTATAATCGCCAAACCAAAAAATAAAAACGCTGAAAAAAAGATGGTTTAGGTTATAGTCTATTCACTGTAAGTAGGCGATAAATCATGACCTCTAACCTCTGTAACTCAAAAACGACTAGAGTAATCAAACTAATATTTCCACCATTTGGGAAGAGTCAGCCAAGGAATAGATGTGGAAATTTACAACCCATTTGCTCTAGCTCTTTTTGAGTTACAGAGGATAAAGGTTATGCTTTCTCGCCTACTAAAGGGGTCATCACACTGGGCCACTTCTCGCCATTCTACCGCAAAAAATGGAGCTACCGCCAGTCTTCAGCACAAATCTCACCATTTGACGGAGCTAGGATGCTTCCCGCACTGGGTGGGAAGCTCCATTTTTTGATGGAGGTAGATTGTCAGCCTCTTTACAGCTCGCATTTAATCTCATTGATATCTCAAGTATATGACGTCGAAATATATATTTTGCTACATAATTGTGTGTTTTGATTGTGAGAAGGGCTGCGGATAGACATAAACTAAGTGAATTAATGCTAAAATAGCTACACCACTTGCAGCTAAATAACCACTTCCTATACCTACGCCACGGCGATTGATATGAAACGAAAACATTCGGTTGTGTAGCAGGAGGAACTGTTTTTCAGATGCCTATTTACAAAAAGAATCATTGAACAATATATTTAACCTAGCCTAACCTAACCTAGTATATTAGTGGACTATTTATGAATGTAAAATGTAAAAATATATTGTAACATTACCAAATTATTGAGATAAATACAGGTCTACCCGCATACACAGAATTATAGCCTGCCAAGCATTCTACAATCTCCGAAAAGTTCAAAATATTTCCTCATATATGCTCCAAATATAAAACATAATCACACAAACTTATAGATTGAGTCATATTGAAATATAATTGTCGATATAAATCCATATTACTCTAAATTATTGGTGAAACAGGACAATATAAACGATCGCTTAGTGCCGAAGTAACGACAGGGGCTCCGTCAGGCTATAGCCTATATTTTGCGAAAAACTTCCTCATAGCTACTTATATAAGCTTCACACGCAAAACATAGCAACATTAACGTATAGATTGGGTCCTATTACACAAAGTTTGCCAATATCAATCCATATTATTCTACAGTTTAAGTGAAACCACTGTTCTACTTTGTACTTTGTACTTTTGTACTTCTATAGCCTACGCCACGGCGATTGGTATGAATCGAAAAAGTTCAAAATATAAATTTCCTCATATAAGCTTCAAATTAAAAAAAGATTACACTAACGTGTAGATCGAGTCATATTACAGTACAGTGGTGCACCAACTTTCGCGGCCAATAGGGACCGCCGAAAGTGGCGCGAAAGTGCGATTAGCGAAAGTTGGGGCATTGAGGTAATGGGAATTAATTTAATAGGGACCGGGCATGTACGAAAACTCACTCCCAAGTTGAACAAACCTAGGCAACCAATGACAAAGAATTGCTATACAACAACGAAAACTGGAATTGGTACACTTACTTACAGGTACTCAATATTTTAATGAGTCTATAGTGCTGATTAGCAAGGCATAATAATGAATTACAGTTCTTATACTTCTTCTGAACCACCGCCATAGGCCTATGCAATGTTTTGGTAGAGTTCAGTTAGCGAACTTAGCGTTACGGTACGATACTGATGCTCCAACCGTATATGATACTATGAGGCGCATTTTGGCTCGAGCCAAAACTCAAGCAAAAATGCGCCTATAATTTGAACCAAGACATCAGTTTCAGTTAAGGCCACTAGATGGCATCATGGCGCCGCTTGAACCCAAAACAGTGCATTTGCAAATGGCGCCTATGGCGGTGGCACAGGTTAACCTTATGTCTAAGCAGTGTAACCTATTATAATGCTTTGCTAATCAGTATTATAGACTCATTAAAGTATTGAATATCTGTAAGTAAGTGTACCAATTCCAGTTTTAGTTGGTTTAGCAATTCTGGGTCATTGGGTGACTAGGCTAGGTACGTTCAACATGAGTAGGCCTATTTGTAAGTACAAATAATTTTATTGAGTATTTGTAAGTATGTGTATTGATTAGTTATAGTCATTGGGTGACTATATACTGGTATTGAGTCGTGTTTCGACACAAACATTTATTTTTCCTCTACCGAATCCTCTTGCTTGTGGCTGAATAGGCCTTCATTTTCGAAGCTCGGGCGCGAAAATGCGAGTTTTTACCGCCAAACTCAAATCGGCGGGATATTTAGACACTGCCGCGAAAGTGAGATCCGCGAATCGAGATGTAGCGAAAGTTGGTGCACCACTGTACATTATAATTGTAGATGTAAATTCATATTACTATACATTACAGTATAGGTGAAACGGACCAATATAGGCTAAGGTCGGACAATGTTATTGTTGTGTCGGAGACTCACGCAGCCAGGACGCTTGGCTTGTGTGATAGAATTTGCCGGTGCTACTGACCGGAAACGGAGACTGGAGATTGGAGAATGGCGAGAATTTGGCACAGTGTGATGCCCGCTTTACAGCAAATAAACTATAGGACGGGCGTAGTTATTTCCTCACTTATGTTGCCGAGATCGGAACCTCTCCGGGTGGTCGGGGGCCGGGGGAGTGCTGGAGGGATCTTGGTGACCCTGGTCTCTGGGTCTTCTCCTGGATGACCTACTGGTTGTGTGTGAATTTGTATTTTTGTTTTTGTGTGTTCATTGTTTTCTGTTGTGTTTTGTGTTGTCCCTATTCTTGCTCTGTCTTGAGTCCCCCCCCCCCAAAAAAAAAAAAAAAAATAGGAAAAGTGGGGATTGGGCCTGAGTAGATAGATAGATATAGATAGATGTTGCCATATCAGAGAAGTGCTAATTATTATTTTGTTTTATTATTGTGTGTGTGTGTGTGTGTGTGTGTGTGTGTGTGTGTGTGTGTGTGTGTGTGTGTGTGTGTGTGTGTGTGTGTGTGTGTGTGTATTTACCTATTTGTATTTACCTATTTGTAGTATACAGGAGTTGAGCTTTTTAGGCTCGTATTGTCCCGCTTCCTGAGTTACAATTATCTAACTTTGCCTTAAAAATATGAATGTTTTTGGCACACACCACTTCCTCTTCCAACTGATTCCACTTACTTATACTTCTGTAAGGGAAACTATACTTTCTCACATCTCCTTTACATCTTCCTTTCATTAGCTTATATCTATGCTCCCTAGTTCTACCATTATCTTTCACAATATAACCCTTCTTGAACACCTTTTCGAGTCCTCTCACACATTTGTACATCATAATCATATCGCCTCTCTCCCTCCTATCCATTAGAGATGGTAAATCTAATTTCTTTAATCTCTCCTCATATGGTAATTCTCTCAGTTCTGGTATCATCCTAGTTGCAGCTCTCTGAACCTTCTCCAGCTTCTTTATATGCTTTTTTAGATGTGGTGCCCACACCACTGCCGCATACTCCAGTCTTGGTCTCACCAATGTTTTTATTATTTTCTCCAGCATCTCCTCGTTTATATAGTTAAAGGCTATTTTTATTCTGTTTAGCAGTCCATATGTTTCTCCCACTATCTTATTAATATGATTCTCAGGTGAAAGATCACTCCTAACAGTTATCCCTAAGTCCTTTTCTTTCTCTGATGGGTTAATAGTGTTTTCTCCTAACTTATATTCGTATGAGGCCTTCTTTTACTTACTCCCATTTCCACTACATGACATTTATTTGTGTTGAATTCCATTTTCCACTTCTTGCTCCATTGATCTATCCTATCCAATCCCTCTGTAATTCCCTACCACTGTTTTCATCTTCTATACGCTTCATGATCTTGGCATCATCTGCAAACATATTCATATATGCATTTATATCCTTTGGCATGTCGTTAATGTATATTAGAAACATTATGGGAGCCAGCACCGCTCCCTGCGGAACTCCACTTGTGACATCTTTCCACGTAGAAAATTTATCTCTGATAGTAGTCCTCATCTGTCTCCCTGAAAGATAGTCCTCCATCCAATTTAACAAACTACCCTGAATCCCTCCATACTCTTTTAATTTCCACTTCAGCCTGCTATGCGATACTCTGTCAAAAGCTTTCTTCATGTCAATATATACGCAGTCCACCCATCCATCTCTCTCTTGTAATATGTCAACCACTCTGTCATAAAAACTGAGTAGATTTGTAACACATGAGGTACCCTCCCTGAATCCAAATTGCCTGTTAGATAGTAGATTATTCTTTTCCAAGTAAATCATCCATCTTTTCTTAATTATTTTCTCACAGATTTTGCACACTATACTAGTAAGTGACACAGGTCGATAATTCAATGGATGTTCCCTGTTCCCACCTTTATAAATCGGTACAATGTTGGCTCTCTTCCAGTCCATTGGTAATTTTCCCACTTCCAGAGAGTATTTCATTATCTCATATAAGGGTTTCACTAGTTCGTCAAAATCCATCCAGCTACATTGTCAGGTCCCACTGCTTTTTTCACATCTAGTCCTTTCATTATTTCTACTAGCTCCTCTGGGAGAAAATTAATCTCTCCCAGTTTATCACCAATTTCACCTACCGGTACTTCTTCAAAGTTATCACCTTTAGTAATACTGAGTGTAGTGTATTGTTCATAATTTCACATATTCTGGTCGTCATCATAAGTGGTCCCTTCAACCTTCAACCTCACTATTCTATCCCTTACCTTCATTTTACTATTTATAAACCTATAGAACAGCTTAGGATCACTCTCACATTTTTTCACAATGTTCTTCTCATATTCTCTGGCTTCTTGTCTCCTGATTGTAGCATATACATTTCTTAATCTCTTGTATCTGTTCCAAGTTTCTCTATTACACCTTTTTCTAGCTGCCTTCCACGCTTGGTCTCTCTTTTCCTTGGCTTTCCTACATTTTTCATTAACCCTCTCACCACGGAAGGGCTCTTGAACGCCCATAAAAAAGCATATAACAGGTACCCGGAAGGGCTCTTGAACGCCCAGTGGTTGAAAGCCTGTGAGCTTCGTGTGCGAGGCGTCGGTCCGACGCATGTAAACAACAGCCGGCTGGACCGACGCCCCGCATCTCCAGCCACAAGAAGGAGAGCGTCGCTTGTTCGTGTGTGCCTGTATGTTGTTGTTAAGTATCGAAAAGTAGTGTAAAGTGGCTGTTTTGGCCATAAAGTTATCTCCAATGAAATCATCATCACAACTCAACCAGTTGACTTAGAGAGCTCTACTTAATGCCATTCTACAGGTAAATAACACAGCTACGCTTGGGGATGCGCGGGAATGCGGGAAGCAGTCTGATTAACAAATATACGGTAGCCTAGCCTAGACGTTTTTCGGCCAAAACACCCGGGTTTCGAGGAATATATATATAATACATAGCCGGGGCTGGAGGGTGAAACCAATCCTTTTCCTTCGCTGACCTATTACCTTGTTTAGGGACATATTTATTAACTCCTTCTTCATATATTGTTTTAAATACTCCATACTTCTCGTCTACACTATTTCTCTGATGTATTTCACTCCAGTCAACATCTCTAAAGTATTGTCTCAGTGATTGGTAGTCTCCTTTTGAATAGTCAAACCTAGTTTCCTTGTGCTCCTCCCTCTCCTCCATATTGGAATAACCCAATAGGATTTCTATGTCCAATACAACGTGATCGCTCATGCCTAAAGGTGGTAAGTATTTTATATCAGAAATTACATCTGGGTCTCTAGTAAACATTAGGTCCAATCTGGATGCTTCATCATTTCCCCTTCTTCTTGTATTTTCCTTTATATTTTGCACCAATAAATTTTCTGTTACCATATCCAGTAGCCTATACCCCCACAAGTTCACGTTGCTACCAGCTTCTCTCTGCTCCCAATCCACCTCTTTACAGTTGAAGTCCATACTATAATTAATTCATTGGTTCTACGAGTTAATTTTTCAATACAAATAATCATCTCATCTTTGGTAATTTATTCCTCCTCTTCCCAAGCCCCGTGTAGGGCAGCATGTAGGCCACTACAATATCCGCCTTTTGATTGTCATCATCTGTCAATTCTACTGCTAATATTTCCGCTTTACTATTATGTGTGTGCGTGCGTGCGTGCGCACATGTGTTTGAGAGAGAGAGAGAGATATATTGACCATCAAGACCCTTATTTGTTAACCCTTCTTGCCCGGGCAGCCTTTCTAAATGACAGCGCTCGTATCCAGGTGATCTGGCTGAAAATCAACACAAGTAAACAAAGGCCTATCTCCATTAATACAATAGCTACACTGATCAAACAACTATCAAAATGTGCTCCGTACCTTGCTGTGTAGACTGGCATTGAGTAGAGCTCTCTAGCTCAACTGGTTCAGGATTGATGGCGATTTTAGTGGAAGTAACTTTTGGCGCGTATTTACCTAGCCTGCAGCCCCGGCTACGACGCACTACTGCACTCGTCGCCCCACCCGCAATTATGCCGGGAAGCGATTTGAGTGTTTTTATTGTTTATTCTGCCATTTATTATCATCTATCTATCTATTGCCTGACGCCGTGATCCCCGAAGGGGTGGCCACGAACGAACCGCCCCCATGCACCTCTGTCCCCGGTCAGTCGACGCCCCTCCCCCCCCAACCAGCACCGCCTTCGTTCATATTGGTGAATGGAATAGGCTCGGGGTGGAGGGAAATTACAAGTGGGGTACAGTCTGGCCTGCCAATACGCGAGAATATGGGCGACACGCGAGGGCGCGGAATGAAAATTTGCGTATTAGCAATAGAGTATTATATGGGAATAAATCGATATGGGCGGCACTGACTCCAAGTTGTCTACTTTAGGCCTATTTATCTCCGTCAATTGCCACAAAAAGGTATATATGTATACATAAACATCCAAATCATAAGAAAATATAACAATAATAATAAACTCACCTTAAAATTAACAGTAAATGTCCAACACGAGTCGGACAGCTGTTGCGCGAGCGTGGACTGAGGGTAGACTGGCGTATCCCACAATGCCCTGCGTGCCTACGTAACTGGCGCGGAATGGTGGGGGGCCTCGCGTATTAGCTGAACTCCCCGGAATTGCCCTTATATCGGGCCCGGATTCGCGTTTTAAAGGTACATCACGCGTTTTGAAAGTTTTGGGTATGATTCGACCCCCTCCTCGCGTATAAGGTGAATCGCGTATTAAAAGCTCGCGTATTGGCAGGTCAGACTGTACCTCAGGGATCTGTGTTGGGACCACTGCTGTTCGTTATATTTATCAACGACTTGCCTGAAGTTATAACTAATGGAAGTGAGGTATACCTGTATGCGGATGACACTAAACTGTATAGAAGAGTGAGGAGTAAGGAAGATATGGGTTTGCTTCAAGGAGATGTGGAGGGCATGAAGGGATGGTCTGAGCATTGGTTAATGCCTTTTCATCCAAAAAAATGCAAGTACATGTGGATTGGGACCAGCAAGATAGACAAGGTAGGATACAGTATGTATGAAGCGATGGAGAAAGTGAGTGCAGAAAATGATATAGGAGTAGTGATAGACAATAAGTTAAATTTCTCAGAACATTTAGCGGAAAAGATAAACAAAGCCAATAGAATTGTAGGGCTGATAAGGAGGACATTTGTGTCACTTGAACGAAGAAATCTTCAGGAATCTCTATACAGCGCTGGTTAGGCCGCACCTGGAATATGCGAACCAGGTGTGGGCTCCATATATGGTAAAGGATATAGAAGCAGTGGAGAAAGTGCAGAGGAGAGCTAGCAAGCTGGTACCAACGTTGAAGAACGCGGGCTATGAGCAGTGGTTGAGGACACTGGGGCTTCCGACACTGGCATATAGGAGAAAGAGAGGGGATATGATAGAGACTTTTAAGATAGTGTCAGGAAAGTACGATGAGGATGTGTGTGAAGGTATCTTCTTGATGCGGGAGGGAACAAGAACGAGAGGACACTAAGAAAATTTACAAAGAAAGAAATAGGCTTGAGAAGGCAAAGAACTCATTTTGTGATAGAGTGGTAAATGAGTAGAACGCACTGCCCCAGTATGTAGTCGATTCCGAATCAATAAGAGAGTTTGAAAGTAGTCTTGATAAAGCATGGGGAGGACAAGATTTGAAGTTTGATTATAAAACAAAAATACAGAATAGTAAAAATGTTGCGTCTGCTACCGCCGCCGCCAACACCGTGAACGACCGCAGCAGTGCAAGTACTGGTACTGAGCTGGATACACAGGCATAGTTTGCCTTTTTCCAGAGGATCTACTGTAAGAAACTGTAAGAATATACTTTCTCACTCCATCCTTCCACCTCTCCCTCTCTGTCCCTCCACCTCGCTCTCGTACACCCTCTTAGTCATTCTCTCGCTTTCCATATGTTCCATATGGCCGAACCATCTCAAGTTGTTCCTTTTCACACTTTCCAGCACATCTACCTCCACACCACACCTCCTTCTTACTTCCTCATTAGTCTGTCTATCCCTCCATGTAACTCCGCATGCACTTCTTAGGTAATTCATTTCCACTGCTCTCAATCTTGGTCTGAGTCTCAACCAACGTCCATGCTTCGCTTCCGTAAGTCAGTGTCGGGATTACCACACTGTCATGCAAGGACTTCTTCACTTCCATACTGACCACCCTATTTCTTGTTACTGCTTTCAGCATTCCTACAACCCTCTTCCCCTGTTGTACCCTCTCCCACACTTCTTCATCCATAGTCCCATCTTTACTCAACACACTGCCCAGATACTTAAAAGAGTTGACGATCTCCATAGCCTAACCGTTCAGCTTCACCTCACACTCTGTGACTTCACCCCTTTCGAAGACCATAACCTTGCTCTTCCCCGCATTTACCTTCAAATTCCGTTTTTCGCACACTGTTCCAAACTCACTTACCAGACCCTGCAACTCCCATTCATTATCACTCATCAGAATTGTATCATCCGCAAACAGCAGTATAGGTAGCTTCCACTCAATTCCCTCCCTTTTCAGCGATACACCAACATCCACGGTTCCTAATAGTATTTCTTTCATGACTCCATCCATATATACAGTAAACAACCACGGGGACATCACACACCCATGTTTCAAACCAACATTCAGGTCAAAGAACTCGCTCTGCTCACTCTCCACACGTACTGCCGCCTTTGCACCCTCATACATGCTCTTCACTGATTTCAGCAACTTGCCATCTACTCCGTATATTCTAAGTACTTTCCACAAACCTTCTCTATCCACTCTGTCATAGGCCTTCTCCAAGTCCATAAAGGCAACATACACCTTTTGTTGTTTCTCCAGATATTTCTCCACAACACAATTCAGGGTATAAATCTGATCTACACATCCTCTTCCTTTCCTAAAACCTCCCTGCTCGTCGCCTATCCATTTCTCCGTTCTCACTCTCACTCTCTCAATCACTACCCTACTGTATACCTTCCCTACTATGCTTAGAAGACATATTCCTCGGTGGTTACCACACACTGCTCTTTCCCCTTTGCCCTTATATAGGGGGACTATTATGCCAGTCTTCCAGTCATCGGGTGCACTCCCCTTCTCCCATGCTAGTTTGCACATTTTCCATACCCATTCGATCACTATCTCACCACCATACCTCAACATTTCCCCACACACTCAATCTGTTCCTGGTGCTTTCCCCAACTTCACTCTTTTCATGGCTTCCCACACTTCTGACCTCCTGATCCCCACCTCCTCCTCCACTACTTCTCTTCTTCTCCCTCCCATACCATATCCAGCTATGTTTGCTGGCTCTTCATTCCTGACATTTAGCAACTCACTGAAGTACTCCCTCCATCTTTCGACTCTCTCTTGCTTCTCGGCTAGCATTCTCCCATTCTTATCTTTCACACCCTTACTGTTTCCCTTGCTACCTTCCCTAACTTTCTTGACTTCTTTCCAGAACAGTTTCTTACTCTCCCTCCATTTTACACTCAGATTCCTTCCAAATTCCTCATCTACTCTTCTCTTACTTTCCTTCACTACTCCAACCCTCTTACTCTCCATTATTATGTTATTTTCACTCAATAAAGTTATTTTTATGAAGTTATTTTTGTGTCTCACTTGTACTTTTATTGTTATTATATTCTTAGTGTCACTTTCACTGGACTATGATTATTGATAGTGTCATTTTCACTTTTATTTATTGTTAGGTAAGCTATAATATATATTTTAGTGTCACTTTCATCATCATCATCATCATCTCCGATGCCTTGTTTCCCCCCGGGAAACCCCCACTAGAGGATGGCCATGACAGAAACGTCTCCTAGCTACTTTGTCAAGACATGCCTCCCTTTCCCGTGCCACAATGCCCCTTCCACTACGTGGAAGTTTTTCTTCAATATATTTTTCCACTTTCTTTTCCCATACCATAGGTGGTCTTCCACTACTAGCAGTTCCACTCACCTGACTCCCATATATCTTTCTTGGCATTCTGTCTTCATCCATTCTCTAAACATGGCCATACCACCTCAAAGTACTTCTCTTTATCCACTCAACCACACCACAATCAATGCCCAAAGCCTGCTCTTCCATTCCAAAGGACTCGTACACTTCCCTATTACTTGGCCCATCTAGCCTATTCATGCCAGCTGCCATTCTGAAAAAGCTCATCTCCACAGCTCTCAGTTTGAAGAGGTCCTCGTCACTTACCGTCCATGTCTCGCTTCCATACGAGAGTGTTGGGAGCAGCACACTGTTTCTCAGTGACTTTTTTACTTGACTTGACTTGAAAGTGTCACTTTCACTTGTTCATATTGTTATGAAGGCACTTATTATTAGTTATTTGTGTCTTTCACTTTTACTTTTATTTTATATTATTATGAGCCTACATTTTAAATATCACTTTCCCTGTCATTGTCACGGGCACTTCAATATTGCACTAGAGTGTGAAACTGGTTGAAGCACTGTCCAGCGCACAGTGCCACTTCACATTTGAGACATTCCCATGTGGTTGTTCTGGCTTTACGGGGTCTGCGAGTTGTTTGGCTACACACATGGTACCTCTTCTGACTCCTAGCATTACCACCTGGTACTTTGGGAGGAAGGGATGGAGCTGGTGCTTCCTGAAGTAGTCGGCACATGCCGTGCGGTCCAGTCGGCCTGGTCCTTGTAGTGGTCTCCCGGCTGTAGCATGTTTTCCCAGGAGCTCTAGTATCACCTGCTTGTGGAAGTTGCGCAGGGACTTGTACTTCTTGGCTCCGGGAGTATTCAGTCGGTAGATATTGTAGGCATTGAGGGCCGACATATCTACCGTATGCAGAACAAACTTTTTGTAACACCTGCAAGATGTTCGCAGGCAGTCGATGAAGTCCAGGTACCACCTGCAGGATGTTCGTAGGCAACCGATGAAGCCCATCTGCATATCGGACTTATCTATGAACCGCATGTTCAGGTTGTAATCCAGGACAGCAGCTGGTTTCTGGATGGGGTTTTTGGTTTTCCTGTCCACCTTCCCTGTGGCGACCATCTCAGCTTTGTGGCATATGGTGAGGCGGTTGACCTTCCGCTGGTCATGCCAGTGGATAGAGAGGATGGGGCCACTCTTCTTGTGGAAGACCTCCGTCTTCTTGGTCTTGGTCGGGTACACTGGCATGCCCTTCCTCTTTGCCTTGACTGTGCCGACAGTTCCGGTCTTGCGGTCATGGAGGTACTTGGTGAGGATGGGCGACATATAATAATTGTCTGTGTACAGGATGTGGTTCTTATGGAAGTGTTGCTCCATCATCTTCTGTACAACGGCACCTCCAAAGCCGATGTCTGGGTCTGTAATTATTTCCCCACCACTGCCGCTGTAGACCACAAAGTCCAGCACATATCCCGTCTTGCAGTTGCACAGGACGAAGAGCTTGATGCCGAAATGGTGTCCCTTCGACGGGATGTACTGTCAGAAATGCAGCCTACCACGGAACAGGACCAGAGACTCGTCGAGGCACATCTTCTGGAATGGAATCAGGTAGGTGGTAAACCGATGACGTATCATGTCACAGCTCCTGATTTTCCATAGCCGGTCGGGAAGGTGGACATGCATGTTGTTGGTCAGGTGGAGATATGACAGGATGTCAAAATACCTGTCCCTGGACATGAATTTTCCGAATGCTGGAGTTGTGATGAGGTCGGCAGTTATCCAATAATCAGCCAGTGCGTGTTTCCTGATGTGCGTCATCAGCATAGTCAGTGCCAGAAAAACATACATTTCTAGCACAGTGACAGGTCGCCATGCCACCATCTTGGCACTTGTCTTCCTGCCAAGAAAGTTGGAACAGATGCTGTGATGGTTGTTTGTTTCCTCCACCAGGTATTCCATGACCTCGTTGTCATAGAAGCCACAAAAAAGTTCACTGGGGGTTGCATCTGGGCCACAGGGT